>CM070075.1:5220875-5820875 GCA_036250285.1 Pyrocoelia pectoralis | reverse complement strand
TGACGCACTCTGTATCTCAGAAACAAAGAATTTTAGGACCTATGTTATAGGAGCAACCCACCTTAAAAAGTGATTCTCTACAAAATGTCAAAGTCCTGATCATTAAACCTGGGACACCCTGTATATCGTACATTTATTTTTTAGTAAATTTAACAATAAAGCCGTACTTGAAGAACGGGCTACTAAATGGACACCCTGTATAAAACAAAATAATAAAAAGGTATTTATAAATATGTACCACAATTTAGCCAAATAATTATTTCTTCCATCTTCCTGCAATAAATACCCTCATGGCTCATTTCTAATTAAACAAAATGTTAGGTATAATGTTAATTTTTTGTCGATAAGATCGTTGGCTAGTTACAAAAACGTGAAAAAGTTATTCGTCGCAATTCCTTGAGCAACACCCAACGCAGAAATTCAAAAACTTCTTTTTCTGGATTACTACTCGTCGGAATCCACAGCATTATAAATTTTTCACTCTTCATTTAACTGTCACGAAATGGGAGTATTTTTCATCAGTGGCACCATGCGAATAATGTTCTTTACAGTTGTTTGCAAACTTTTAAGACCCCTTTCACTGCTTTGTTCTCGCCCCTACAATTACTTCTTTGTTATCCTCTGTTCCAATACTATCATCTGAAGTGTACAATACATATCCTTATAGTGCAATAACGATGGACTCAGCACAGTTATTTAAAAAGTTCCGCAATATGGTTAGAACGCCAAAAGCTTAAATTAGCTTCAATTAAAAATATCAACACAAATGTGTAACTTGCGGCAAAAAATCCCCTCATCTGGTATTAGGTAGGTTAAAAATAAAATGCACATTATAGCGATATTAGCTTTATTCGTTTCTGGTAATTTTAGTAATTTCTGGTCGTTTTTCCGCTAATAGAGGTTTTTAATTGTACAGTATGAGAGGAGGTGGTGTTACAGCTGTTCGCGTGTTTCCTCGCATGCTAAATGAACAAATTCCTCACTCCGTTATCTCAAAAACGAAACAAATTACGAAATTTTTCTTTTTTCACTCGATAATTACAGTATAGTGAAATTTTTAAAACCAGCATTCAAATTCGTGGTAATGCCTTTTTTATGTCTTATTAGTGCACAATAGATGGCAATTATGTTCAGAATTTTGACATTGACTTTTGCAAAAAAAAATACTAAACCAAGTTGCCAACTAGAAAACAGTGTTCAAGCATTCACCAATACATTATGACAAATAGAATTTATATAATAATTAATTTTAAATCTTTTTGAGAAAAAAAATGTAAAATCTCATTTGTTATTAATGTAACAGTTAGTAAATGTCAAATTATTTAAAATTTTTCAATGAACAGTAATTTTGAAGTATTTAATTGTGAATGATATTAAAGCAGAAAAAGTGTTAGAAATGAACAGTAATCCATTTGGTAACAGCTTTGATGTTAATATCCTATTGTAGGGATTTAAAAATTATGATTTATTCAATTACTTTTACTCCAAATTTAAAATTTACCTTAGCACATCTATTTTAACATAGTTAAACATTACTACAGCTGGAATGTCCGTTTAATAATCTTTCTTGTTAACCAAGTTGCAGTGTTCTCAGTATCTAATAGAACGGCCTCTTTTAGGCAAATAAGATCAAATGAATTTTTTAATGAAGATTTGGTTTCAATCCCAATGCGTAGCGCTCCTTTTTAAAGTGAAAACACATTAGCATTTTCCTATAAGGAATATAAATTTTAGTAAGCAATAATTGAAATAAAAACAGAGGGTGAAAAGCTATTACACTTCCTAAACGTGTAATTCATTTTATTGATCTACTTTCCTCCCACTACTGAGTGTAGCGCAAAGACTAAAAGAGGTCATAATTTTACTTTGTAATAATTAGTTAGATCTTATATGGTCGCTACAATTGCCAAGAAAATTATTTGTGGTAAATACTAAGATTTCTATTTTTCATTTTGTGTTCTATTCCACTCCATTCGTTTCACTTCACATTTAATTAGTTATTCTTTGACGAAGCGCATTATTTTTGCGCAATTTGTTTATATTTCATATTAAAGTGTTCTACATTCTTTCAGGTGCCGCATGGTGGTCAATGGCATCTCATTTGGCAGCACAAGACTATCTTGCTCGCATCCAGGCAACAGGTTTAAACTTTCCTGGTCTTTCGAATCCGGCTGATTTACCATACTCCTCTTTGGGATTATCGTCTCTTTCAAGTTATCAAAAATCGTCTAAAAATTCAAAAAATTTCAGCGCATCTTCACTGCCAAAGTCCCAACAAGGAAGTAATATTAGTAGTTCAAAAACAAAAAGTATTGTTGCTTCACACAGCAATGTAAAGATAGATTCATCATCTGTTAGAACAACTTCTCCCACATCATATACCAAAACAACAAACTCTAGTACAAATGTTTCAAAATTTTCACCGAGTTCCAGCTTAACTATACAACCCAGCATGAAGCTGCCAACTACAAGCTCAACTACAAACAGCAATAACGATAGAAAAACCCCTAAAATCAACGACTCGAATTATATGAAACCTGATAGACCTAAAAATTCGAGCCCAAAATTATCTCAATCAGTTTCTAGTATTTTTACTAATCCATTAAGCTTAGCGAATAATCTAGAGAAAAGTAATGTTCATACTACAACGGCGACAACGGAGAGCAGCACCACATCTAGCAGCGGTCTCCCCGCCAGCATTCTAAGGTTCGTACACATAACTAGCACATGCGATAGATAATTTTCGTTTATAACTATCTAATTAAAATATTTTGTTTTATATCTTATGTGTATTTAACCTCCTGTATTTGCATACAAGCAACAGTAGTGATGAATTTAAACGAATATCATTAGCTTTTTTTTTGACAACATCCACAACAAACTGATATGGATATGTAATTATAATATTTATATGTATCTTTGGAAACTTGAAAACCTAATTATTTATTTTTGGCTTTTTTTTTCAGTAATGATTCCATATTTAAATTAATAGACTGTTGATAGTGATATTTTATCCTACGCAATTATTATTTCACACATATTTCCAATTAAAGGAAATGTCGGCTACAAAAGTATAGTTTGTATTATCAATTCCTGTTATCAGTACTGTTGTATTTATCTATTTACATGTTTTTCATATTTCTGTGGTTTTAATATCTTAATACTAGAAATAATCCTTTTTTTTTTCAATTAGTGCTGCTTTGGAAGGAAACAGGTAAGATTTCAGTTCTTTTTACTGCAATTATCCGTGTAAAAATTAATTTTTTTTAAACGAGAGCAAATTTTTTAGTGATCCTAGTACAATACTTGGTGGTGTTCGTTTACCTCCAGATACCGAAATAATAAAATATACATCATCAATTGTTGGCCCTAAAATACCGGGAACTACGAATAGAGGGCGAAAGAAAACTATTTCTCTCGATCCACCGTCAGTTAGTGTCCATCCTACACTTTCTAGTGGAAGTTTACATGTAGAAAGATCAGCAAAACGTTCCAAACTTAGTGTAAGACATTTAATTGTCGTTGTCTACTCGCTTAATTAATATTAATGCAGGAATCCCACGATTCACCTTCTCCCTTAAATGCTTCCAATGACAGAGTAGAAGTTATAAAATTAACACCAACAAATGGCAGTCCAAACATGTCTAACTCTGCATTTAGTAGTAGCGGCGGTTTAATTGAATCTTTAGGGGATGCCCCCTTAAACTTATCTATGAAGCCATGCTCTACGAATTTATCAAGTTCTTCTTTAAATTCTCTTAGTAATATGTCTGCAAATTTAGGAGTCGATCGAACATGTAAGTACAGATCAGGAATGCAATACAATTTTACCCATTCGTAAAGTGTTTCATAAAATAAAACTGATAAAATTTTCACGTGTAACTAATACCTTAGCAAGAAGAAAGCCAGGTCCTAAACCTCGAAAAGTTATTCAACCTTCCCATCTACCTCCGGCAGCACCAAGTGCGTCATTACAACAATTATTTGCATCTGCAGACTCGCCAAGATCTCCCAGTCGAATTGATGATGCATTGTCACCTCCAGCGATAACATCGACAAGTTCGTCCACAATAGGATCACTTCCTATGCCCATTCACAAAGATGGAAGGCCTCGAAATCTCGGCAGAGGAATTAGTAAACCGAAGAAAAATACTGTAGCATCCCTTTTAGCTCAAAGTAGAGCTTTAGGTATTCTTCTGATTTCGTGCATTGATTCCTAACATAATAATTGTTTATAGGTATAAAACCAATGCAAGTCTTAGATCCAAATGCTTCAATGAATCAACAAATTTCATTGTTGAAGTCAAATATCTTAGCGGCACAGCAGTTAATGGTTGAAGCAGGCGGAGATGAAAAAGTCTTCAATAAACTTTTACAGGAAAAATTTAGAGGTGCTCTTAGTGATTCCAATTCAAGCACAGTAGATGCTTCAACAGATTCGGATAATCTTACAGATTCTAATCATACTGATTCAGAAATGGAGACCGATTCTTCCATTACCGTTAAAAAGGCAAAACACTTTGATGAACGAGCTTTAAGGATTCCGCTTGAGAAAGGTTTCTGTTGTAAACAATGCTTGCTGTGTACTAATTGTTGGTGTCGTTAGGTTGGAAACGTGAAACTGTAATTAAAGCATTGGCTAAAAATGGAAATATTAGAGGTGACGTTATTTACATAGCTCCAGATTCGTCAAATAAATTTAAACAAATGTCTGATATTACACAGGTAATTTAATCGATTTCTATTTTAAATATATCTTAATGTTTTCTTATAGTATCTTGATTATCAAGATAATGCAGACCTTACAAAAGAAAACTTTACATTTAGCAGTCGGGTCATTTTAGGAGATTATTTGCAAGTAGTACCATCCGGTACATCTTCCGAAGGAACCGAATTTATTCGTTTAACCGAAGACGAAGTCAATCGAAGGTATCTATTGCATTTCGGATTTAAATAGAGTTCTTTAGTAAAACGGTAAACTGTAGGTTGGAGGAATGGAAGTCAGTTACACGTACCAATTTAGCTGTTGAACAACGAATAGAAGTAGCAAGGCGCCAACAAGCTGCTCGTGCTCAGGCCAGAATGGAGAAAGAACAGGCAAGGTTGCAAAGGGAGATGGAAAGATCAGAAAGACAGGAAGCAGCCAGAAGGGAAAGAGAGGCAAGATCACAACAGTTACTAGAAGTAAGATATTTATTATTATCAATGTTACTCCTTATTTCCTTTACTTAGGACGAAATTTTGCTACTAAAACCATTTGGTCTCTTTGTCCTTTTCACTCTTTATCGAACTTCACTATTTGCTCATTTCACATTTATTAATAGTGATTGTGGAAAACATAGATGCTACTATAATACCATTGTGAGTTAGGTATTTTACTAAGTTTACCATTTTGTTCATTGCACATTTTAAAATGTTTAAATTTTGTCAAGAAATAATATACGGTACACATAACAAAAACAATCAACTGGTACAATATAGGGAATTGTATTTTTGGCTTAGTTACAAAAGCTGTTATTAGGGAAATTGTTAGCTAATGGTATCAAAAAGCATCATTGTGCAAAGAATATCAGTTAATAAATATTTTATATTGACACACTTATGTTTTATGTGAATTTAATTTACTGTCTTGCTTGTCTTAAGAGCATAAAATTTGCATGATTCGAAAAGTAACTGAGGATGAATGCTTAATGTGCATGGTTGCATACACATTTTCCGTTGTTTTGACTGTTGACATCTTATATCTCTGTAGGTCTTTTCAGAAATTGAACCTTGTTAAGTAGGTTCTTAAAAATTGTCAAGGCGATCTATCATTGTTTCTTTGGTAATTTAGACTGATTGGGGTAATTCAGATGAATTTCCAAAAAGATCTGATATACATATAGAGATATAAATTTTTCTACATATTTTTTTAATATGTTTAATGTTATGTGTTGTTGTGATGTTGCATGGCAGGCTAGACGCAAACGACAAGAAGAATTGGAAAAACATAGACATGAAGAGCAACAAAGAAAAATACAGGTAAGTTTTTTTAAAAGTTATCTGTTAGATACACAAACATTGATTAACGCGGCGTTAGTCGCTACATCAATTGTAACACGCTTAGTCGCGCATGAGGGTGTCCCTCACATTCACATATTCTGTCAAATTATTATTATTTTTAGTTGGTACCTGTAAACTGTTAACTACCATATATTACCATGATATAGAATGTCGATGCACATAAAGAAATTGGTTCAAAATCATAAAAAATATAGTTGTTGCACGATTAGTCGCTAAGTGAGCGAATCCCCGCCTTACCCGCTTGAATAGGCCCTCATTACGTTATGGTAGGGCGTATCAACAAATTTAAACAATAACGTTGTAACAGAAGGATTGTTTGAGGATATGATGGATTCTCTACGATTTATTTCAATAATGTGAGGGAATCCCTCATATAGCGACTAACGCTAGGTTAAGGTTGTTACTTAGAAGGTTAAACACAGATGTATGCTTTTACCTGTAAAAAGGGGCAGTACTTACCTTTCAATGTATTTTACTTATCAATATGTTAATACTAATTGTTATATCATTAACCCTTGGTATGTTGATATATTGAAATGTATATAAATATTGGCACATTCAGTTCAATCGATATGGTTATAATTATTAATTATATCAATTATATAATGGTGTCATTGTTGAAAGTATTAACTTTGTGTTATTTATCACTTGATTTTTTCAGTGTACATTGCACATTGTGTTGTTGAACGTTTAGTAAACAGAATAAACTAATATCATTAGGAAGGCGTCTGTAATGGAGCATTCCAACAAACGGAAATTTACTCTATCATACCTTTCAATACATCGATATGTTGTCAATGTATCGATTTAATTTCAAAAACATATAAAGAGAGTAACATCTATTATTATAACAATACTGTCAAAAATTTGTTTGTTAGAAGACAATATTTAGTCTGCCTATTGATGTTTATTCAAGATATTGATAGTTATCACAAACTTGCTTATTAATTAACGATATCAAACATATTGTTATTTGATATATGAATAGCTAAAGGTACATCAAAAGAATTTCCATTCATAATTAACACTGTAGTTTTTGGGAAGTTGTTACTCTTTCTGTCTTTTATATAAAAGTTTCAAACATTTTATAAACC
This sequence comes from Pyrocoelia pectoralis, assembly GCA_036250285.1. NCBI lineage: Eukaryota > Metazoa > Arthropoda > Insecta > Coleoptera > Lampyridae > Pyrocoelia > Pyrocoelia pectoralis. Next base: position 5,813,718 of record CM070075.1, on the reverse strand, counting down.
TTGTAACAGATGTTTAAATGATGTAAACTTAAGAAACTCATTGATACATTCAAAAGTACTTTATGATATGGTTTAATTTTGATATGTGACAATCCTCGTGTTTTGTTCATTATGTTCATTGTTATTGCTAAACCAAAAGGGCAGTTTGAGTGATTGGGCCTGGCAAAAATTAAGCTGTTATTACAATTTCTACTGCATGGTTTTCTAGGAATGTATTACCTATCGATCTATCGCATTTCCCTTTTCAGTTACTAATTATACCTATAATTTCTCATATTACCCCAATGAAATTTAGATGTAAGCATAATTTTGCGAATGTTTATAAAATGTGTAAGTTCATACCTGGTATGGAATGTTTACTAACTGCTAATATGGGGAGATCAACACTGAGGGAGTCCTTGTAATTATTTCGGTAAGTTTTTCATGCAGTTAACAGCATTTGATATGTTTCAAATTACTAACATGCTGCAGTTACCTACTACTTTTTTTGGGGCGAAAAATACATTTAAACCTCATCAAGGTTTGAAAGTTAATTATTATTCTCTCTGCACATTTCCGTCTAAACCAGCTTTTTTCTTGGTTGTAAAGTGACTTGTTTAAGTTGTATTCATTGACAGAAATTTTATTTGTTGCTCTGGAAATTTCTAACACTAGGGCGATTCTTTTTTGTAAGGTCTTAAAAGTGACAGAATGACTTGGGTTTGCATATTATGTAGTTTTTTTTGGTACTGGAAGAAGTTGTGTTGGCATGTCAAGTAGAATTTTGTATTTTTCATTGGAAATTGCTCTTGAAATGAATGGGTAATTAAAATTTTGTTTTAGGAAAGAGAGATAAAGCGACAGCACACTGCCCTTCTAAAGGAACAGGTAAGTCATTTTTCAATAGATTTTTTCTTGTTTGCTTACTGTGTTAGTTTAGGCTATACTTAACTGTGTGTCACGTAGAATCATTTATATCACGTTTGTGTTAATTGATTCACCGCCAATTCCAAATGCCTGTAATTAATTGGTTTGTTTTTTAATACTTTTATGTATAGAAACTAGTCGGTACTAAACTTCATCATATAAAATCATAATAGTCTATTACAACATGATCATTGATTGTTGGAATAATTATCTAATTGTGCACTTTCAGAAGTATTCATCGTTCATCAATCACATTTTTCTAAATTAATGCAAGTTATGTATTGAGATGAGCATGCTGAGGTTGTACTTGTAATAGTATCTTGATTGGGATGAAGTTGGCATTATCACAACTAAAGGACGATTTCAATTATTCCTTTAATTATCCTAATTAAAATTGATTTTATTGAATTAATTGATAAATTAGTCATTGGTTACCCCTTAAATTGATAGTACACCTGGACGAATGAAGATTCGTATAAAAATATTTTAAAAGAGGGAAGGTTGTATTAGTTATGCAGTTGAGGAAAACACTTATACAGCACTGCTGTATGGATTTATGGAACACTAATGTTTCTTTCGATTACAGTATCTTGCCATTTTGGTAGTACGGCAGATATAAAATCAAAAATTTTTTTTAGTTCTTCTAAAGTGGGTAGTAAATTCCTTGTAGTTTTATGAAGTTCATGTATTACATTTGTAATGTCACTTGTTTGCTTGTGTACATACTGTAAGGCTGTTTCTATTCTTAGATGTACATACAGGAGATCAGTAAACAACGAGAAATGCTCTACACTGTCGAACTGGTATGGCTCTTCTACTCTGCTCACCCTATTTTCATTGCAACCCTTTTGCACTCTATTTTATGTCGCTTCTGTGTGTTATGCATTGTTTGTAGCTTGTTTTTATTGTATTTACATTTAAGTTGTATAATGAACAAGTTCTACATATACTAACAAATAACGACCAAATGGAAAAATTTTTCAAAACATTTGCTTCTAATATTGATTTCTATTATAAAAATGCATGAACAAATTATTCAACTAATATATGGCAAAATCTCAAACAAAAATACGACTTAATTCGCAATTCGGAAAGGATACAGTTTTGTTTGGGATTTGTGTTCCTTTTTCCTTATTAATTTAATTATCTTTCTCCAGGAACGGGAACGTAGAAGACAACATATAGCTCTTGTAAAAGCATTAGAAAATCGACGGAAGTTAGAAGAAAGAGAGCGTAAAAAACAGCAAGTATTAGCGGAGAAACAGGCCAGTAAAGAAAAGAAGTTAGAACAAAGACGTATAGAATTGGAAATTTTAACTGAACTCAGAAAACCTTGCGAGGATTTGGAATTGGATCAGAAACCGTTACCAGAATATGAGCGAATTCCGGGATTAAAAATCCCCGGAAAAGCGTTTGCAGATATTTTAATGGTATTCGAGTTTCTGCATAATTTCGGAGAAACCCTCGGATTTGATATGGAATCACTTCCCACTCTTGATTCTTTACAGCAAGCATTATTATACAACGATTCACAAATGAGTGAAGCGGAAGAAGAATTACTATCAGTTATGACTCATTTACTTGTATGTGCGATTGAAGATCCTGGAATTCCAAATCCGGCAAGGCATACTACTAGTCTTGGCCAGACCTTAAGACAAGCAGATATAACGCATGCTAATTTATCTGAAATACTTAGGATCTATCTATATGCGAATGCCACCGGCGAAGTAAAGGCATTAACAGGTTAGTGTAACAATATATTAACAAAGTGTAACAAGTTTTATTCGTTGAAGGTGTTCATTTTGAGAGAGAACGTGAGAAACGAGTTGCAGATCATCACCAAAACGGTTGCGAAATGCTGCAAACAATGCAATGTGGCAAAAATGTAACTTACTACGAATTATTGCATGATAACCAAACATGGAAAATGTCAGATTTATTGAAGGTTTGTTCAAAGCGTTTTCAATGCATCTCTTAAATTATTGCGGTTTTAGGACAAACCATTCTTAGCTTTATCTCCAACAGATAAGGCATCTATGCTTTCATATATTTGCAATGAACTTTTACAAAATAAAGCGGTCATTCGTCAAATAGATGCATCCTTAGAAAGTGTCACACAACTTAAAAAAGAAAGATGGATTATGGATGCTAAAATTAGAAAGTAAGTCGCTATTGAACAACTGTAATTAGGGATACTTACCAACCAAGCTGTTGGTTGTTACTGATATATCAATATGTTGATAGTTATCAATATATAGATAATTGTTGAAATGTATCTAAATCTTGCTGTATTGATGCACCTATAACTATTAGTCATTGGACATTTATAATCTTATATTTTAGATTACGTACATTGCATAATCGAAAAGTACGTTCTGAGACAGCAGAAAAAGTTCAAATAAAAGTAGATGGAATGGAGACAGGTGAGAGTGTTATCGATTTCCCTACACCGCATAAGGATGAACTCTTAGATGATGAAGAAAATGAGATGAGTGAAAATGAAAGTCTTGGTACTCAACCTGAAGAGGTGATGATGAATGTTGCTAATTCACTTCTTTTTTTTTTATTGATTGCAAAACTGTAGGAAGAAGATATCAAATTATCAGGAGAAGAGTTAGGCAAAAAATTGGAGAAATTTCTCAAACAATCCGAAAGTCAGCTTCAGTGCTTGAATCATTCATCACATCAGTTACGTGCAACATGTTACGGTCAAGATCGCTATTGGAGACGGTATTGGTCATTACCAAAAGGAGGAGGCGTTTTTGTTGAGGCTATCGAATCAACTGACTCCGAGGTGTTGAAACAACAAGAAATATATGATACCAGTTCAGAAAGTCAAATTTCTAGCGTTGAAGACATGAAGGATGTTGCATTGGAGGACCAAGATGTGCAAGATTGCGGCGAGGATAAAGAAGTATATCAAATTGTTGGCGAGCAATCTGACAAAGATGTGTTTACTGAAAACGCCGATAAATTAACAAACAAAAATGAACATAGGAAAACTCCTAATAGGTTAAACGTTGTTGAAAATGGTGATGTCACAGACTCTTGTGAACAAAGCTTAGACGAACTAAGGAAAAGTGTAGAAAAAATTGTACAAAGTTTAGATAGAAATGTTGATTTTAACCAGGGTAAAAATTGCAGTACTAATTTTTGTGATAATGTGAGACCTTCTTACAACCTAGATTTAAGCAACGACGGAAAAGAATCTCAAAATCATTTAGCGAAAAACAAACCTGATTGTGAAGAGGAACATCATTCCATCAAGAAGTTAAACATTTTTGAGAAATTAGGTGAGTGCATGGAACGCGAGAACAAAACGGAGGAGGAATTAAAACTTGAAGTAAAAGCGGAAATTAAGGAGGAACTTAAAAATGAAATTTTAAACGAATTAAAGTCGGACATTAAAATTGATTACAAGCAGGAGATTGACGATATTAAATCGGAAGTTGAAACCAAGTGGTTTAGTATTTTATCTAAAGACTCCATAACTTGTGAAGGGTCTCATTTAACGCAGGGTAACCGCTGGGATACTGGTGTTGGAGCGTGCTCCCGGGAAAATTTAACGGAATTAAAAATTCCGGTATTTCCACCACCAAGTAATTCGTCTATGTATCTAATAAATTCGTGCGATAGTCCCGGACCTCTGCAAATGACTGCCGAGGAAAGTGCACAATTGGAGTATATTAAAAAGCACGGTTTACCTAAACCTTGTGATCGAAAGAAAATTCCTCCTGAGAAACGTTACGGGTGGTGGCGTGTTACGGACATCGAAACCCTAAAGGCTATGTTAGAAAGCTTACATGTGCGCGGTGCTAGAGAACGTGAACTTAAAAGAACTTTTTTAACAACAATGCAATGTATGTATGAAAGTCAAGGAAAGTTACACATTGATGAAGGTCAAAAAGAAGCAACTGAACTGAGTGTGAACGATGAAGTGTGCAAAATGAATGTGGGGAATGCTCCATACCCAGATGAACCTGGTAGTTGGAGTCAATCAGTAGCCCATCGAGTTGATATGTTTTTGTTTGAGCAGGTAATGCAATGCCCGTACATTGATGTATCTTTTTATCACCTCACTTATTGTAGGTAGAAGCACTGGAAGATAAAGTAGCCAATGCTAGCATGCAGGTCAAAGGTTGGAGAATACCATCCAGAGAGGGTCCCGAATTACCCGTAGGTCAGTTGGTAGAGATGGCAAAAGAACGGTTACTTTCATTAGAATCTGCAATTGAACGACGTTACTTGAAACCACCTCTTGGTGTTAGGTATGTATTTATCTTTTTATAACACGATCTACATATATATTTATTTATTTTAGTACGGGAGATCCAAATTTAGCAGCTATTGCTCAAGAAGCATCTGGTGTGTCTATACCCTCCCAACTTCCAACAGTAGATGAAATTCCTAAAGGGCTAGCAGTTTGGCGTGAAGCTGCTAACAGAGCACAAACATCTGCTCAATTGGCAATGTGCCTTTATACATTGGAAGCATCCATCGCATGGGACAAGAGTATAATGAAAGCTGTGAGCCACTCTCATGTTCTTACTAAACAGAGAGCTCGCAATTATAACACCAAGCTCAGTGTGGGTGCTTGCGCTTTTTATGGTTTATTTTTCTTATGCTACTTTGGGCTTAAGAAATGCTTTTTTTCTTTCTTTTTTATACACTAACATTATTAACATTTGGTTTAATTTGAAAGGTTGTCTTTTTCTTGAGTCCACTTTAATAACATTTATTACTCAAGCTTTTCATCTTTAACTTGATGGTTTTATTTAGTTTTTGTTTTGGGGCTGTGCAACTAATGACATAAGGCTTATTTTAACATTATAATTAGACCGTTATTGATAAATTAACTAAACATTTATGCAGGTTTTGTTAAATTGCAGAATTGCCAATTTTGTCACAATGGGGATAATGAAGATAAATTGTTATTGTGTGACGGTTGCGATAAAGGTTATCATACATATTGTTTTAAGCCAAAAATGGATAATATTCCTGAGGGTGACTGGTGCGTAATTTAATTTTTTGTGGCAAATGTGTTGCAATACTTATAACTGTTATACTCTTTACAGGTATTGCCATGAATGTATGAATAAAGCAACTGGGGAACGAAATTGCATAGTGTGTGGTAAAAAACAATCCACAACAAGCACACGTTTATTACTTTGTGAGGTCTGCCCTCGCGCATATCATACAGATTGTTTAAGACCTCCACTTAATAAGGCGCCAAGGGGTAAATGGTATTGTGTTAATTGTATTTCAAAGAAACCCCAAAAGAGGACAGTGCGTAAAAGTAACACACCTAAAGCAAGAGATAGCGAATCATCGGAGCCTCCCCCTGCTAGGTATATGTGTCTATTGCACGTCCACAAATCAATTTTTAATATTGTCTGTTTAGTCCTGCGCCCTCCCACAGTTCGGCAACTACAAATGACGATCAACAACAAATCAATGATCTCAATAGTTTAAGTAATGCTGGTTCTCCGTCCATGCTAGGTAATCGTAAGGAGAGAGTCTCAAAAAAGTTAATTAAAGAATTAGCTCCTTGCAAAGCAATTTTAGAAGATCTGGAATGTCATGATGATGCTTGGCCTTTCCTTTTGCCCGTAAATACAAAACAATTTCCTACTTATAAAAAATAATTAAAAATCCGATGGACTTGTCATCGATTAAGAAACGCTTACAGGATGTACAGTAAGTATAAGTGTGATCTAAAAATATCTGTATACATCTGCACATTATAGTAAGGTCATTGTAAATTGTGATCCTTTCTGTCGTTTACAAAATTCATAATTTTCTAAGGAAAAAATACCAAAAGGTGGTCTATAAGTAAGTTGCGCCTATCTTTCCCACAACACCAAATTAAAACAAAGTGAAATAAACCTTTTTATGTAGAAAGTAAAACTACGGGTTCTGTATTGATGCAATGTTAAATTAAAGATTCATTGCTTGGAGTTATACAGGGCTACTATTAACCAAAGTAGTTCAATCCACGCTGTACACATTACCTAGTAAGTAATACAAATACAAGGTGAGGAATGCCCAAACAGAGTGTTGAACTACTTTCATTTGTTTTAACGATATAGTATAATTAGGGCTTACAATACTGGAAGAAATTTTGAATATCGGTTTTCGGTATTCAATCAAGTGTCAGTATTAATACCGGAATTGGCTTTTTTTTTCTAATGAAACTATAAAATAAAAATAAAAAACGCATAGCTTGTGATTTATTTGACCTTACTGTAACATGCACACTACTTGTAAAATTATGTTATATAATTTAACTATTGCGAACATTTTTGTTTGCAAGTTGCATTAACGAAACAAATTCTATTAGGTATAAATCCAGAGAAGAGTTTTGTGCAGATGTTCGACAAATTTTCAACAATTGTGAGACATTTAATGAAGATGATAGTCCGGTAGGGAAAGCGGGCCATTGCATGAGACAATTTTTTGAATCACGATGGAACGAACTTTGCCTTTCGCATAGTTGAGGTTTAGTGTATCCAACGAGACCTTATAATCGAAGAGGTAGACCGCCGGAAAACCGTAATTAGTTTAATTAAAGAGAACGTCAATCCAGGTACGGAGAACTTTGTATGTACAAAAATTTTACGAAAATAATGTACTGATTAATAATAAATTTTGGTGATTTAGTTTGTGACAAATGTGATGTTATTTGTTTAAATCTTTTAACGTGCTTAATAGGGAATAAAAATTCCAATTTTTGACAAACTTAGAAGGCTACCTGGTAGTGTCATCAGGTTTAATTTTTCATTTTTAATCTGTTTTGTTTTAGTGAGTTTTTGAATTTTGAACCGAACTGAAACTTTTATAAAAACTTTTAAAACTAATCATAACAAATCTTCATGACACATTGAAAGTCTGCTACGTTGTATTTGTGATTTCACTCTCTAAAACAATATTTATTGATCTATATTCGACTATCATATTTAAATGTTTGTTATCATATTTAAGGTTGTGATTACCTGAAATTATGCTTATAAAAGAAAGATTTATATATCTCGATAATAATAGATCGTATAAAGTTTAATCGTGATAGAAGAATATAGATCGTTGTTGTTGCTTTTGTAAATTAAGTGTATTTTTGATAGCCTATTTTTTACCGAATTCGTTAGGATTATTTAATCTTATTTATTGATTGTGTGTCTAATAGCTAATTTGTTCGTATAATATGCCGTGAACTAGTTTTATTTCCTTTACGGACCCAAAATAGTGATGCAGATTCAATGCCCGGTTGTAACCTATGTATTGAATAAATTGTAAATTTGTATTAAAACGACGACCGGCTTTTCGATAGCATTACCTGTTTTGTATATTTTTAAATGGTGTTATTCCAAAATTGTGCTGACATTTTAACATTCATTTATGTTGTGCCGCTTAGCTGAATTACTTTACGTTATTAGCATTAGTACTTATTAAATTATTCTTTTTTTTTTTCAAATTTTTAATGTGAACTTAACACAACTGAACAGTGCTCAAAACTGAGTTGATCGATATTACTGAAGTATTGAATTTATGTCTTACGTTAAATGAAGTGCATTTATGCAAAAAATGAACCTAGTTCTCAAACTGTATTTAATAAACTGTATGTCTTTTATAGACTAGTTCCATACGGTACTTTCAGCAGTACTTACGATGCATAGAACTAGTATGTATTCGAGTGTAAGATATTTATATTAAATATATTTAATTATAGCTGTGTTTCGATAATTTTTTAAAAGTGTCTTGTTATTACTCAGTTCGAGGGCAAGAAAAAGATTATTTTCAGATTATCAAAGTACGAAAGAGGAACATAAAAGATGGCTATTCTTTCATCTCTGCTTTCTTATTTATGTTAGTCAAATATATTTCGAGGCTTTATTTAAATATCTTCCAAACCATAAATAATGTGTTGGTCAATGTCTCTTTACGCATCAAGTAAGTCAGTGGCGTAACTAGCAGACACCGGGCCCGGGTTCCAAATCTAAAAATGCCCCCCCCCCCCCACGTAAAAGGAATTTTAAATAACCAATTAAAATAAATAACAACATTTATTATTATCCCACAAATGTTAAGAAAAAAGACAAAGTATTACAGTAATAATATTTAAATTAAGTAAGATTATAAATATTTGGAGTGATGAAAACAGCAGGTCAGAATTCTCAGAAGCTTTATACAATACAATAAATACGGTGCATCTGTTTTGTTTATGATTGGTACTTGATACGAGTACAAACAACAACACCGCTAGTAGGTAAATGAAGGGTTGGCCGGAAATTGTGGCAATAAAAATTTTGTTCCATAAATGAAATGTTACATTATGTCAACTTGCTGAAAAATAAAACGTACATTTTGTAATGCAATTCCTTTAAATACGTTTATCAGCAGTTTATGAGGAATGTTTACGAAAATACAAATATTGGTGCCGTGACATCCGGGCCCCATAGTTCACGGGCCTGGGTTCCGCGGAACCCGCGGAACCATGGTAGTTACGCCCCTGAAGTAAGTACCTGTCGACCAGCCTAATATTGTGAACCTGTAGTACATGATATAAACCTTATAACTGGTATCTTTTGTCCTTGTTCACAAACTATGTCTCTGCCGGTTGAGATGCACAGATGGTAAATAAAGTCACTAATGTACTATTCATGGCAAAAGTTGCAAGGTTTAATATAAAAACAATGTTGAATAGTTCAATAACATAAGAGAAATAGTATTAATTGTAATTTTAATTTAATGTTAATGAGCTGTAAAAAAATGAAATTGAAAATCAACATTAAAAAATGTAGTACATATTACTTTTTAGCAGAGAATCCAAGTACGCGATTTGACAATGAAGTGAAAAGAGTGGTCTCTTCTCCCAGCCCAAAACATTTCTTAATGTACACTCAGTTTGAAAAAAATCGAAACAAACTTTTTGAAGCGACCTTAAGTTTTAGTGGCGTAAGTAAGGTTCATTGTTCTTGGTTACAGATTTTATACCTGCTGTGCTGTGTAGACCACCCTATAGTGATTCTTGCACTGGAACCTTACTCACACCACCAAAATTAAGGTCGCTTCAAAATGTTTGTCTCGATTTTTTTCAAACTGAGTGTACATGCTGAAGTAATGGGGAAGCGCTAATATAAACTGTAAATCACTGCGTGAATATTTGTCGAGTATCAATTTAGAGATGTAGGCAGTAAATCCAAGGTCAGACTGATTAATATTAGTCTGGTCTCGATGAATATAATGAATTGGCTAGTCATATCTAAAGTGACTTATGTCGGATCATGGTTTCTTTTGAAATTAACCACAAGGGAGGTATTATATTCCAAAAGTTACGGATATCTTTATATACACATATCTCTGAGCGATGTCTCTCCAATCTTGCTACTTAACTTGCAGGACAAAGACTAATTACATTATGTAGTAGCGCCACATGCTGCAATTCATATCCATCCCAATGCATTTTAATAATTAATAAAGCATATTATTGCCGTAGGTATTAGTTAGTGTTATTATAACCAATACTAAAAAAATTAATCATCCCTGGTGGTGCAAAGCAGAAAATAGAAAATTCAACTGGGCAAACTAGTCGTATAATGATGACGGCTATTATACGCCGAATTATTTGGATAATTTAGTCCATGTTAATAACTAACAGATTTTGAAGTTATTCTGTGCGGTGGTCTGCTCTCATATTAAACAAAGAATGGTGTAAATAACACTCCTTCCTTGCGCATTAATCCTGCAAACAACGAAGATAGTTTCTTTCATAAGGAAAAGTTGTGTTTTTGAGCGCACCTGTTCTTGAAAATTATGTAGGTTTCATGAGTGAAGCATTTGACAAAGAACTGAACTGAATAAGCATATTGCCGAAAAAGTACGCCACAAATCACTTAACTTAGTGGTTTGTGAAGTACGCTATACGCAACTGGAAAGGAAACGCTAATAAGTAACACTCACAAAACATAGTGTGTGTTTTGTGGTAACACTGAAGCAGAGACGAAGCCACAGCCAAGTTAGGCAACCCTCAACGAATGGTTATCTCTATCTCACTGAACTCTAATTATACTGGAACGCTCACTGGCTATATCTCTGCCATACAAACGTCGCGGAGCCGAGAGATATCGCGCAAGGGACATTCCAGTCCTTTTCGTAACGCTTTACACATGGAGAGAGCAGACAGCGTTAAATTAACACACACTAACCAAAATGTACTCGAGAGAAGGACAGGCATGTCCTTGCGGGGCCCCTGTCTCTCGGATCGGGACGGCGGACGTCGTAAGCGTTCCAGTATAATTAGAGTTCAGTGCTCTATCTCTTTCTTTCGCACGCAAAGTGATACTCAACGCCGTAAAACGACAAATAAAATAAAGTACGTTGACAGTTTACGTCTGCTCTACTACCACAACAAGCTATAAAGCGACAGAACTACCTACTCCGCATCTGTCTTCTGACTTCAACGCCTATAATTAATGCATTGGAATAGTTCGTATCCCTTCCAGTTGCGTATAGTGTGCAGTTGAATGGTATAAACACGTTTAAAGTTCAATGGTCATTATGTAACACACATGACATAAACATAGACAGCTTTAATCCTTTTTGACACTCCCGAAAGTTTGGTTATGTCAAAACAAATGTGTGTGATTAGTACCAACACAAAATTTCCAGTAGCAGCGACCCAGGGTATAATATGTTGTTATGTTACTAAACTTGTTTGTTATTCTCTGCGTTTCATTATTTTGTTTGTGTATCAAAATCAACTGATTTCTATTTTACATTTTACAGTTTTACTCTACAGTATATATCTAAATAAAAAAAACATAAATTAGCCCAAAAGAACACAAACTGTAAAGTAATTGTGCATAATACATGAATCTTATCATTAATCGCTGTGCAAGATAATAAAAATGGAACAACAAATAAACCCATACAGAAAAATGTTAACAACAGCAATATCTGGAGTTTTATTAGAAATTGGTCTTGATTCTGCAGATCGAGATGTACTAGAAACCTTAACCGAAATGCTCCAGGCTTGTAATACCTGCCAACGTTTTCATTGATATTATTTTCATCATGTCCTTTACAGTTATATGTGAAATCGGTTCAATGAGTAGGAATTATTGTGAATTAAATGGTCGTTGTGAACCTGTATTGGCGGATGTTATTTTAGGTTTCGTGGAAATGGGTATTTGAACATAATTTAATTCATAATATCATCTTTTGACATTGGGTTTGAAGGTGTCGACTTTAGTGGGCTACAGCAATATGTAAAAAATGGAAAATTTATGGTATTACCTACACTTCAACAGCAACAACCTCAAAAGCAGATGAACATGTTACAAGCTGGCAAAAAACAACCATTACCAACTCACATTTTTCAACATTTACCAAGTTTTCCTGATCCTCACGCATATATTCGCACTCCAGTACATTTTGATATCAATTGATTATTATTTGCTTGTACATTTCTGCTTTTTAGACACATAAACAACCTGTTATAGATTACGAAGCTATTAGAGAAAAATTTGCAATACAAAAGAAGGATATGGAAAAGGCATTGACGAAATTTCTATGTAGAACAAATCCAATACATAATTTGTTCGACAATGAAGAAGCGAATATTTTCCCCTGTAAGACTAATATTATCTAAGTGCAAAAAGTTTATAGATTCAAGGTTGACACTTATTAACCATTGTTTTGAAATGAAATGACATCAGAAAGAAGGCAGCTCACATAAAATATGTTGTAAAAGTCAGTGTCACAGTCACACAGACTAAAAAGGCAAAAAATGTTTCTTTAAATTCAATTTAACTTCAATTATACTTTATAACGGTTATGGACACAATATTTATAAAGGTGCGTGTATGTCATATACATTTTACATAAGTCTGACAACAATTTATTGTAACTAAGAAAAATATCTGTGACGTACACGCACCTTCATAAAAATTCATCTTTACAAGCATATATGTCCACTTGTACTTACGAGAGACAATTCTAAATTGTGACTGGTGTTCCAGTCGCTTTACTTTACTTTACTTTAACAGTTATCTATTCCCCCCCCCCCCCCCCCCCCCCCCGTGGTTTGTCTGAGATATTCAAACTGATAGGCAATACATTTCCAAAATTGTACTTATTGTTTTGCTGCGAATTTAATGTATTTATTCTGTTCTGTATAGTCGGTTCTTCTCATTTCCATGTATTTTTTTTGTATCTTCAAAATTCTTAATTATGGTTGCTTCAACTGTACCTACCTCAAGTTTTTTGATTTTGTTCTTTCTTTACATTGCAAAAACATTTTGTTTATTTGCACATTTCATTCCTTTATTATTTTTCCCATTACCTTTCCTTAACTCTGTTGATTTCCTCTATCATTCTATTTTTCGTGTTTGTTAGTGCGATCTTCGCTAGTCATATCAGTTTACTTGTAATTTGTAGTAATTTCATTAAATCATACAACTTATCCACCAAGATTGAGTCCTAGATCTGTTGACGTATATGTCTTTTTGCTCATAACTATTATTTTGGGTCATCTTAAGCAACAATGCAATATTGATGTTATTGTTCTCCGTTGTCTAAAACTTCTTTGGTGTTCTCTCACTTCTCACTTTTTCATGTATCTCATTTTTAACTTCTACATCTTTTTCTTCTGATGGTAGTTACCATTGTATAATTCCCTTGGAATATCTGATATTGCCTAGAACCAGTCCACTACTTCTTACTCCAACTGATACGATAAAAACCTCTCCAAAATGTCTATTTGACACTCACTTTTGAAAACTTCCTATCTCCAGTCTCCACTATTTCACTTACTAATTATTTTGCTTCATGTAATGTCAGGACATTTAGATTAGGTATATTTTTCTATTATTTTCAGTTTTTTCCAATTCCTCTTTTAATGTCTTGTCATTTGTTCTTTTATTATTGTTTTGTGTTTTATGTTTCTTTAATAGATACTGCTGCAGTTGTATCTATTATACAAATTTAGATACATTTGTTTTATAGTATCTCAGATACGTCTCTAGATACTTAAAATGTATCTAGATGATGTATAGATACTTACAACACTGCTTGCATGTGAACTATATCATATTTTTTAATTTAAATAATATGTGTTGTTGGTTCTTTTCTGTTTGTCCGTGTGTCCGTCTAGATCCACTTTTGTGGTTTTGAATATTACTTCACGGGAAACTATCCTAGAGCAATGATGCTTTTTTGGAGTAGATAGCCTACAGCTTGAATATGCCAGATGAACTTTAAATTGTTAACAAATTCTACAATGCAATTGTTTTTGTAACCGAACAGCGTATTCATACTCTAATTTGATGCCACACTCATTAAAATTTATTCCTCCATCTTGTGTCTACAAGACTTTTTGCGCAAACAAAGTAGTGCTTAATTTTAATAACGGACTTAATTGTAGTAATTGCTTGTAAGCCGACATTTCCGCCTTACTTGAGTGCTTTGTTACCTCAAGATCAGATATTCGATGTCGAAGATCTGGAATATACAGCAAAGGATCAAATACAAAACCAACAACCTCGTAAGCGCCTAAAATCGGAATGTAAAATTGAAAAAATTCAAACCGACGATGAAGAAGAAAATGGCGAGGTAACTATGAAAAGTCCTGAAAAAGAAAATTTAAATTGGGATATTGACAATCCTTATTTAGCAGCTACAAAACTACCATTAAAAGGTAAAGTGTAAGAATAATTTATAAAATAAAGAATTTCAAATAAACTCTTTAATATTTAACACATAACGTATTTCCATAATTTAAAATAATAACCCAATACCAATAACAATGAGAAAGAATGACTGTTTAATAACAGTTGATCGGGAATGAAGTGGTTGAAATAGCATTGTATCGTCCTCGCTAGTATTCCATCCGATTATTTCCTCATTTGCATTTTGCACATGTAACCATTGTTGTAATGGTTGGAAGTACTTTAAAATTGAGTTAACCGAAAAAGAGTCGCCTTTTCCCTTTGTTATCATCCGTATGACGTCTTTCCAGTGTCTTGCTTTACCAACTTGCATCGCTTCACTATAATATCCAAAGTTATTTTATTAATGTGGTAACTCGTCTTACCTTAAAATGCGTCCGGCTTCGCGAGATCTATATATGTCACACATATGTAACTGTCCTGTATGACCTTTTGCATTACATAAAGCCTCAAAAATTTGAAATTCTAACAGCAACGCCACATAGTAATTAATATACGGTATATCAGCCGGTATGTGTTTTTTAGCAGCAGGATCTAAGTGTTGGTCATTTCGTGGTTCTGGAGGAATTAGTCCTTGGTAACGCAATCTAAGATTCCACCAAGCCGAATTCATCCCTTTCACCCCATCTCTAAACACTTTGTATCGCCACTGAAACATTTGCAATGGAATGTACTGTATTATTCGATATGCTTGCGTACCTTATCAACTAAATATGCAAAAGGGGCATATGCAATTTTTCGAAGAGCCATTTGCAGCAAGAACTGTATGCTGCTTTCGTAAGTACTAGTGTTATTGTGTAATAATCCGATTTGTCGAAGATGAGTAGGGTTTATAACTGAGAGTACGATGGCATTTGCTAATGCTTCATGGAAAGCTGTCGAGGGGAATAAGTTATGTTAAACGTAAAGTAATAGTCATTAAAATACCTGGATTTGCTCCTTCTCTGTAGAGGTACGGCTGTTCTGCATAGTACATGTAGTATTGGACATGTGCCATTTCGTGATGTGAAACACTTAAACTTTCAGTGTCAACTTGTGTGCATTGTTTTATGCTGTAGGACAAAAATGCATTGCGATAGTGTTACTTATTAAAACCTACACACCGATAGTCGTGACCATTGCAGAAATCCCAAGCACTTGCTGTGCATTGTATTTTCCTGTCGTTAGGCTTATCAAAGATGGAGTTCTTCCAAAATTCTGGCGACATCGATTTTAAACCTAGAGATACATAAAATTCTTCAGCCAATTGATATATTCTGCAACAAACAAAAATGAAATTATGATTGTGTAACATAAAAAAATGTACTTTAGCGGCGTAAATCCTTGTTTTAACATTTCATTGGTTACATCGGCATCTTTAGACCAGGAGTAAGGTTTAACAATATCAAAAGTATTACTCCAATCTTGTCCCCATAAATCTCCTAGTAAGTGTATTGGTATCGGTCCGTCGGTTCTTACAAATTCTGAACCGTATTTTACGACGAGTTTTCTACGAACAAAGGTGAACAGTTCCTTGTACAATTCTTCCAAGTTGCTCCAGGTGTCTATTAATTCCTGCTCAAAGTCATCATCTTCGTAAACATAACGCATTTGTTCACCTGCATCTGCGAATCCTTAAAAAATATACTTATTTTAGGTAACTGTAAACTTTTTTCTTTTAACAAAATTTACCACTCATCCTAGCTGCTTGGTTAGCCAACTGTGTATACCTCATAAACTTATTTTTTAAAGGTGGTCCTACTTTGTCATGCCATTCTTTCCAAACGTGTAATAATTCCGCTGGATTTCTGGAATGCGCCATTAGACGCGTAATATCGGGTTCTAAATTAATGTTACAGAACTGGGTATCAAAATTGTTGAATGGACAAATTTGAGTCTGCGAATAAACATCTCTCATTTCAGAAATTAGATGATGTATCTACAAATAGATCAATTTATAGTAAACGCTATGAAGAATTGACACAGAAACCTCATTATATTTTTCGTCATTAAGGCTAGCTTTACTGGTCGTTATTAAAAATGTTAATTGGCGTTTTGCCGTTGGGTCTGATAAATGGGAGCGGTTGAAAGTTACCGCTTTCTTCCATGAAACTTTGTCGAATTTTGCTTTATGTTTTTGTTCATCGACCATTCTTTTTTTGTTAACGTCCGTCATGTTTGTGGCGTAATTCCAACGGGCCGTATTTACGCGGAAACATATCTCCGATCCTTCATTGTTATATTCTCGTAAAAATTGAAGAGCGTCCACTAAATTCGAATTTGTTCCCTAATGATGAAAGTAAAGTGAATAAATATGCATCCAAAGTGGTGCGCACTTTTTCCCTTTCCCTGTGATATTATTTGTCTTGGAAGAAAGGAAATTGAGTTGAGTATGTGAAAATGTTAAAAGATAAAATCGATGCGTGCGTATTTCTGTAATGTGATACAAAATAAAAGGTTTACCTCTATGATTCTCGCTTCAAGAACACTAACAACTTTGAAAACTATATGAACAAATACTAAGCAATAAAATATGTTTTGCATTTTAATTAATCAACAATTAGGAATTGTCATGTGTGTGTCTTACAAGATACTACAGCTAGGGAAGAAATTGAGGTGTGTTTTAAAGACTGGCGTGACAAATTATTGTAAAATTGCAATAGACCGAGCGTAACGTCATCGGCAACTGTAAAGTATATCTTCTGCACGACGACTTTTCGCTGATTCATTCTTATGTAAAGGAATTAGGATCTTAAAATTCTATTGTCATGGAATATAACTTCTTTAAGGTCATTTTTCAATCATCCTCCTACGCATTTAGTACAACAAATACTCGCGTAATTAAAATTTCATGCTACTCCGCGAATCGGAACGGAAGCCATCAATATCATTTAAATTTTTCGCACGAACGCCACTGCCAGCTTTAATCACACGCATGCTTAACGAGTTAGCACAGACATACGTTTATAGTTACTTCTTTACGTATGCAAGATAAAGCCAGCAAAAATTAGAACGCGATTTATTAATCGTATATAAAGAAATATTCAAAAAACAATATGGCGCTCCAATAGCAATAATTTTTGCATCATTTTTGAGGGTTTTTAAAAGAAATATTGCGAATATTTACAAAATTGGATAGATCTATATTAAGTGGAATGTTACCGTTTACTCCACCTGTGGTGAAGCGTTTGTTAGGTTGGAAAAAAGGTACGGACGCCGACGATAAATGGTGTGAGAAGGCTGTGAAGAGTTTAGTAAAAAAGTTAAAAAAGTCGGGAGCTTTAGAGGAATTAGAAAGGGCAATTTCTTCACAAAATCATAACACAAAATGCGTGACAATTCCAAGGTACGAATCTATTCATTGTTTGCATGTTTGATTCCCTAAAGTTTAAGGTCAGATTATGGATTTGTTGTGACTGTACTCCCCCCTGCCCCACTGTGTCTGGTTTTCGACCTACCCTAAATGTCTTAACAATTCGCTGGACATTCTAAATTTGCGTTATTTTTAATTTTTATTTAAATCAAATACTTGTACATAAAACAATTTACAAAAAAAATTAATTCCACCACTATTTTTTTCCGTAGAGCACGACCTTGCTCGGATTTAGGATCGAATGTGCAACAGCGTAAAGGTTTACCGCACGTGATATATTGTAAGTTATGGAGATGGCCCGATTTGCAATCACACAATGAGCTACGTCCGTTGGACCATTGTGAGTACGCTTTTTCATTAAAGAAAGAAGAAGTATGTGTTAATCCCTACCATTATACTCGTATCGAAACTCCAGGTTTGTATACATCAAAATCACTTTAGTACGAATTTGACAGTGTGACTTAAATAGCATTACCCGCTATATTAGTTCCAAGGCATACATTAACCAATGAGGAGGGAAACATATTCCCTCATTCTTTAGAAGATTTAAGTACTTCCGTACCAGAAAATACTTCATTTCCACATAATACAAATATAAAGTGAGTAATTCTTTTTGAATTTATTAAAACGTGACAATTTCATGAAGCTTGCAGATGCAACATTCAGGATACATGGATACAGTAGGATTGTGCCCAAGTAACTTAGAATCTCCACATAGTGCAGCTCCCCCTACAGAGACCCCACCTCCTGGGTATATATCAGAAGACGGAGATCCCATCGATCACAACGACAATATGAGTACGTAATTATAACTTTAATATTTGTCGCTTAAAATTGTATCACAAAGGTCTGTCACGGCTGACTCCTAGTCCTCCAGTAGATGCTCAACCAGTTATGTACTGTGAACCGGCGTTTTGGTGCAGTATCAGCTATTATGAGCTTAATACAAGAGTTGGTGAAACCTTCCACGCCAGTCAACCTTCAATTACAGTAGACGGATTTACAGATCCTAGTAATTCGGAACGGTATACATATTAAATATTAATAACAGTGAAAAACCGAATTGTTGTTGTAGATTTTGTCTTGGTTTATTATCTAATGTTAATCGTAATTCTGTCGTCGAGCAAACACGGAGGCATATTGGAAAAGGTGTACGATTGTATTATATAGGTACTAATTTCGTTTGTAGAAACAGTTTAATTACGTTTTTTTTAAATATAGGAGGTGAAGTGTTTGCGGAATGTTTAAGTGACTCTAGCATCTTTGTTCAATCTCCCAATTGTAATCAAAGGTACGGATGGCATCCTGCCACTGTATGCAAAATTCCACCAGGTATGTTTTTCAAACTTTTTCATTCTTAAAGTTGCCAAATGTCCCACTATTATTTTTGTCTCGCTTTTACTAAGAAAAGATAAATTAAAATTATGACAATTGGATTAGCTAACAATATAATTCCAAAAACTTTCTGTTGTTCCACACACTCTCATACAGGATGGCTCATTATTCATTAATGTGTCAAATCTCCATACCCTCTTTATTATTTTAGGTACGTGAAAAGTTTAAATAGAAAGTTATATCTACTAACATAAGCTATCATGTAAAGTTATTTTCATGCTTACAGGGCAGTTCATAAAATTTTAAATGGAATACACTGTGTATTATAACATTTTTAGAATTCGCTAATCCTAGTCATTGGTTTAATGTAACACACTAATAGTTTCTTTTGGTCACTTTACAAGTTGTAACTCGCTTTAACGCTTTGTATCTAATTAAGCAAGCATTTAGGAAAATTTATTTCGTTACAGCAGTTATCAAAACCGTTATAATTGGTATTCTCCCTCTTCAATTTGGAAAGCATTCTCAGTTTTTTAAAGGAAACCCCCTCTATATGTGTATATGTATATGTAAGGGATTAATTATTGGATAGGTGCCTTTTAACTTTTAAGTATTCCCTATACTCAAATACGCTGCTTTTTCCTAATTCTTTAGCAAATCGGTAAGATATTAGCCAAGTACAGAGGATACACCAAACCAAAGATATATCCTCCATACCGTGTTCAAGTACTTCTTGGTAGGGATTACAAAGTTTTTGTATTTATTACGTTTTAGGACGAAATATAGTTTTATACCAACTTTCGTAAAGAATCCAGAAGATCAGAAAACAGTGCATTTAGGTATAGGGAATTAAAAAAAATGCACATTTGGTTTGACCTGACTTTATGATTCCCCCCTGTAGCTATGAAAATTATTTTAGCGGTAACTTATCTTAGTACAGTAGAAGTCCGATAATCCGTCACGTTCGGGACCGGCTCGGTGCCGGACTACCGAAAATTCCGGTCTATCGGGCGGTAATTATAAGAACAATTAGGTTAATAATTAAACTACAAATACAGTATGCAAATACATACAACAAAGTTTATTTTACATTTCATATAATGTATGTACACGTATGTACTGTACTGCACCTGAATTTGTTGTGACAGCTGAGACTAACCGGCCGCTAATTGTTTCCTAAAACAATACCGAGCGCTTCCGGATGATCTCCGAATAGCTCTCGAGCGTTTGTATTTGCTTTAAAGACACACTTTTGGAGAAAACCAATTTCCGGTGCGATGCCGGACTATCGGGCATTCCGGACTGTTGGATGCCGGACTAATGGACTTCTACTGTACCTATAACTTTTTTTATATCTATGTTAATAATGCATGTATGGAGATTTGACACACATGAGCCACTCTGTAGGGATGATAATTCGTACGTTCGTTCTTCCTAGTTGGATATGCATTTTAAAAACAGATAAATTTAACTTTACTTACATCATTTCTAAGAAATGATTACAATACCTACTCTATTTTTTGTGTAAAAGGGTTTAAAAAATTATTAGTTTGCTGTAACTCTAAAACTAGAAAAAAATTATTTATTTCATTTTTCTTTTGGTATATTATTCGACACGTAACATTATGGTTAAAGTCCTTCATTTTAAAAAGGTTTTGTTTTGGAGATAAATAGAAGTGTTTTTTATACGGAAAGCCCCATGTTCCGTTCCTACAAACAAAAGAAGGCGAGTTTCATTATGATTTACCTTAATGTTCAATGTGTATTTTCTTTTTTCAAGCAATATTCACATTCGAGTGCTTGAATTTTATGTGGCATTTGTGACAAGTACCTATACTTACCTATACTAACTTATATAAAGTGTCCAAAAATTGAGACTAAATTATTACAACTTTTAAAAGGTGGCAACTCGGTTAATTTAAATTGAACGTCCTGTATTTTTTGTCAATTACAGATATAAAATTTGGTTGTCTATTGAATACTATTTTCTTCAATCGTCTGCAGTCGAAAATTAATGTATAAGTCCACATTGAACTGCGCAAAATATTGATATTAACCATTCAAGCATCTCTCTTAACCTTTGTGTCATTTTGATTTGAGATCGTGAAAGTATCTGAGTAACTTTTGTAGATTCGAACAATGTTTTTTTAGAATGAAACCTTTACTTGATTATTGTCTGAATGACGTGTCTATGGTAATGTTGCAATAACTTAAAAAAAATGCATATATAATGTAAATCAAAGTTAAATTAATAATGGGTGAAGGTTTTCACATTGCCTTGCTTATAGAGTGTTCATTACAAACTAGGTGTCGTGGGTAAGCTAATAACAATTAAGATATTGTAATATTGTACAAAGGTTTGTTATATATTTCGTGTGATGAATTATCGTATTATTGTTTGTGAATTGCGTAGTGTTAGGGATTTATTTATTGTATTTCAATTGGTTAAGAAAATAAGTGAAGGTACACACGTGGTTGTGAAGATTATGGTATTATTTCATCTTATACTACCTTAAACTAAGAACTTGTAAAGAAAATGCGATTGACGTGTCCTACATCAACATAAGTGATATATTGGACAAATAAAAGTTATTATTATTAAATATGTGCATATATGACACGTCTTTCTTGTTTTATGTTATCTTTAATTCAATTATTAACAGCTAGTGCATTAACTACCATCCATACCAATATGCCCAAAAGCATCACCAAATGGCTGATCTCTGGAATGTTGGATATATTTAAGGTTGACAGTCATTTTTAACCAGCTTGGAGCGAATTTTAGGTAGTCATTTTTGATTAGACAGGAAGTTCACTGGTGTTCCTTTACTTTAAATTAGCTTAAATGATTTTATTCTTAACCATCAACTTTTTACGATCAACATCAAATACCATATCTGTTAGTTATTGCCGCAGTTGTTATTATCTGCCTCTTCGATTAGTTTCTCATGGAATTATGTCACATATTTCATTAAACACTATTGATTGAAAAGTTTCTTTAGTCAAATATGGAGTATCACACCACTGAGTACCATCTTTGCTAACAGCAATTATTGTAGATTATGTGAACTCTGGTTCCTCTTCATTATTTTCATCCGAATCACATTCTTCCTCTTCCTTGATTGCAGCTTTTGTTTCTACATCAGATTTCTTAGGTTCTACTACATCTGTTAGAAAAGATTAAGTTAAACTGCACATATTTGAAATTAACATATAGCGTATAAAACATATTTTAGTAACAAAAATACACAGGGTATCAACTGCTATGGTTATTAACCCTACATGCATGTCCGTAGGTATTTTTACACCACCAGGTGTAGTTTAGTGGTATATGAATGAGCACATCAACTATACCATCAACGCCCACTTTTGTTGTTATTTCTAGTTATCTTTGTAATTTTTTATGCCAAATCTTTAATATATAAATGGTTTTCGAATTCCTGTCTTCAGCAAAATTTTTGTATACATATAGATAATATTACAATTGAAATTCAACAGATATTTGTAATGTTTCTCCACATCACGGTCTCTTTGTTTTAAAGCATATCGTTTACTTGCGCCAGTTTTATTAATAGTGGTACTTATATAATGGTGTGCATAACAATATACAGTCATAGTCACCTAAGAAGGCGAGCAACCGGTGCAACCCGATTCTCCGAAAGTCGAGTATGTACTGTAAAAATACAAGTCAGTTGCGTATCATATCTTCATTTAATTCTGCATAATAAATGCATTCCCACAAGTGCATTTTTTTCAATAACTTAATTCGAATTTGATTATGTAATAAACATATCTACAAAAACAACATGAAACCACACTGACTTATAGCGTTGAGTGAAAAGTTATAAAGAGGCGAAACTGCAGTCGTTTTAACGTCGCCCCTGATGGGTCTGAGAGTTGGGTCTCATATTTGACTATCTCACTCGACGGTTCAGTACCGATACGAGTAAGAGTGACACAGCAATAGGGTACGCAATTTAACATTATAGTTTCGCCTCTTTATACTTTTCACTCAACGCTTATAGATACGCGCCAGTGTAAATTCGTCGCTTGCGCATTGCCGCGCTCGCCTTCTTAGGTGACTACGACTGTATATATATATTTAATGTAACATACATTTACCACTAAACCCTCCACAAATTAATATTTTACACATTAAAATTTTGTAGATATCAGGGCAGCCATAATGTCATTAGAAGGTACTTTTCTATGTTTTTAGATGTTTTCATAACTTCTATTACATAAGTTATTACTGTAAATCTATGTAGTTTCTTCAGATGGATGAAGTTCCCCCACCTTTTCATAGTGGAATTCGAATATGTTTAAATGTTCATTTCCAAAACTGATGCATATGAAGAAATGGCAAAATCCAAAATATTTCAAAAACTTTGAGGTGTGAGGTAACCTTAACGAAACTCAATTATTTTGTTCGTAGGAACATAATATGAAATAATACATTGGGTTTTCCATTAAAAAAAATACGTTTTCCTTTTTTGGAACATGCTGCATGTTACGAAAGCATTATAAAATGAAGTAGGGTTAAACAAAGGTGAATTTCAGAGGTGTGTCACATTTTTTGGAATACACATCAATATTCCCTTATGTTAATTTGTCAATGTGTATAATCAGCAGTTAACTAGCAATTTCTGTTAAGATTAACTGTGTCTTAATTTTTATACTGTAAAATATACATGCCACTAATTTGCACCTTTAAATACCATGTAAATTTAAATAGCATCAAGCGATATACATTATTTATAAAGCTACAATGCAAAACAAGTGGTAGAAAAATCTACTTATTTTAGCTCATTTGCTTAATTTTAGAGATGCGTTGTCTGTGATGCATACAAATATTTATGGCTTTATGTAACATAAATATTGTAATATGGTGTTTTCGCCTTTCATCCTGTCAATAACAAACGTTGAATGTGAAGTATTTTACAGGATGTAATTTAAAAATTTTCAACAATCAAGAGTTTGCAGCTCTATTATCACAATCGGTCAGTCAAGGATTTGAGGCAGTCTATCAGCTTACTCGAATGTGTACGATTCGAATGTCTTTTGTGAAGGGTTGGGGTGCCGAGTATAGGTTTGTTTGTGTATATTAACATAATGTGTGTGTGTAGAAGTAACGCGTATCTTGCAGACGACAGACTGTTACATCGACACCTTGCTGGATCGAGTTGCATTTAAATGGACCGCTGCAATGGTTGGACAGAGTCTTGACACAAATGGGTTCGCCAAGATTACCATGTAGTTCAATGTCTTGAACTATTCACTATTTACAAAGATTTCTTTTAAAAGATTATTGGCCAGAAAAAGAGTATTCAAATTGCTTTAATTTGTGATATGTTGTCCCCGTTTCTATCTGATGAGCGTTTACGAGTGCCATTATTAAGGTTATTACAAGTGCACATAATTCATTTTTAAGTACTTGCTAATAAACCAAACCGTAATATTAAAATTAAGAGTTGTTTATATCTTTATGGTTACTATTTTAGATTTATTTTGATGGAGTGTATTTTACGTTTTTGAGCATTTAAAAAAAATGTTGGTGTTGCTTATTTTATCGAAACAAAAGAAATTTATATATGTCTAAAATTGATGTGTTAATTAATCGTTTTTTATACTGCAATAACATTTTTAATGTTGCTTTGTTATTTAAATATTTTTTTATTAAATTGACTAGTTTTTTTGCTACTTCAATCATTTTGTTGCTCTTTTTATAAAGTTTGCGGAGTGTGTTATTTATACATTTTTATGATACTGTGTTAGCTAATGTATTATTTTTAATGCATTTAGTTTTAAATAAACATACTGTTTCTGTTAGAAATATGAACCTTTCTTTGCATTTTTCATAAAAGGTAATCCTAAAAACATTTTGTACGAATTTTCACTTATAACATCCTGAACACTGACTTGTTTCATATAATTGTCCTTTTTATTGTACAGTGATTTAGGAGATATCAATGTAGTGATAGCAATCAATGATTACCATTATATACCCAAATAAGATTGTAAACATTGATAATAGGGTAAATATAAATATATTGTAAGAGCCTTTTATTGTTTTACATATTACGTTACATTAATTTAACCAGGTGGCCATTGAAGTTGTCGGCCAGACAAGACGTGAATGTGTAAGTGATAAACTGACTGAGCCCCAATAGGACCATCGTTTATAACGATACGAAAACCATTTTTAAGGTTACGTTTTTGGGCAATTTTTCTAGCAACCAATAATAAATGGCCTAAAAGTGGACCATCATTGTCTTCTGCTCGGGATAATTGAGAAATTGGTTTACGTGGAATAACGAGATAATGCACCGGCGCTTGAGGATTGATATCATCAAAAGCAACACACTACAACATAACCTTAAATATTCAAATTAAATCACATTTTGTTATTTACCAAATTATCTTCGTATATAAAATTACATGGTATCTCCTTTCGTAGTATTTTACCAAAAATTGTATCACCGCCGGGTTGTGAAATTTGGGCGAGCTGCACTTCGCTCGCCATTTTCTTACTAATTGCATACCAACATAATCACATTTAAATACAAAAAAAAACCATTAAATTATTTATAATCGTTTATTTTACAACAGGCATTAAATACAGATAAACTACTTGTAAATTAACTTAATTTTTCCCGGTTGATCCAAAACCGCCTTCGCCTCTTTGGGTCTCTGACAAATCCTGCAGAGGTAAGAGATTAACAATTTGAAAATTACAGAATTGGAAACTTACTTTGGCCTCTTCAATATCAGGATAAAAAATTTGTTCACATATCAACTGTGCAATGCGATCACCAGCCTTAACTTCGAAAGAAGAATCCGAATGATTGAAAAGTATCACTTTCAGTTCCCCTCTATAGTCCTCGTCAACTACACCCGCTGCAACACATATGAAAGGTAACGATCACAATAATTATTTCACATACCTCCAACGTCTATAAAATTCTTCGCTGCCAAACCCGAACGAGGTGCAATTCTTCCATAACATCCCTCCGGTAACTGTACTTTAATACCTGTGGCAACTATAGCCTTACCATGTGCAGCAACAACATAGTCGTAGGCACTTTTCAAATCGTAACCTGCAGCTTTTGCAGATCCTTTTGTAGGTGAAAAAGCTTCTGGAACCATTCGGGTAAATTTTAAAATTAATCTTTGGCCAGAAGGCATTTTTGTACTAAGTTGGTTTATTACGCGCGAAATTTAGATAATGATCGATTGTTCTGAAATAATGTTAGGTTATAGTATTTCTAACGAATTTGGTTGTTTCGGCGGGAAATGTTCCATTGCACTTGTTTTTTTAAATTCAAATGCACAGTGGGCAGTGGCGTTTCATCGGGGCAGTAAAACTTTTATTCAATTTATTGCCAACGTTGATTGTCAATGTGGTTATTCGCTAAAATCATGACTAATATAAAACGAACTTAAGCGTAAAGTTCTCTTGTTTTAGGCGTTTTACAGTAGAAACGTTTTAACCAACACAAGTGCTTATTCAGAGTGAAGTGGATGTAAACATAAGAGAGACATAGAGCATAAAGTTGAAATAATTATAATTCGATGCAGAGAAATATTTTATTTGAGGTAGTTCATCATTTTGCTACATACAAAAGATTGGAATAATCTGCATAATTGATAGTAAAATTTGCTTAAATGGAAGGTCAGATATAATAATATTGAGTGTATCTTGTTATAATTACCTACATGAACGATTTTTTAAAGAGAAACTGGTTTTGGGGGAATTCAATATGGTCTCACTACCAAATTTAATTAAATTAATAATTAATCATGTGGACATGTTGACTACAGTATTTGCTGATTTAAAAAGTTAGGCACCATAACATTTACTGTGTAAACTATAAGAATCGCTTCTTAAAACCCTTATGTAAGTCTTGCAATAGCTCGTGTACTAAAATACTAAATACAATACATTGAGTATAAGCATAAGTCCTTTCTTTGCAACATTGATTTCTAGGAGAACCTGAATTAAGTTTTTCGTTGAACCTAGCAGCTTATTATTTCATTGTCTGACCAATCTCTATGTTATAATAAGGACTCCTCCAAAACATCCTCAAAGGTTTCCCGTTCAACTATTGCATTATATCATCTCTTTACACTGGGCAATAGGTTGTCCTGCAAGTCCAGCTATTTTCTTTTTTTTCGGATTTTAAACCCCTGGATAGGTATACTCAATCCCTTCCCTCTTTTGGAGCTAAAGGAGTGAAAGGCCAGCCAGGTGCCAATTTCACGATGGGTTTCGCACGAAAAATATTACTTTCACCAAAAAGGCGACTCGGATTAAACGTGTATACTTAAATAGGCTGCAGTTTTTTGCTCAGCATAGTTTTGCAGCAAATAGAATGATCGAATTTCAAGGATATTATTGATGAATGACTAGTGGCAGGATCGACATTCGCGCACATTCCAGTGACGTTTTACACTGTAACCAATTTGTTCGAACCGTTATAGGAGATAGAAGCACATTACTCGAGGAAGTGCAAATCACACTATTTTATTAAAACTCTTCAACTATACAAAAAACACAAACCTTCCTTCAAGTGAGTTCATTCGAAAATTGTTGCTATGTTTATTTTTATATTTTGGGTAATGTGAAATGGGTAGCTGTTACTTGTTTTATTGTGTCAACCTGTTCACAAAAATAATAGCAATGTGGAATATCATTAGTATTTCAGTGGTTCATTTTGATTTAAAAACATGTCCAGTTGTATGTTTTTGAGTAACTGATAAGTGCAAAGGTGGGTAGTTAAATAGTTGAGGTATAAAAATAAGTTATTACCTTTATTTTTCAGCAAGATGTATCTGTTCATATATAAGATGGTGGATGAAATTTATGTACAAATTTAATATATTTAAATTTTAAATATTTTTTACACATGTTGGAACATAATACACAGCTTAAGAATTGTACATCACATATTAACAGTAGATAACAACAACAGTTTGTCAGCTGGCTGTTTTGATGTTAATTTAGACTATCAGTGGCAGTATGGGTAGTTTGGACAGCTCTGTGCGCTTACACCAGCTGGGAGGGCTGCAGCAGGTTGGTGTGCGTATTGTGCTGGAGCAGGTGCTGGATTATATGCAGGAGCTGAATTGTAGCCTGGAAGTAGATGGTTTGCTGTTAAAAATGTAATATCGGCATTCGATAATTACCTTGACTAACATCCCCGAATGCACCAGATTCGGCTAAACCTTCTCCGTGGTAATCACCATCTCCAGTGTATACTCCACTGTTTAAAGCGTTTTGATCGTATCCGCCTTGGTATGCTACAGGTCCAGGGTTATATTGTCCGTAGTGAGCTGGTGCAGGTGCAAAAGCGGGTGCAGGGGCATTGGGATTAGCGGCGACTGATGGATTTGAGCAATGGGGATAATTGGGACAAGCGTGAGGACTAATTCCCGCCGGGAATAAGGAAGCAGGTACTCCTCCGGCCAATGGGCCATTGTAGACAGCGAGTACTGCAGCTACGAAGCAGGAGAATAATGCCTGAAAATAATGAATTAATACTAAGAACATTTTTCGTAAACTGTACTTACCAGTTTTACAAACATGTTGTGTTAGGTGTACAATCTTACAATAACAATAGATATAAAATAATTCTTTATATACCTAAACCACACCCGTTTCTGTAACGATATAAATTTTTACATTGAACCCACACTTAAAGGAAAACAACTTTTGTGGTATTTGATTAAAATGTTGTATTGTCTGTATAAATTCTTGTAGGTAATGTGCTAAATTTCATTCCGATTGATTTACTTTCTGTCACATTGCTCTCAAGGTTTCACACTTCATTGCCATGGCAAATATTCGTTTTATGTTAAAAATGGGTTGTACATGATAAAAAGTGAAAATGAAATACCTGTGTTAGGTGAGGCTATCCTTCCTCTAGATGTTTCAATAAAACTATGACCTTAGTCAATTTTTCTAGTTCACTTCATTTGGCATTTTTTAAATCATTTTTCATTACTTTACCTAATGCGAGGATGCAATCAAGCACAGTGTCATGCTTTACTTATGAGAAATTATTGCGAAGGCCTAGCTATAACTTGATGTACTATTTGCATATTCGGATGCAACATATAATATTGTAACAGTACTTCCTAGTTATTATAACCTGGGTATAGCATTATCTTATGTATTTATAATATGTACCTATGAGTAGGTACTATTTTTACATTTTATTAGTGGCAGTGGCATGATGCTCAATACCTTGATTAATTAGTCTGAACCCGTTAATGCACTTATTGAAAATTACCGATCATGAATTGGGTTTGTAAAAAAAGATGCGGAGGGACTCGCTGAATTTGGAAATGAATTGTTTAGTATCTTATTATACAACAATTGATAAGTAAATGCTGATTTATTCTGAAATATCCTTGATAAAACTCATATACCTACCTACCTAATGTGTACGGTCTTAGTTACCGCCTTAATTATATAGTAATAATTATGGCGAAATTTCATTCTTCAATAAAGAACTAAGTGAAGCATATTTAAATATCATTATAATGAAAATTGGACCGTTAAATTTAAAATGACCCCTGTATACTGGATCTGACTTGCCATGAAATCTTTAGGTAAGGTAAATTGGCCATGCTATTATGGTGAACATTTTAAAGGGCGTATAACACCCTTGAGTTATCCTTAACGTTCTTTTGTGTCATTACATGTGCATTCTTTTACATTCGCTCTACATTTGTTCAATAAGGTCAATTACATGTAATATTTTTATTTTTTGCAAAACTCCGTTTCTTTTTTTGTGTGTTTGCTCAGCTATGAATTCCGCCTTATATAATTTTAAGTTGTAATAAGTACAATCACATTCTAAACACGTGTAATTGTGCAGCACTATTTAAATATCAAGGTTAAACAGTAAAGGCCATGTATGAACTTATTTAAACTGTAACACATTTCTTCCGATAGCGGTCATTGTTTTAAAATAACTGCAATCGTCGTATACTTACATTTCGCTATAATACACTCGCGCTACTTTGATGACGCCACACAGTGACATTTTGCTTCTACAGTTACGGAAAGGTTGGATATAATATAATTGAGCAGGTAGTGTTTTTAAATGTTTCGATAAATTAGTAATACTGGAAATTATTTTACAGTGGTTTTATTTAAACTAAATTTTAAAATATTATAATTTATACTTAAAATAGTATAATTTATACTTTGTTGTAATAATTAACTTATCAAATTTTTTGTATATGTAGCCATGTAACATGTAGTATATTTATATGTTTCTTTACCTTACATTTAAAGTTGACTATACATATACGCCAAGGTGTTTATCCTCCCACAGCAAATGCATTATTTGTGATAACCTACCCCTTATATTTATTGCAAAAACCACCTCTAGTTTTTCGGTGAATCTAATTTTGGTAGGTACTGTAATTTATGCACTTTTATCTATAGAAAGTAGTATGCATATAGATGAGATCAAAGAATAATAGGCTAAACCCATTACAAATGAGACAAATAAAGTACGTTTCGTCACACCCATGGTAATATATAGATTCGACAGTGCAAGGTGCTTGCATGAAATGGTCAAGGTCGTAATTTATTTCAAGTCCCAAAGCGGATAACTTAATTAAAGAAAACTTGGCGTTGACCTGTTCCCATGACAACTGCAAAATTTGGAAAATGCCAAAAAGGTACCAACAACCCAACCACACCCAACCCTAAATACTTGGAGTCATAACCCCCGGCAACTTCTATTATGGTAATTTAACTCACAACTTAATTTCCGAATTTATATTAGATGCAAGTAAAGGAAGCTATAAGTTTAGCTCATCTGCGATGAAATGATTATATAGTGTTTTGTTAATGACTGAATATGAAAAGCGCATGAATTCATGTAAAATTGTCCAACAGGATATGAAGGGAAAATGTTTATTAATAAGAGAGCTTTAAAGGACTAAGGTGAGAATCAGGGCCGGATTTACGGCAGGGCAAGCGGGGCTGAAGCCCCGGGGCCCCCACAAATTGAGGCCCTCCACAAACTTTGAATTTTTCATTTTTTAATGGCTTTCAAGAAAGTGAAGAGAAATGAAATAGTACCTATATCTAAATATGTAATGTAGATTAGAAGATATAAAAGAGACTGTCCGATTATAATAGGTAGTATTTATTACACTAACGTAACTTTGGAAGGCCTAATTACCCCATTACCCCTCCTCTTAAATACGCGCTTGCCTGGAGAGATTTATTAAAGTTCAGACGGTCCTCCCTCGCACGTTTAAAGAACAGTAAACATTAAAGTTCTCGTTCTCGTCACTCCGTTTAGGCGTTTACAGTACCTATTTATATACTTCTATTTGTAAGACCGATAGTACTTTTGTGTATTAATTTCACTATTAAGCCTCCGCGACATGGCTTTTTAATCTAAAAATAAAATTATCCAAAGATATTTATTTTTTGAAAGGGGCCCCCCTTTGTTCATTGCCCCGGGCCTCCACACTCGTAAATCCGGCTCTGGTGAGAATAAATAGTTATATACAAATGTCGATAGCCGGTGTGTGTTAAAAGTAACATGCAATTGCTAAAAGTGCGTATTGAAGATTTAGTAAATTACAAACGAACTCTATCTTAATAGAAAAGTATACGAAAAAGAACAGGGAATATTATTGTTTACAAAAATTAAGCTATAGGTACGAAAGGAGAGTAGAGTAACACTCATATCCCCTAGCATTTATTTTGTATAAACATTAACCTTAATTGTTTAAATAATCGCATTTATCCTTTCGACAAACTAATATCAAACCGAGTACGTACCTACAAAAATCGCATACCTATGCAGTTTTCATTAATCCAATTACAAAATCGAGAATGTTCTAGAAATTTCCTCAGAAATTCCAGCTATAAAACGAATGTATAAGTAATTTACGTCACGCCTCAATGAGGGGGAGAAAAAGAAGTATCGATCGCCCTCGTTGGATGGGATGAAACAGAATCGAAATAAGCGCTTACATTATAAATGTGAGCTAGCCCGGAGCAAACAAGATAAACACTCTTTCTCAAATTGTATATTATCATCATACCAATTACAGTCCCGCTTTTAGTGGGCGGGAGAAAATTCATAACTCCATTTGTAATTACTATTACATACTTAGTAAAATCACAAAAAACGTTTTGTCTACCGCGCCACGCGATCAAAGGCTGTTAAGTGACACAGCACTTACTTTAACATTATTATTGTGGCTTATATCCTTACATCCGGAAACGCCACAAAATTATTATTCGAAGCGGAATCGCTTATATAAAATAAGTAAGGTAAATGAGGTAAAAGTAAGGAAGTTTTATATACTATTCTAAAATCAATTTTAATCTGATTTACATTGTTAGCGTATAATAAATTATTCAATTGCAATTAAGCAATAACTAGGTCAGTGAATTTTCTTTTATTTGAATTCAAGGACTGCAGTAGCCTCGCCATTAATTTGTATCTAATCGAAGACTGTAACGTCAGTAAATTTATAACTTTTCCAAAATTTCTTTTGAATAGGTCCTTTATACAAAATTATCTTGCAATTCAAAAAGTGGTTTCTAAGCATTAAAAGAATATAATATTAAGTTAAGTAGAGGTAAAATACTTAAAAAGGATACACCAGAATGATTTTTTGGATTTTTTTTAAATTTTACAGTACTTTTAGAGATTATAACCGCAGTAGGTTTAGTGCTCATTTTATATCTCTCGCAGTTTTTCGTACGGAATAATATTTATGCGCTTTCGTCAGTTCTCTTGTTACTAGTTACTTCTTGCTGCATTCGTGGATTAAAGTTGCGTTCTCGTTCACATGAGATTTTTCGAAGAATATAGTGCGGTTTTTAGCGGCAAATTTTTTTTAACGTATTCATAATGACTAAAAAATATGGGCAGACGAAAGAAACTTAATTGATGGCTCGAGTAGTAGAGCAGTGTGTGTAAACATGTGGTAGACATTTCAGGACCTCCTACGTCACATTTTTCATGTACTGACATGTATGAAGCTGATTCTATGAAGGAATGGGAAGTTCGGGTGACGAACTGTACTCAACGATACGTCGATTACCTACTTTATGCCTCAGGATCGTGGAGGTTCTGTATACCACTTACATTCGTCTAGCGCTTGATCGTCAGAGGTATTGAGTATATCTGCACCACTGTTAGATCTGCTGAATACTAAGAACACTTAATAAATATATTTGTGCATTAAATCATGCTCCAGGCTCACAAAACATCAGAATGTAAAAAAAGTTATACACCAACTAGTGGGAGTAGTCTTTGGTTATAGTTGAATTAACATCACAAACAAGATATTTATTTTTAAATCGATTCTAAATTAGAACCACCGATAGGTTTTGGTTCTTTGCTTATACCTACATCTAAATCGAATTAACTGTATTAAAAGAGTATAGTTATTAGCCACAACCCACAGTACAAACAGAGAAAATACTGCATAACTTATATAAGCAACATACCTAGGAACCTAGGTTCGCCTAAATGCAAACGTGATGGTTATAACCTTGCAGTGCTATTTTCTTATTTGCGTGGTACCTACCTATTACAATTTGCGAAAGAAAAACGTTGTAATAAACATATTCAATAAAAAATAAAAGGTATACCTATATGAGAATAATTTTGGTTAATAAATTATCAGGCATGAGACCTTCCTCTCTTGACCTCTTCACGCTATCGCAAACAGGGCACTCAACATTCATTTGAAACTTACTGGTGCTGTAATCAAACAGGTTTCACAAAAGTAGGTATAGCACATACAATTGACATTTAATATCAGTTTTAGCGTAGCTGTGGTTATTGCGGTTTCAAATCAAATAATTTATAATTGGATCAAATTTCAGAATATTATTGGTTACATAAGCAAGTCGTGGTTGTAGTTTCACCATCATTAAAACATTATACCTAATTCACTTTTATAGATAATAACAAAGCAGACGAGCAATACAAAGATTATCATTTTAAATTGCCATAATATTACTACAGAAAAATGGCAGTGAAATTTCAGGAATGAAAATTACCCACATTCGCCCCAAAAGTGTCAATAGCTCAAAGAATGAGCCGATACCTATTGAGCGATTAAAAATGTAGAAGAGTGGAAGATGCCGTTCATAATCTCCTTGTGATTGCAGAAAAAAGGCGAATTTATGTAAAAATAGTGAGAATTTAAACCCCTCCATATCCAAGCAAAGTAAATTGTGATGTTTTGGTGAGTATACATTTTGCTAGATCTCATATGTCTGTGCGTAACTTAATGCAGTTAAAAGGAACTGTATAACAATATTCTGTGGCAAGTGGTCTGCTTGTCATAGCCCCCATGTAGTCTCTCTTCTCACTGAATTATTAAGCCTTTACATAATCATCTTAGGGCCAGTTGTATAAAGCCTAGTTGAGTTCAACCGGCGGTTAGTGTAAAATTAAATCGCACAAACTAGAGTTGACTTCCGGGCTAGGGTTGAACTGACGGTTTTACCACCCATTTACCAACCCATATGGGTTGATAAAATCGTCAGATCAACCCTAGACCAGACGTCAACTCTAGTTTGTGCGATTTAATTTTACACTAACCGCCGGGTGAACTCAACTAATGGGCTTTATACAACTGGCCCTTAATCTTTTATATTCTCAACATACCTATGTCACTACTAGTTATACTCTTGCCTTTGTAAGTAATTAATTTTCTTTAAACTTACTTTGTAGGAGCTCCATAAATACTTGTAATAATAGAAACATTAAAATAAATTACATTTTCAAAGTCTGTCTGTGTGTCAGTCGCACGGTTCCCGTAGGGCTACCATATAAATGATATATGAATTGTATGTAAATTTTCACGCTGATTACAAATATGCAATTCACTTTTTTGACATCACGAATGGTTATCGAGGTAATTGAGATCAAAGGTCAAATACAAATGTATGTGTATCTCGTTAATGGTAATAGATAGACAAGTGGTATCAAAGGCTTTATTGTTAAGTGTGTTGAGATGAATAAATTTGTTGTTGAACACATTTTAATATATCAAACCAGGAGGTATCTACTCAAGCATTTTTTAATAATTCAAACTGTTAATAAAATAACATAATCCAAATCAATAAGGAAGTTGATGCTGCATTGAGTGTCTTTATATTCGTCCAATGTTTTCAAGGAAGTAGGCTTTCGTGACTCCTATTGAAATATTCTACATAATCAATATCTAATATTTTTGCTGTTATCTTCACCTTTTCGAGTAAATTAGTGACCTCATTACCCTTAAGATTTTATCTGTTAACGAAATTGCATCCAGTGTGTTTTTTACAGTTTCTTCACCAGCTTTGACATCATCTACATCACTTTGTCCCTCATTAGTCATGTTTTTAAAGTGTGGTGTATGTTACTGCACTCTTTACAGCTGGAGTATATTAATTGCAGCAAGGTACTGTGTTTGATCATTGGAAGGACACCACATTTCCATTCTTTTGGTTACAGATCGTTACCAAACGATTATTTCACTTGGTGGAATGTGCGAAAACATTGTTTTCAGCTGTGTCTTGCATCGGTGGTAATCTGGGTAAGCCGATTTTGTTTTACTAGTCATCGTTATACACAGACGGTGTTAGATCATTTCAGGGTTCTACAGCGACATGAAATCTTTCCTCCTTCATACTTAATTGTTTGTTGGTTTTTTCATAATTAAATGAAGATGAAGTCATGTCACATTGACTGACTTTTTGACAAAGTTCTTCCATAAAATAATAAAAATTGCTGGGTATAAGCATTGTATTTAAGTCTTGTTTTAACTTATTAAGATCATGTGACATAATACGAGGGACAAGCCATTATTATTGAGAATGAAGAAATTAGGTTTTCAAAAAGCAGAATGAGTACCAATTTGCCATGAAACTCTAACATTGCTTAAGAATGGTGGACATCAAATTTTGTCAAATGGATACATGAAGAGGAGGCCACGGCAACAATAATCAGAAAGCAGCCACCAAATGAAGAAAGTAATGTAATGTTGCTGCGTTCTTTAGAGGTACCGGCAGCAGTAGTGAGCGCTATTAAGCTAGAGAAGCACAAGCCTGTCAGCTAGATGGTACACCGAACACTGTTTGCCAGAAGTGTTTAATCGGCAGTATTTTGCTGCAAACAAGATGGGAATCTTGCTACATCACAATAATGGTTCTTCTCATACTGCAGGAGCTAACTCGGCAGTATTTTGTTGCAAACAAGATTAATGTAATCGAACACCTTCCCTACTCTTCAGATCTGGTAATGTGCAATTTTTGACTGATTTTGGGTTAAAAAAAACTTGACTTAATAATTCGACAATAAATTTTTACTCAAATATGAGAACACATACATACTATTATTCCATATTTCCAAATTATTATTCGGACCCAGCAAATATTTTAAAAACAGAAAAATTTTATGAACAAAAATATAATATACAGCTGTACTCTGCCAGAATTATACCTTTTTACCAACAAAGGTGCGCATACGCCCACTCTCCTTCTATCATACTGTGTTAGAAATGAATGGTTAGAGCAGCAATGCCTAACCTGTAGCTCGCGGCAATTATTAATGTGGCTCTTAAGCATGAAATGTCTAAAAATTATGTGCTCTATAAAATATGTACAATACCGCGGAGGAGGAGGAGGCGTTGTAATCACTGAACTCAATAATATATATATAATAGAGTTCAGTGGTTGTAATACAATATAAGAACATCATCTAGCGATCAAACAGTATAACACCTTCTCCTCATTGGCAACGCATTGGATGGACACTGATTTCAGTTCTGATATAGACACCAGAAAAATTCACTTATTACCTCCAGCATATACTGCACGCGCCATTCCTTGTGACAAACAGGGATGCAGAGCGTTCTTCTGAAAGAAAGAGGATTTAACAGCATCAGTACGCAATTTAGCTAGGCAACCCATTTGCAAATTATCGCCGTATGTATTATCTAACTTATAATCTTTATCATTGTCAAATAACAGATGAGGGTATATATTTCTAATAGCGGATCTCGTTCTATAAGGTACTGTGAATCCACCATTATCAACCACAACTCGAAGTATGAAACGAATGACAAATTTCTAAGTCTGGTTAGTAGGGTGCATCGAAAAAACACTTTTTTCGATTTCACTATTCCAATAGTGATTTTTTTTTGTGGTTTGGTGTCAAAGTAACGTAAAAAAAAATTGAGGTTGATCGGTCAAGTCCTTCAGGTGCCGACTTGACCCTAAAGTTTTAAAAAATGACGTTTTTTGAAGATTTTTAAAAAATAATCTCCGAGCTGATTCACACTTGCGAATAGGGGTTTTCTGTTTCCAAATGACACTGACATTGCGACAAAAAAAATTGACGGTGATCGGATGTGCCCTTCAGGTGCCGACTTCACACTAATTTTTTCGTCAAAATTGCGAAAATTGAGATTTTTCGTATTTTTGCAATAAATTGCTAAACACCACCCCTGGGTTGTTTTGACAGTGCAGGCCTTTTAAAATAACTCAAACCTAAGCCTAAAACACTCTGATGTAGTTATTTCGTCTGTATTACTCCTGGTTACATGTCAAGAGCCTTCAAACACAAGCAAAGCATTCATATAAGGAACCGAAGTGCAACGTTTTTTAGACTGTAGAGAACGGATTTATAGGTGACTTAACATTGTTTTGTTAGGCAGTTTCGCAATGTTCTTTACGCATTTCTGAGTCTCGGACTCATAAATTCGTAAAGAACATTGCGAAACTGCCTAACAAAACAATGTTGCGTTTGAAGGCTCTTGACATGTAACCAGGAGTAATACAGACGAAATAACTACATCAGAGTGTTTTAGACTTAGGTTTGAGTTATTTTAAAAGGCCTGCACTGTCAAAACAACCCAGGGGTGGTGTTTAGCAATTTATTGCAAAAATACGAAAAAATCTCAATTTTCGCAATTTTGACGAAAAAATTAGTGTGAAGTCGGCACCTGAAGGGCACATCCGATCACCGTCAATTTTTTTTGTCGCTATGTCAGTGTCATTTGGAAACAGAAAACCCCTATTGGCAAGTGTGAATCAGCTCGGAGATCACTTTTTAAAAATCTTCAAAAAACGTCATTTTTTAAAACTTTAGGGTCAAGTCGGCACCTGAAGGACTTGACCTATCAACCTCAATTTTTTTTTACGTTACTTTGACACCAAACCACAAAAAAAAATCACTATTGGAATAGTGAAATCGAAAAAAGTGTTTTTTCGATGCACCCTACTGGTTAGGTATATAAACTCAAAAATGATATCTTGATAAAGGAAGTGCAGTATAACTTCCGAAATGAATAAATTTTAATGTATGTGGCTCGCCAAAAAATTTTAAATACTTAATTAGCTCAAGCAAAGTTAAAGGTTGGGCACCACTGTGTTAGAGAATGGAATGGTAAAAACTAACAGGCTCTTTGACAGATTTATTACAAATTCATTACATGCAGGAGAAAATCTTATAGTGCAACCAATCACAGATTAATAAACGGGGGCCAAAATGGGTAACATTTCATATAAGAAAAAACTTTGCGCAGTGAGAAAATTTTATGGTCTTTTATGGCCCTATGTGCATGTGGACTTTGCCACCCTCCCATCGAAATCCAGAGATATCACATACTAAAATTTTCTTTGTTCAATGATGAAAAATCACTGGTGTTGGGTATACATGTTAAGTACAGTCGACGTATACTGGAAAAAATATTTCTTACGTTAGTTGGTTAATAAAAACAAATATTCACAAATCCTATTCCGTTTTGTGATATCCAGTAGGTACTGTTTTAGGGTAAATTTGTTTCTGTAGTTTCATCATTTCAGACGAATAAAAATATGTCACCACGTACAAATACATAAAAATATATCTAACATAATGCAGCCTCAGTTTAGAAATCAACAAATTTGGGATATATTTAGATATACATATATTTTATTTTTATTTTTATTCTTATTAAAATAATGGAAAAGCTATCCTCCCTTAGACACCTTACAGTGATAGGGAACCAAAATAAAGTAAATACATAAGCGCACCTTTTTAAAGAAAATTTATAAAACTGTATTTCATATATTACATCACAAATCTAAATAAATCAGTTTATTCTGTATCCATACTTTCTATAGGCAACTCAAGAATTCTAGGTCCATATAACAATACGTACGCACAATGCCAATCACCTATATAAAACAAATGAAAGCATTTTTTTTATTTATTATTGTGATCTCACCTCCTCCAGATAACTTCAAAATGTCTTCAGAAGAGACGGGCGAAACAAAATCATCGTCACATTTAAACCAGTTATTATTCGAATGTCTAATCCAACCTACGTAATGACCACTAGAAGACGATCGACCTTTATGTGTCAACACTGCTTGAAGTGTGTAATAACCACTATTATTACTTCCTATATCTGTAACTGACATTAGAATAATGTTCATAAAAGCGCAGACTTACACCATTTTCAAACCAATAGGGTAACACTTTACCCTTTTCTTTTGATTTTCCATCCTCTACGTCTTTAGGTTTGCCTTTCGTTGCGGCTTCAACTTGGGCATCCTCTAATTCCTATCAATATTTCAAATTAGAATGTTTAAAATGAACGAAGCAAGTTACGCACCTTGAATTTCAAACGCATTGGCGTAAGTTTATCCTGAAGCTCAGGAGAACAAAGCTCATAGGCATCAAAATCCAGAGGAAATTTTACATCTTTCAATATCTTCGCGTTAATCGACTCTTTTTCTTTAAAATAAAATCTAACAAATTGTATTGTGAGATATGCGGGTAATCGACTAATTTTTGACTAAAATCTATTTAAATTACTTTTCACGCCAATTTACGGAATTCTTACCGTTTTTGTATAAACCGCATCTCTCTCTAAACAAGTGGACATTTTTGTAATTTGTTCTTGCATTTTCTGAAATTTCCGTAAATTAGGTATACAAAGTAGGTACTTTATCAATCAATTATACTTACCGATCTAAGACCCGAATGCATATATCGTACATCTTGCGAAATAAAACAACTTATCTGTAAAAACTGCTCTTTAGTTTTTGTGGACGGTTCTTCTTCCGATTCCACACATTTCCATTCAACTTCAAAGGTACCCCCAAAATATTGATCAATAAACGATCTTGAAAATATACGAAATTAACTCACGATATTAGATAATAAAGGACTCACTTGTAATTTTCGATTTGAGGAATTTCGGCAATTTGTTTTGAAGTCAACTTTTGCTGCAAAAGTCGAATTAACTCTGTCCAACATTCGTTTGCATCCTAAAATAGATAATCAAACTTACTTTAACGATTCACAATATTATTACTAGTCAAACCTGTTGTTGAAACCCTCCGTGTTCACTGGTCTCCGCAAACCTGGGAAATGCAATGTGTAACATCTGTAATAAAGAGAACGGTGGAATGGTA
Organism: Pyrocoelia pectoralis; assembly: GCA_036250285.1. NCBI lineage: Eukaryota > Metazoa > Arthropoda > Insecta > Coleoptera > Lampyridae > Pyrocoelia > Pyrocoelia pectoralis. The sequence goes on along the minus strand of CM070075.1, from coordinate 5,772,947 downwards.
CGACCTTGGTCCATATTCACGTAAAGATCTCTTAGTGATGCAGTAATTGACTGTGCAATTTGAGATTCGTCTTCTCTCTGTATATCTGCCATAAAGTTAGTAATGACTTAATTTGTCTACTCGTTTCAAGCTTACCCCCTTTAAATTCTTTTAGCGCTTCTCTTAGTTCAGGAACGGTACGTAGACATTGCACAGTAGCATTCATATAACAGGTATTGTTTATATTGTGTAAACCGGGCGGTAACTCCAACTAAAATTGTAGATGGTTAACTCATAGTAAAATTCACCAAGAATGATTTACAGCTGTCGCCAACTCGCTTTCATTCATGTCTTCCACAAACATTGTTTTTTCCACCGGTTCCTTTGGAACATCTTCTTCTTTACTGCCCATTAATAAAATCGTTGCACCCTATTATGCATTGACATTAAAAGTTCATACCATTGACCGACCACTTACCTCTCTTAATTTAAAATTGCTCCAATCCTCGTCTTTTAATGTAACACCTTTAAGCATCACCTTTTGTCTTTCAGGTTGCACTCCAGTTAGGGCGAAAAGTTGAGCTTTAAATAGCATTGGGGTTTCTTCGGTATTGACTTCGATATCGGGGTAGGATTCTTTGCCCCATTTTACTTTTACTGGAAAGAATAAATTTGAATAGCCGGCAAGTATAAGGTTAGGAAAAAATAAACAATGTACCTTTAAAAGATGACATCCTTACTAATGACTTGTTTTATTTTATACAAAAGTAATATAAAATTTATTTACTTTTAGTCAAAAACAGAATGAGTTAGTTAACAAAAAATTAAGAGAAAATTCACGCAGTGTTTGACAGTAGAAATTAAAAGTCACTGTGCCGTTACCGTTCTTGTTACCAACATACAAAAAAAAGTTTTCCTAATGAAAGCCAGTGGCGTAGTGATTGAAGTAATGCAATAAAGCTCGCAGGGATTTAAACAAACTGCAACAGGGCAATCAAGGACTGAGTCTGAGTCAAGTGTAGACTCCAGTACAATCCTGATGTGCATTAGCATTTTCAACTAATATTCCGACCTGTAAATACTTCCAGAAAACATTCCCGAGATAATTAATACTGGATTAATTACATTCCTAGGAATTATCCGTCTGTGGCACACCCATTTTCTAACATCTTTGAATTTTATAATATTGCGAGGGGGTGGGTTTGCGATGTTGCCGCTTGTATAAATCGGTGCCACCTTTCCACTGCTAATTCGTTGTATTAATGTATTGTAGTATTAAATTTTAAAATAATCCAGGAAGTATTTATAAAAATATACACAAATATAAGATCATCACCAGTATTATTTACTTTAATTTTCAATTCGGTTTATTCCACAAGTAGGTACGTCACTGATAATTACTTAAACAGAACAAAAATGAACTTTATTAATAATTTTAATATGATTTTCTGTTATATGGATTAATCCATTCAATAATTGACAATATTTATCTACTTTTAGATATATGTAAAGGAGTAAAAACGAAATAAACGTGTAATACATTACCGAAATATGATGTCGGAAAAAGACTATGCACCTCTCAGTCCGGCATGTGTTCGTGCACTTCACGACAAGCTGTACGATAAGAGAAAAACTGCAGCATTAGAAATTGAGAAGTAAGTGCCTTCTTTGTCGTAGGATGGTTAACATTTTCTCTGTTATAGAATGGTGAAGGAGTTCGCAAATTTAAATAAAACAAACGAAATTAAAAGACTTTTGAAAGTTCTCGGGCAAGATTTTGCAAATTCGACAAACCCTCATGCTAGAAAAGGGGGACTTATCGGCCTCGCAGCTATTGCAATTGCTTTAGGAAGGGTAAAATTATTTTTCGTCATAATAGTCCGCTTAACTACTGTCTTAGGATACATCATTGTACACGGAGGAATTAATATTTCCAATAGTTGCACGTTTTAGCGATCCAGATTCTCGTGTCAAGTATTATGCGTGTGAATCATTATATAATGTTGCTAAAGTTGCAAGAGGTGCCGTATTACCTCAGTTTTCGCAAATTTTTAGTGCCTTAAGTAAAATTGCAACAGATTCGGAGCAAAGTATTAAAAATGCTTCAGAATTATTAGATCGTCTTATGAAAGTGTGTGTAAAGCAGTAAATTTAACCACTAATTGATTGTGTTGTTTAAGGATATTGTAACGGAAAGTCCGTCGTTTGATTTACCAGCATTTATGCCTTTGCTACGTGAACGTATATACACCAAAAGTTCGTTTGCAAGACAATTTGTTATATCGTGGATATCGGTGCTGGACGCAGTTCCCGATATCGATTTAATAATTTATCTACCCGAAATATTAGATGGCTTATTTAGAATATTAGACGATACAATGTTAGAAGTGAAGAAAATGTGCGATACCGTACTAGGCGAGTTTTTACGTAGCATTAAAAGTAATCCCTCCAGAGTCGATTTTGGTAGTATGATTAATATTTTAATTAATCATGCGCAAGAAAAGAATGACGAAATCTTACAGGTACTATATCTCGTTGAGAATTTATTAAAATACAATAACATTTATTGTAGTTTACGGCAATAACGTGGATTAAGGAGTTTGTTCAATTGTCCGGACCTTTAATGCTTCCTTATATGTCGGGGATTTTTACAGCCGTATTACCATGTTTAGCTTATGACACAGATTCACGCAGAAGTATCCTTTTTTACATTTATTTGATTCTAACCTTACTTTACTTTACTTTATTAAGGTTGTTTGGTACGATTCGCTTAACACTTCACCAACAATTTAATCTAATAATTGAAACAAATAGAATAGAGTGAACAGTTATACAGGGTGTCAATTGTATGAAGGCTGATAGTAAAGCAGAGTGGGGATACACGGGATAGCATGTTAGTGTGTCAATGCTCCAAAATGGCATTATTACTGTAGATATGTACAGAAAAGCTTAAAAAGAAAAAAATATAAGCTGTTAATTAAAATTATTTTTGTGCCTGCAGGGCCATTTATAAAGTCAGAACAAACCAAATTTGCCTTTGTCCCCTGCAGATACACACCTGTATATACATAGGGGAAGTATTGTAATTTAAAAAAAATAGAACTAGCGATTTTGATGAATCTCAACGTTTTGGGCCCCCCTTAGTCCAAAACCACTATTTTTGAAAAATGTTTGCTTGTGTGTGCGTTAGGGGCCTAAACTGATTTGTTTCACAGCGCAGTCGTAGTTGTAGGTGTCCCACCAACTCAATTGCCGTTTTTCTATGAATTCTTTCACTGGGGTAACTTCTAGTTCTCCTCTTATTTTCTCATTTTTATATATTTCATTTCAGTTGCCTTTGCTTTCTTTTTCATTCGGTTAGATAGTACCCATGATTCATAACCATATGTTTGACTCGCGATAATCCTACAGTTGCAGGCTTATTAATAATGTTGGAAAGGTTAGTTTCTTTTTAAACTGAATTTTGATGAAAATGTAAGTTATGTGTATGTACATACTACAATGTGTATACAGTTTGTCCAGCGAATGTTTGCCGATGTATGAAATATACAACAATATACGTCCTCACAATTTAGGTTCTTATTACGCACCAAAAACAAAGGTAGATGCTACAGTATTTGTTATATGCGTGTGTTGAAACCTCAAAATACGTTGATACCAGTTTAGTTTGTGTGTAGATAGAAGCATAAGTTAATTAGTTTGTCTGAGCTTACACTGTATGGATACCATTTCTATTTTGACTTCAGTAGTGTTACCACACCACTTCCGCCGAATAAATTGACATTTGTCATTATCATTCTTTGACGTTTGATTTGTTTATATTAGTTCCTTAATTTTTTATTGTGTTAAATTTGTTGTTGACAAACTAATATACAGTAGAAGTCCATTAGTCCGGCATCCAACAGTCCGGAATGCCCGATAGTCCGGCATCGCTCCGGAAATTGGTTTTCTCCAAAAAGCGTGTCTTTAAAGCAAATAAAAACGCTCGAGAGCTATTCGAAGATCATCCGGAAGCGCTCGGTATTGTTCGGAAACAATTAGCGGCCGGTTAGTCTCAGCTGTCACAACAAATTCAGGTGCAGTACAGTACATACGTGTACATACATTATATGAAATGTAAAATAAACTTTGTTGTATGTATTTGCATACTGTATTTGTAGTTTAATTATTAACCTAATTGTTCTTATAATTACCGCCCGATAGACCGGAATTTTCGGTAGTCCGGCACCGAGCCGGTCCCGAACGTGCCGGATTATCGGACTTCTACTGTATTTTGTGACAGGTCATGAAAGTAGTTGCTGATTTAATATTTTATCTTGATTCATACACTTTGGACAGCGGCCATATCTGCAAAGATTCGCTGGACAAACTGTAGGTATGTATTGTTACACTACATATACATATTGAGTACATATTTTACGACATTGAGAGTATAAGGAAACTTAATTAGGAATATAGCAGCATTAAAATATGTACCGTAACAACGTTAAAGGAGCACGACAATAGCACATTGAATATTGAAACTGTTGTGAATCATTGAGCAGACAGGAGGAGGCCCCTGTGACGACACGTCGGACAATCGGGCGTGTCGGATTGTCGCGAGTCAACTGTATTGGTCTAAAAATCGTTATATGTAGGCACACTTAATTTTATTTTTGATGAAACTTCTGTTTTGCATATAAAGGTTTTATTCGTAGCATAGTAGAGTTTATTCGCTTCTTATATTCTTTCTCTTATGTCTGTACATTTAGTCTGTCTTCTGTCTTCTTCGGTAGGTGCTATTAGTACCATGTTATCTGCATAAGCACATTCTGTTATGTACACCGGTTGTATGTTTCTGTATCCTACTTGTAGCTTTTTCATTCCTGTTGACATTTCCTTATTATATCATCCATAAACAATGTGAATAGTACTGGGCTCATTACTCCCCCTTTGATGACATAATCTCTTGTGTGTTTATATAAACTTTCTATTATCCTACTTAATTTTGGATTTACTCTTGTCCTGTTTAAGATGTGCCATACTTTCTTTCTTGTTACCTTATCAAATGCTTTCTTTAGATCGAGGAAGGCCAGTAATTTTGCTAAATTTGTCTTTTGTGGTAAATATAAATACATGATCTTGGGCGCTCCTTCTTTTGCGAAAGCAACTCTGTATCTCTACCAGTGTCGATTCAATTTCTCTTGATAGGTTTGTTTCTACTATTTGCTCGTATACTTTGAGTGAGCATAATGCCTCTGTAGTTGTTACATTTTTTAGTATTTCCTTTTTCATGAATTGGTACTATTTGTCCCATTTCCCAATCCATTGGTATCTTCTCTTCTTTCCAAGCTTTATTGTATATTGTTAGTAGTAGTTTTTTCCCTTTCTCTCCTATTTTCTTAATCATTTCTATTTGTAATTTTGTCGTCTCCTGGTGCCTTTCCGTTTTTAATTTTCTTTCCCAGTTCCTTTCTTGTTATTTCTTCTTCATCTTGTTCTCGACTATTTTCTCTTTTATTTAGATTGTCCCTCAAGAAGTAATAAATAAGTTTCAAGACATTGTGCCGACATTCGTCGTGGAAATTAAATGTAATAGAAGAAGTCTATAAGAAGCCACAGAGAGAATTAGATCCAAAATTGTTACTAAACGGCGGGAAACCGTTTGTTTACATAGCAGAAATTTCCTTTGGTTTTTTAAAAAATTAATTTTTAGTGCCTACATACAATTAAGACTCTGTATAAGTTTAAAACATTTTACTAATTGGCGAAGCTCAATGGTGAATAATTTATATTAACAAAATTTGCTAAAAAATTTATTGAATATTAAATAACGACATCAATAATTCGTCATTTTCTGGTAATGACTTGGCAGGATAATAATATACTATAATTGGATGTACAAGGAAACATGTTTTATAATAAAATTGTTATATTTGAAAAAATCTAGTGAATTGTAATAATAAATTCACTAATTTTTTTAAATTTTAAATCTAATAGTCTGACACGTATCGACAGCATCAAGGGTAGATAACAGATTACGATAGATTAAAATTAAGTTGCCAAGATGCAACATTAAGGAAATCTTTGGTGTTAGTTATTCTCATAAAAAATGCAAGAAAAGAACAATCAGCAATCAAAAAAAGAAGGTCGATTGGGTGTTATCCATTTTTACATTTTTTATGAGAATACTAACGTTGTATCTTGATCACCTTTGTCTAGTTTTAATTTATCGGCGGGTATACTCCGATAATATGAATTTCCCAAACAGGTTCACCAGCTCTGCTGGCAGCCTTCTAGCGGAGTCGCTGGGTAGTGAAGTTAAGCAGTACAAGTACAAGTACAATCGTTTTGTATTGCTTAACTTCACTACTCAACGACTCCGCTAGGAGGCTGCCAGCAGAGCTGGTGAACCTATTTGGGAAATTTTAATTTATCACAATCTGCTACCCTTGATAATACATATTATAAAAATACGTTGGGTTACATTTAAGATAAAAATTAGTGGAATTACTCGTTTTTATTATTCCAATTAATTATGGAGATCCACAAAGTAAGTTTGGAGAAAATTAAAAACCTAGTGGGTCACTGTTGACAATTTCTATAGTGTTTCCGTACGAAACAACCTTGCATTGATTATGGAAGTACCTAATCCTAATTTTACTAATGTGTTTAAGCATTAGTTAATTAATCTAATCCGTCAAATTTCTATGAAACCAGTTATAACAAAGCGATTGACCTGATTAACCCATTTGATCACAACAGTCGTACTTACATAATCACAGAACGCTTTTACATAACATACTGCTTTTACATAGGTAATATAATTGTATTTATTGATGCTTTATTTTCCTAAATTCACCTTGAAAATACTCGAGTGAAGAACATTATGGAACTGACTGCTGTTTGCGTCACGAATTCACAGAAATTCGGTTTGCATGAGATTAGCACATTTTGTTTTCAATTACTAAAATCCTAAAAAGCATGCCCGTCCTGTCTATATGGATTAATACTTATAAATGCATAGCAGGATATGTGCGGAGATCATTACTTTTATTTATAGCTGTTGCAATGATGCATGATGCTACAGGAATTTTTTCTTCTCCTTAATTTAGTGACAGACATTAAGGAAACTGCAACTGCCGTCAATCACACATTAATGAAATTGGTTTCGTTACAAGTTGAGAAAGGCGAAACTGCTTTAAGATCAAGAGGAGGTAAGCGGGCGTACTCTTTAAATTCGGACTTTTAAAAACTTTACTGTTATGAAGGGGAAGACAGTGAAGTAAGAGAACAACTTGATCTCCAATCGGTTGTCGACGTTCTAATTCAACACATTGCTCACAGTTCTGTCCAGACGAAAGTTGCAGTTTTGAGATGGGTTCACCACCTATACATCAAGTTACCTAATAAGGTAGAGAAACGCAGGTTTAATTTTTGATAATTTCCTTTCACCGTAGATGTTTAGTTATATCGATATATTGTTCCCCGCTTTACTACGTACTTTAGCCGATCCGGCGGACGAAGTTGTTCAGCAATGTTTAGTAGTAATAGCCGAAGTTATATCTGCTCCTGTCGGACATCCCTCACAAGATTTAACCAAAACACGCAAGTCTCTCTTCGCATGTAATTGCATCGAAGTTTACTCCTTTTATTTTAGAATCCTCAATGAGGGAGGCATCTCAAGATGTAAATTCGTATTATACAAAATTTCTTATTTCGTTACTTAATTCTTTTAGTAGTGATAAACATTTGTTAGAAGAACGGGGTTCATTTATTATAAGGTAGTGAACTCTTACGAGGTATTATTGTAAATCTAATTTTTAGGCAGTTATGTGTGTTACTTAATGCCGAAGACATTTATTGCACTTTAGCTAAAATTTTGCTAAAGGATTCCAATTTAAAATTTGCTAGTTTAATGGTTGAAACACTTAATATGATCTTGCTTACTTCCTCGGAATTGTTTGAACTACGTAATAAACTTAAGGATCTGAATACTAAGGTAAAAATTTCGGCAATAAAAAAATAAATAATGGTGAGTTATCTATATAGGAATCCTGTACACTTTTTTGCTGTTTATATGAAACATGGTGCCACGATCCCGTTGCTACAGTTGCTTTGTGTTTATTAACACAGTGTTATAAGCATATATGTGATCTTATAAAAGTGTTGTATCCTTTAAAAAGTCTTCCGCACATTATTTTTCGTAAATTCTTTAATTGGACTTTAGCGGTAATTTAGAAGTGACCGTCGAATTTTTAACGGAAATTGATAAATTAGTTCAATTGATTGAATCGCCAATTTTTGCATGTAAGTTTTTTATCGATTAATTTATCATACTTAATCGATTGCGCATTGCAGATTTACGGTTAGAGTTGCTCGAAGTACCTTGTGATCAGGACCTGGTGAGAGCTTTATATGGTCTTTTAATGTTACTACCTCAAACGGAAGCATTCCAAACTTTAAGAACGCGTCTTGCGTGTATTCCGAGTTTACATTTAGAGTGTGCCCATAGAAGGTATGTAGTTGAATTAGTTTTGTGTAATACTGTATAATATAATATGTGCAGAGAGGCAGCAACTGTTCCAAAAAAATTGCCGGAAAGATTAAAAGAAATCGATTTCAAAAAACTTTTAGATCATTTTATTGAAGTGCAAGCTCGACATAAGGAACATAAGAAATCAACAAGAGCTAATGAGTTAGCAATTCTTCAAAAAGCCAACATTGATATTTAGTGATGTGATTTAGATTGAATGTTGGCTGTATGTTATCTTCCTCTTTACTTACTTTTTGAGTAAAGTTTAGTATACTATACATATTTGATATATTAAAGCCGATTTTATTATTTAGAATTTCTATATAGCAGTATATTCTTATGGCATTTTTAGTATGCGACTTTAATTTAATTGTCCTAGCAGAAATATTTTTGGGATACAGTCAACATCCTACAAAGACCTTTAATTAATGTTTGTATTTTTTGTTTTATTTAAAGTACTTCATTAGCTTATAAATGGGTGCATTTGCTAGATTTTACTATGCAATTGTTCCCCTTGTCTAGTATTTCTAGTGAGTGTGCGTTTTCCCAATAATGTGATAATAGTTTTAATTGATTATTACTTCAATGATTTTATAATATAAAGAATGCATTCCACAATTTTTCAATGTATACATGTTTGGTTTAATATATTCCACAATAAATTAACAATTCACAGTTATTTGATAACAGTTTCTATTTCTATTGATCTCCGGAAAAACATTTGCAGTTTTATTGTGTTGTTTGTTCTTACTGAATGTATTTGCAGCAAGTCATAAATTAATACATATATGTATCTACTTTTTTTTGTATAAGTAAGTTATTTCACGAATTTTATTTCACTACTTGGTTCATGGTCTCTATTTTCTGATGTGTATCTATTACGACAACACAGTTCAAAATGTTGTATCTTTACAATTTTGAGCTTTTCTAAATGGGACTATATTTTTGCATACTGAAGTAGTATTCTGCTCTTTAAATAAATTCATAGGGAATACATAATGACAGCACTGAACGAAAGTTTAGGGTTGTTTAGCTATGTATTGCTTCCTTGTTAATCAAAACAAGGAAACCTTAGTATAATTTTCCCAATAAAATTAAATTGAAAACAATATTTCTCCAATATAGAAATAATAATAATAATAAGTTTATTTTTTCTCTCATTTGATATGCACTATAAATAGTTTCTATAAATATTAGTAAATAAATTCCCACAAAAGCGTAGCTTGTGTGTGGGGAATTGCCTGTTACATATTTTATTGTATTAATAAATGTATAAGAGAAAAGTTATTCAACTAAAGAATATAAAAGAATATATACGCGATTTAATAGGTTCATGAACTATGTAAATATTAGGTACCTACATTTAAATTAAATTTTGAAATAAATCAAATCTAGTATGTCATTTCTTGACTTACCAAAAATAAAAAGTTTTAATTGCTTTTTGAATACAGTTAGTGACTTACAATTCCTTAATTCGTTTGATAAAAGGTTGAATACCCTCGGTGCTGTAAAACTTAATGAATTTTGGCCTATTGATTTAATAGAAGTTGTTGTTTTTAAGGCCCGATTACTTTTGTTTCTCGTGAAGTATTCATGATCTACTACTAGAGCATTTTCTTTAAGCTTAAATTGATAAATAGATACCTTATAAAAATATAATTGTTTGACATCCATTATTTTGGACTCATGATAAAGTTTATCTGATGGATGTGTCGGTTCTTTATGAAACACAATTTTTAGAAATTTTTTTTGTAGTACATTCAATTTTTTAGTAAGTGAAGCGTTAATGGATCCATATGCAAGAAGTCCGTAACAAAATCTACTTTCAATAAGCGCAAAGTATAAGATCTTCATTTCTCGTTCAGACAAGAATTTACTAATTATTTTAAATTTATATACCAATGGTCTTAAGTTTACTATCAAGTTCGTAACATGGAAGTTCCATTTTAAGTTAGGGTCGATTGTAATGCCTAAGTATTTTATTTTATCAGTAGTATAAATAGCAAAGTGATTATTTTCCGTTTTTATAATTAAACTATCATATTTAGGTAGGTTGTTCCTAGTACAGGCAAACGGCATGAACTTTGTTTTTGTATAATTAATTGTGAGTAATTTGTTGTTCAAGTTATTCGCAATGATAGCGATATCATCAATCAGTAACATCAATTTTTTTTTAAATTGGACTAATGGGTGGAAATGTTTTTCCAAGAAAAAGCAAAATAGAACATTTTTTTCCATTCTTTTTACTCATATCAGGTATACTTCTTTTGTCTTTCTATGTTGTTCTGGTCTACTTTCGTTATCCTGGGGCATTGACTAATTTAGTCAATGCCAGGGGATTGGGTATTTCCTTACTTTTTCTGCTTTTGGGTCTTATTTCTTCCCCAGTCTCTCTCTCTCTCTCTCTCTCTCTCTCTCTCTCTCTCTCTCTCTCTCTCTCTCTCTCTCTCTCTCTCCTCCCCCCCCCCTCTCTGGTGCTCTTGTTATTCTACTTTTCTTCAATACCTCCTCCCTCATCTTCTCTTAGTTTAATAATCAGTAAATTTTTTGAATTCATCACAACTTGAAATAATTGGGAATAATAGACTTTTTTATGATCCATAACTTAAGAACAAAACATGGATAGTTATTTCTATATTTTTAACTCGAATTTTGTCTATGTATATATCATTTTATTTCAATATCTCTGAAATTTACAATTAATAAAAAAATAGAACAGTATTTGCAAAATTCGCCACAATAAGTATAAAATACCTACACTTACAAAATAAGAGCTCACCGTGTTAAAACCTATAAGTAAATCTCACATAGAAGTATGATTATTATCATTATCGTACCTACTTTAAGCGAGTAACATAAATAATTGCACATAATCTCATTAATACATTTAAAATTTAACTATAAAATGTTTGATTCTTTTGAAAGTTTTCCAACGACAATTGGTATTGGTCAATTAACAGGGTATTTTCTTCCACAGCTAGCGATATATCTTGCATAAGCTTATCCGCCTCTTGAAAACTGCTCTTCAACTTCCGGTTATGTAATTGATTAGTACTTTTTGGCGGTTGAATACCACTTTCGATTTTTTCCAATAACAATTTTATCTCCTCATAATACTGTACACTTTCGATAGATAAATTTTCACGAAATTTCTCCAACTTTTGTTCGTAACTTATCACATCTTTATTTAAAATTGTCATTTGCAAGTAAACCGTTTGAGCGATTTTATACCAATCGCCGAGATTTTCCGCCAATTGATTAAAGGAAGGTAAACATTCCAATTCCAGTAATTCTTTGATTCTACGACTCGTTTCGCCAATTTTAATTCGTTCCAATATGTGGAATTGTTCATCGTTATAACTAAGAGATCTGGTGGCACGGTCGCGCATTAAATGCTGCCAAGAGTCTCTAAGTCTGTCGATTAGAATACGTGCTCGACATGGAGCACGCGTTTGAAATGGGCACTTGATTAAACGACTAGAAGAATCCCATTCTAATTTTAACGCGTCTTCTATAACATTTTTTTGGTGCAGTTGTTGAACTTTTGGATCGGTAACCAACGTGAAAGAGTCGCTAATATCATTTAGTTCCTCCAGATAATCTGCAATAACCAATTTATTACCTAATAACGAATTTTGTAATGCGGTTACGATTGTTTCGGACATTTTTAGAGCGTTTGACGTTTCTTTGTGACTAACCGTTAAGTCGATACAGTGCTGGCTTTTATTATGAACTTTCTTAAGCTCGGCGGTGATGTATCGCAGGAAATATTTGGCGGCCTTATGAATTAAGTTACTACTACGCGATATTTTTTCTATTCTTCGTTTGCACATGTGACCGATGCTGCATGCTAACTTTGCCTGAGAAGCATCATTTTCTACCGAGACTAAAGTGGGAAACTCGGAAAATTTGGGAAGCTCAAGTTCGGATAACGGAACAATGTTGTTGTTTTCCTCGTTGAACAGAATTAATGGGTCCTCGTCTGTTGTTGATGGATAACCACCGCTGCGTGTATTTGATCCGACGACGTCGATGAATAAATCTTGCTTGAAAAGTAAAATTTGGTGATTCGCGGATATAGTTGTCTGCTCCATTATATACCCTTGTAGTTGCTCGTACATTTCATCCGGATGGATGAATACTTTAATATTTGCGGCCGAATTTATATAAAATATATTTATGGCTTTACGTATGAGAAGATTTGTAACTTCGTTAAAAAATTTTTCAAAGCTCCAGATTCGAGTCGGATCAGCTTCTAACAAACCGGCTAGTAGGGGGGTGACAATCTTTTTCAATCCGGTCGATAACTGACAGTTTGTAGGTAGTTCTCGTCCCCACTCGATAGGTCCATCTTCTTTTGTTTGTATACCGGAAATGACACCGCTCGCCTTTTTTGTTGTTATATGAAACATGGTTTGCTTATTTCTTCTACCACCGAAAGGGCGAAATGGTAGATTTCCCGTGGCAACGTGATACAATGTAACACCGATTGACCAGAGATCTACAGTTGCACCGAATGTTTTCCCTACAGGTTTGCGTAACACTGCCCTCTCATACATATCCGGATGAAGATATTCTTCGGTTCCGTATAGTGAGACAAATTGCTGGCCTTCTTGCAACTCTCTAGCCGCTCCAAAATCCGTAAGCTTGTAAACCGTCGTACCGTCGTCGTTTATAAACTTCATGATATTACCCGGTTTCAAGTCACGATGCACTAAGTTATTGTCACGTAAATGCTTCATACCCGCAGTTAAATGCTCCAAAACTAGTAAAAACTCCTTCTCTTCGAGCCCATATGTATTCTCAGGATCGTCGAGAATATTAAACAAGCTACCTCCCGTACACAACTCCATCACAATCACTTTACCTCTACCTTCTTGCTCTTCCTCAATTGCCAACAGTTTGACAATATTTTCGTGCTTCACCTTTTTCAACACTTCAAATTCTCGCATTTGCACATCTTGCGGTCTCATATGGCTGAGTTGATTAAATGTTTTAACGGCTACTGGTTCACCATTACTCTTATTTACACCTTGATAGACAGCACCTGTAGCACCTTTACCTAGTACACTGGTCGTACACCAGACATAATTGGCAGATCCTCGTAAGAACGACATTGTTTCGTTTAACAATCGATCGACATAACTTTGTAAATGCCGTCTGTATCACCTTTATGATCTTTTAACTTTAAGATTAACACTATTGATAGGTACCAGGTAGATATGCAACACGTAAGTTACAAATAATTATTGTATGCAAATAATGACAAAAACAAGGAAGTACAATAACATAACCTAAAATACTTTCATTTTCTTCATGTAAAGGTCTGTTTACACGATAGAGCTCGTATCTTTTCATTATAAAAGGAGTTTCACTTGAAATCATTAGAACAAAGAAAGGTATGTAATTCTTTATTAAATGCTAAAAAATAAACACATACAATCACTTTTGTCACACAGAAGCCAACAGCCATAGAAAAATTAACCTAACCTTACAGGTTATTATTTTTCTATGCCAGCAGTAGCAACAGCTGTTGCTTTTGACATTTGACATTATAAAAACAAAGGTAGCTTTCAAATATGTCACTCTCGCGTATTCCCGTTCTCTGCGTGAGGAATGAAGGAAGAAACTCTTGAAAGCTTTAAGTCCGCCACCATGGCAGGGGGAGGGTCGAGGGAGGAATGAAACATGATACTTTTTCAAATAAGGGTATTGTCTGTGACGGTGCTGTTATAATCACTCAATTTTATTATTAAAATGATCCCTCATTTGAAATGAAATATTTATTTCTGTTACGAATTTCAAGTACCTAATACACCGTTTCACTTTCATAAGCGGCGAAGCAACGGCGTCAGGAATTAAAGGGATAAGTACCTACCTAAAAAAAAAGTCAACAGGTAGGTATGAAGAATTTAATTCTACTGTTAGTAGGTACTAGCAGCTAACATACATACGAGGGTGGTATCCAAAAGAAACCGGAATTTCGCTGTAAAAAATTATATTTATTTTAAAAATCTGAGACTTTCACTTCTTCTACAGTCTTAACTGCTTGCCATTGGGCTCTGTTTCATTTTGGGAAACAAGAAGTCATGGGAAGAGAGTACAGTCGGGGTCATATTATGCTGTTTTCTCTCAAATACAACATACAAACTTCAACAGATAGTGGGTACAACTAGTGTGATTAGTAAGCTTGGTTGGGCTTCACAGGGATTTCCTGGATTATTAGCATCACTTGCAATATTTTGTATCGGCATAAGCATACCCCAAATGCCTGTTTGCTTGGTTTCTTTGGTACCATCCTTAGACAGTTAGGTACTCCTAATAATTTTTCAGGAAAACGTAGTGTTAGTGTATTAAGAATTTTTCAATTAGTGCAGTCCTTATGTGACAATGTGCCAATTATCTAACAAACACTCTTCTCTACGAAAACAATTTTGAACACGCCTCTTTGTCGTAGAGGTTACTCGATAATTTGAAACATAAATAACAAAAAAGAAATGCTAATACTAAATTGCTGAAAAACATTAGCTGATAGTCTAATATAGTAGAATTTTAATATTTTACCCCCACAATGGCAGATGTCGATATTGGAAAAAAACCGCAAGCCGTGAAAGCAATGGATTGTTGTAAAGTTCTCAAGAGAAAATGATCTCTCTAAAAGAAGAAACGTAGAAAAATTGTACGTCACTCATTCATTATTACCTGTTTTAAAACATTTTCGTCCTCGCCCAAATTTGCTTCGGCTAAATATTTGCTCACCTCGTTCGCCTACAGATTAAATTTATATTAGTTCAGTTCTTCGATGAATCTTAATTATAATTACATATCCTTCTACAGTTCCAGCCGGTATCAATATGAACACGAGTTGTACACCATAAAACATAGTCCAGTACATGAACGTAACATTTCTAGTGCTGACATTTGTTAAGGCATACACACCAACTAGTATCTCCATAAAGTTCAAACTCACCAACGAAAATAGGGGAAATGAAAATACTTGATTTATCGAACGAGCCCCTTTGCACGAGTCGTCGTACATTGATGAAATTGTTTTGATCACGTGAGTCATTTGTTTAGGTGATTTTGGAAACCTATTATTTTGAGTTTCGGCTGTTGTTTTGAGAAATTTAAAGTTATCGATTAGTATTATGACGTACAGCTGGAAGTAAACCAAGGCAAATAAGTGAATAAGCAATTGGATGCCATTTGAGAAGGTGTCTAATAGTATAATTGAAATGTTTTCTTTCATAATTGTATGGTAGAGTATTTCTATCGTTATGATTAAGGAAAATACGATCGCGATGAAGAAAAATGTTACGTTACGAAATAAGTCGTATTTGACGATGCCGAATTGTTTCTTTTTTTGGTCAAAGTCGTGAAGTTTTTCAATAGCAAAAATAAAGGCGTCTTGTGCGAAGTAAAATGAAAGCATCGTTATAACGGCGCTAATTAATCTCATGGTTTGTAACACGCATACGACCGTATTCAGTTGGTTGTAATATTTTTCTTGTTGCCTTAGAATGATCATCTGAGCGAAGCAGTAAATCATCAGTGAACACATTACTAAAACATTACGAGATGGTGTCTATGTTTTTTTGATATTGATATACTTACAAAGAATAATACCTAAATTACAGCAACCAGTTACATTAACCCTATATGTATTGGTATAGCCTATTTGCCTAGGCTTCTTTGTGTATGGAGCCATTCCAAATATTTTTCCGAAGATGTAGACCGCATTGATTATCGTGAATATGGATTGTTCTTGGGCCATATTGTAACACAACTGTACATATTATAATTGTGTATTATATGTTTTGTGGTGGATAAATTATTTATTTGATTATAAAATCAATTGATGAATGGTGTCCATTATCGGCATTATATTTGTAACGAGTCTACCTATTTCTCATTATTGTGATTGCTTAATTCCCGTTAGTGTTATTTTATTTACAAATATGTAGGAGCTATCATTTTAAAAGACGTGATTGCTGCAACCTTTTTAGGAGTATTTAGTCTATGCTTTTTAGTTTGAAAAATTGCAAATAATGATAAGATGAACAAAATGAAATGGAAAATTTTACAATTATCAACATTATCGTGATATATACGGAGAGTGGACAGTATTTATTGTTTCTAATACCACACAACTAACCGTAATAGACAACCCACTGATATTTTCTGCTTCCACCTATGTTCCAACCTTTATTAAAAAATTGGTATCTTGATTTCCAAAGAAATTCGCGGCGGGCATGATCGTTTTCATATTTTGTTCCTCTTCTTTTTCTTTGATGCAGTTACGGAAACGCTTTAATAAATCTGAATTTTATTATTAAATACGATATCTTCGAATTATTGTTCAATAATTCGTAATTCAATCTGAAACCAATTTCAAATATGGATTAAAGCTACTTACTATGACAGTTATCCAAGATGTGCCATAATTACAAGGCAACCAAGAAATGATAACTAATAAAAGAAAATAGTAAAAAACACCATATGAAAGGATAAACAACGTAGACAGTCATTGTCAAAAGGAATTGGGTCGTTCTTCCAGAGGTCTCCATACTTTGGATTCAACCCTCAATTGAACTCCTTAATATCAATATATCACCATTGTTTTAAGGATGTATTATAAGTATGTAGGTATTATAACAAATAAAAAATGTTCCTACAAAGAATCTAACCAAAGCGTATATCATTTTAGAAAGAAAAAGTTTCCATTTGTGTTTCATAAAAGCCATGTTATTATGAAAATCAGTTTTACTTTTATAATCAAAACTATTTTTCTTCAAAGAACTTTGATGCTGAAGCAAATATGAATGTTATAGTTTAATCACCTTATTTTCATCTCGGAAACTTATAATAGGTACCTATATTAGTAACACCCTGTATTCTGTATTTAAAAAATCCAAGATGTGCTTGTTTTATTGTTTAAGATTTGCATGGAATTATCAATATCAGCGTACCTCATCTAAGGAGATATTTCTGATATTTCCCGAATTTATCGTAAAATGTCTACTAATATCTAAAATAACGTGATTAAATAAATTATTTAAACTTCGTCCTTACTTCTAGGAATGTGAGACTTAAAAATGACTAACCAAAATGTTTCATAAATCTTTCTAAGAATGTCTGTAACAGGATTTTAAAAGCTGAACTTTTTTCCAGAAATGTTGTATAGGTTACTTATATCCTCAGGGCCGGTTTTACGAACAATGGATAAGTCTACTCTAAGGGTAGGTAATTTTTATGGAAATTATTCCCGGATTATAATAAGTACTTAGGTAAGTACTACCTAAAATTTATTTGGGCGGTTTATTTGGAAGAATTGAAAGAAAATTTAAAGTTTAATCTTTTAAATGAGGCGTCCTTTTTATTGTGATTGTATCAAGTGATTCATAAACGTGATTAAGTACCTTTATCATATCACCTAAAATAAACGCAGGTGACTAAACAAAGTTGTTAAAGTATAGATTATTAAACAAGAGCAGAACTGTCGTAGTTTATGTTTGAAAAAATGTAAATGGAACGCTTGTAATACTCTGATTTTTCACAATTTTATAGTAAGAATTTTTATCGATTTCTGTTATTGTGTTTTTTGTTTTTAGTACAGGAATCTTGTAAATTAGGGAAAGTTTTATGGAGAAAAAATTGCACTTTTTGTAAATGTTATTTGATTCCTCGACATTTGCGAAAAACAACTTTTTGTATTTCTTTAAGTGCATCAGTTATGCTGTATTTAATTTACAAAGAAAATATAGAGGGAAAAGTTTATTTCTTGGTTATTCTTATTATTATTATTATTATTATTATTATTATTTTTCTCCATGCTTTCAAACTATGGTCTGCGTGTTTTCAAAAACAACGATGTTGTCAACATTTCCTTTTTATTAATTTTCAAATTAAAATAGCTAAGTAGCCTTTTTTTTCAAAAGTAACGCATTAGAAACCAGAAAAATGAATAATGCTCACTGTAAATTATTAATCGGGTAATATAAAATATTCAAAGTCCTTTCTTATTATTGGTGTGTCAGTTACACCCCTTTAGAACTGAGCTTTATCACACTTATTGTATACATCGTACATCATCATTCACCCGAAGATAACTATTTAGTCGAAACTAGGAATTCTGCTTTTTTTGTTTTATGTATTTAGGAATTGAATGAATTTGGTAAAATGGAAAATTTTTCCTCCACCTCTTTAACCTTTCGTAGGAAATTTAGCTTGAAGTCTTCTTCTACTCTTACTTATTTAGTTACCAAAGAGTACAATATAACGTACTCTTTGTTGTAAGCGTAATAACCGGTCTTTCCGTTTATGTTTTTGAGGGGCAAGTACAAGTTCCACCAAAACATAATCCAATTTCCTTATTTTTCCTTTCAAATTCAAATTTTACGAATGGAACGACTTCATATACGCTTTTGCTTTATTTTAAACTTACAGTTCAACGATTATTTTAGCAAGATTTCCAGCAAAAGTAATTTTTTCCGGAAATATTTGAATGATTCCAATCAATCAAATGTTGATTATACTTAATTTTTTGTAACTGGCTCCGTATTAATTGCTGTTGGATGATTACCATATGAACTGTATTAATGATGGTAAAAATGGCACTTAAAATCCCACCCGATACTAAATTCATTCACTTCCCTTAAATTAGTATAAGTATACCGAGAAAACGTTACTATAGGTACTACAAACTAACTTACTAGAAATTATGTTCTCTATTATCTCGATTTACATTTCTTCCTTTCTTTCATTTAATACTTGTCCAACTGTGGAATTCATAAAACCACCATATCAAGTACAGCAAAAAGGTTAACACTTCACGAAATACTTTATAAAATTAACAGATTTTCAAGAATTAGAATCATCATTTCTGCAATTTATGGGTGTTAGACTTCTATTGTTTTTTTCTGTTATTCCTCTTACTGTCTGATATTCTTCTTACCTTAATGTGGAAAAATCTCTAAGATAGAGTTCAGTGGGAAAAATACACGGTGAGTTGACTGAACTAGTTAAAACTATATACGGTAAAACAAAGAACGTGGTCAGGACAGGATTCAGAAATATAACGCGAAGAAATTTATAACAGACAAAAGTGTCTTCTGCGCCGCAACAAGAGAGGAGTTGGAACAGTACATATACAAATTGGGGGAAAGAATTAGCGAAAAAAGGGATGGAAATCAATATGAATTAGACGGGAATAATGTTCATCCGGAAAATAGAGCAGGTAATTGAAGACCGGAGAGTGCAGCAACAGGTGCAGGGTAAAATTAAGTATCAGCGATCAATATGTGTAAAGGGAGAACAGAAGGTGGATACCTTGGAAAGGGATAAGCTGGGACACGTTATTACTTTGCACTATTTTTTCATGTAGAGTTCGAAACTAAACAAAATGTGATACCTATAGATTTTGTTCGAAATATTTTCTCAGGAGCAAAAGTAAATTCCAATCCAATACGATCGGCTCATGATAACACAGTCGTGATGGGGTAGTTCGGACTGGATCTTATTATAATTCCATTAATGTATATACCCCAATATATATGTAAGCCAATTTTATTGTGTTACATATTTCTTATTCTAAATAAAATCTTAGAAGGCGTATAGGATTGGGGACAATGTTACTTTATGGAATGATTTTTACACGCTCTAAATTAGACTATTTAAGCCAATAAGTATGTAGTTCTCTCTACAACAGCAATACCATCAACTTTATCAAGAGCGCTAATTACATTACAGGACACCTACCCTTAATTGTTAAATCATTGAACCTTTACATTAAAATATCGTATTGTAAAATAGCTCTTATTTGCTAGCGAATTTCATTTTTAGAGAACGTTCTGTTCCGAGCATAGTTAATAACTTTACAAACGTTTGTGTGTTAATTATGTAATGAAGAGTTGCACGCCGCAATTAATTGCTTTTCATTTCCTAAAATATGTGGGTAAACCGGCAACGCCGGCCGTGTCCTAATATCAAATTTAAATCATGTACATTACCGGTTATAATATGAGCATTTTAGGTTTATTTTGACGAGATAATAGAATAGATTTAGATAGTCCGCAGCTCAGTCACCTTGTTGAATCACAAGGCAGGTACGCACAGGTAGGTCGTGTCGTGCAGTTGTACAATACAGGTGGGGGCGTTTAGGACAGGTAAACCAATTGTTTTTTTCAGTCGTCGTTTGTGTCCTCACGTACCTCAATTCAGGTCACAATTCAAAATACGTCGCGTGTTACCACTAACAAATGTGAAAATCAAAAGTGCGTTTACGTACAGTGTTTCAAGATGAGTGATTGTGAGAGCCCGGATTTATTTATCGACAATTACGACGATCTGCCGAAGAAGACCTTCATAAGGGTAAGTCTTTTTCCATTCAACGTAACACAAAATATGCCATCAATTATTGCGCGCCACCAAATGACGTATTTCAAGGATCACTAAATTTTACAATTGATTCCTTTTAAATTTGCGCGCCTGAAAATTATTACGTCATTAGCGAGTACTAGGTAACAAAACGCGAGACCGTAATAATTGCATTAATTATGTAATTTCTTGAGGTAAACGGATACGCGGTTTAAATTTGGCTTCTTGCGCGTTTTTCTTTTTGAGTTCAAAAGGAAATGCAGTTATCGGACTTCGCGAATAAAGAGGAATTTAAAAGGAAGTTATGCGACTTCATTTCGTCACTTTATTCGGTGAAATTTTCTCACATTTTCTAACTAGGTTGATTAATACGCGCCGAAATATCGTGTTTAATAATTTATTTAAATGAGGTAATGACCCTAAAAGGTAGTTGCGCGTGAACGAGAAATAGTTTATTAGCGAAAGGCTGCATAAAACTGTATAAAAAATGTTCTATACAATTACACTCACTTTTTATAGTGTTTTTGTTTTAATTTCATTACACATATGCGAATGTTCGAAAGACACTATAGGTTTTTTTAAATATTATATAATATTATTTGTAATTATATAGCGTCCCAATTAAAATAACGCATTACAAAAAAAAATTATTTCTCAAATAAATTTATAGAGTAGAATAGAATTTAGGAATGTGTTGTACGGTCAGACAATTCGTTTTTTTTAGACCTATCTGGAAATTCTTTTCAATTGCCAGGTAGTTTGCAGCCCTACTTGGAACGTTATGAAATTAAGGTAACTAGAAGGCAACAACGTCACGATAAGGGATGGGAATTAGTTTTTTTATTTGTTTGGTTTAGTAATCGGAAATTTCTCATTTGTTAATTAATCTTAAAAACATGGTTTCAGTGGAAGAGCAAGTTTTACTTGAACTGCACCATGTGGTTTTCTATGATTCGCTTTGTAATTTTATTTTTTTTATTGTTATTTTATCTTCTTATTTTTATAATCAAAGTATGTTTTGTTTTGTATAGGTATCGCTAGACTCATAGGAAATAAAGACCATGATTATTATTATTTATTCATTCACTATTATTATTATTATTATTATTAATACTTATGGACAATATCCTAGAAATAATCGAAATGTATAGCCCACCCCCTACCCTACCCTATAGGATCAAAAACAAGACATGTCATACGATTATGATTATTTAAAAAACGCAAAAAGGATACATGAATTTAGTTGATGGATAGGGTTAGATTCTTATGCCACATATACTTATTTTAATTTTTCGTGGGGTTTTTAATGTCAATAAAATAAGTATATGTGGCATAAGAATCTAACCCTATCCATCAACTAAATGACCACTGTGATGCCGTAACAAACCCCACGAAAGATACATGAATAGTTTGTTTATTTGTTATTAATTTGGTTAGCGTTTGACCGAATTTGAACCCAAGATGTGGGCATGTCTGTTTCTGAAACTAAACATGTTTGATTTTGGGATTACAATATGTTTATCTTATGGGTGACTAGAGGACCCGGTAAACTTCGTAGTTCGTACCACCTAAAATTGATTTGACATTTAACTCCATGCTTTTAGTTCAAACGAATATGTCAATCGCTCAGTCTTAATGTTGACATACATATCAACCGCGAATTGTTTTCACAGTCATTGACATCTGTCGAATTGACAGTAATAACGTTGCGCTATTTTTTTTCTAATGTTTACTGATAAAATGAACATTCCATAAGGATAACATGGTAACTTCAAGGGCCAGAGGGGCTAAACCCTAAAACCCAGTAATTGATTTTGAATCTATTAGTATTACTAAAGAGTATCTCTTTGGTATTGTATTACAAACTATTATAGAATTACACGTTAATTCGAACAACAACATTTATTTACTTGCGCAACGCTTACTAGTAATTAAAGGGAATTAAACTGTTGGAATTAGTAATTACTTTGTTCAGATTTTCACAGAATTTATAATTTACCCGCCAAAAAACCTGCTTACCTTGTTCCTTCAGCTTTTTATCTCTTTCAGTTGCTTTTATGTATCACATTTCACATCCATGCGTCACTTCTTTTACAAAGGTTTGGTTGAGGTTGTTTTCTATTATTGCGCGAAACAGAAAACAACATTCAAAATCACAGTACAGAATTATGCACATTCAAACAGTTGAATCGTTTGATCATGTGACACAAAGTCTGAATGTTATTGGTTTATATGGAAATGTCCGTTTTTGCAACAGAATTTCATTGCCAAAGTAAATTTTCAAACCAGATTCAAGCGCGTATTTAAGGTGGGGGGGGGGGGTAATGGGGTAATTACCCCTCCCAAAGTTACGTTAGTATAATAAATATTACCTATTATAATCGGACAGTCTCTTTTATATCTTCTAATCTTTAATCTTTATGTTTTTTTTCAAGTGCGTTTTTTATTACCCCTCCCAAACAAAATTTCTAGATACGCCGTTGACCAGATTTTAATACGAAATGTACGGGTGTAAAATGTAGGTAGGTATATTTCAGTTTATAACGACTCACATTCTTTTGTTCTTGTCAATTGGCGATATACAAGATGTTGTATTAGTGAAGTTAAGGTTTCCCTCTATTCGTAATAGCACAGCCTATACTTTTCATATGTACAGGTTGCGCGCGTTAAGAGAATGTGAGAGTTGCATTCACAATTGTAATTTTAGCCCGCGTAAACTGAAAATACGTGTTTTAAGTTAGCGTTTTTTGCCCTCAGAGCTGTCAAAGTCAGCTGCTGCCCGGACTGTATTGTATCCTCAAATAAAAATCAACAATTTGATTAATATTTGGGTATATTGTAATAATAAGATACACAATTTCGCTAGTATTTATTTTAAGATTCAGGGTTGCCTTAAGATAAATTTTCTTGTTATTATTACAATATAACTACTCATGGAATTCCCCAATGTAAGTTTATATAAAATTAATTTATTAATACTTATTTGATTCGCAATAAGTCATCATAATTTTGTGCTAATTGGTTGATGCAATTTTGAAAAAGCGGTATCTCATTTTTTATAGATACTGTTGCCGAGGAAATTATAACTACTTTGTATTCCATCATAGTAATTTTGAACCTTTGGTGTGTTATTAATTATTATTTTGTATTAGTACCAAATTTAACTTATGAAATGCACAAGGATAATTGGCAGGTCGAGGTTACTCGCATTATGTTTTTTACTGCAGAATATTGGCCACTCATGTTTGATATACATCGTGTCAAGTTTTTTTTTTAAATGACAAAATTGAATTTGAAATGTTTTTCTTCGTCCATCTTAATGATGATTCATTAATTTCTATATTGCCGAATTAAAAATTCATTCTGAACCTTTGGGATTCAACATTTCGGTTTTTGTATTAATTTTTATTAAAATTCGTATTCATTTAAAATTGTGTTTACAATCTTAATATAGGTAATTAAAACGTTTTTCTAAAGAATTTATTTTTTTGAAATTCGTTCTTTGTGCAGTTTTTTGTTGACGACGTTGACGTCATATTTAACAGAGAACTCAAATTTTTATTTATTTATTATTTCAGCCTGTTAACGTGCAAATCTTTCTTAATGTCCTCTGCAAATTTCTTATATGAGTAGAATGCTCTTTCGAGTAAATAATTTTTCATTACCTTCTTGAAGTTTATTACAGGAAGGTCCCTAACGGCCACAGTCAAAGGGAAAGAACCTCGGAAAGAACGTCTCATGGTAAAAACCATATGTAAAAACATGACTCACAATAAGCTGTGTTGGGTTTTCCTTAGTATGGCCATAGCTCGCACCAAGTATGGGGTTCCAAGAAGAATACACATTTTCCACAAAACATCGATTATTCTCCCTTTTTGAAAGTTATCCTCTAGTTTTCGATGGTTCCTATCATAACTATGCCATAAGTATTATAGTGTATCTACATTCTACAACTGTAAAACTTCATATGTTACTTCTTTTCAGTAGGTACGGTTTATTTAAGTTTGTGTTTTAAATTGGGGGCCCCTAATGCGACTTCCCCTTCTTTGCAGCCCACTGGCTGAGGGATCCCTTGGATCATTTTTGGTTAAACAGAGCCAGTCATCATGTAAGACCAGTTTTTTTCTTATTTCTTCTAAAGAAACAATTAAACAAACTTTACAGAAATAGAATAACCGCCAATGAGGATTTTACAAAAGAAACTCAACAAAACCCCAGGGGGGTCTAGATTTAATTTTTTATATGGGCGTCATATTGGATTTTAGCATTATAAAAATTCTTTAAAAACCCGAGACTGTTGAAATGCTTAAAATATCCCTTGGCTATTACTTACATATTTCAACTTTAAAAATGGTGTCCACTTATTTCTAATGTTAAATGAATAAATTCGGTTTTTTTTAAAAGCGAGTGATTATTCCAAGCTTAATAAATAACAAAGGGTGTCTTTTCTGACACTTAACCAACCTTGTGTGTCTATATCGGCATGTAGATCACATTGGACACACTGTATAGTGAACCTCCCTGATATGGTATTACATTACACTTTGTTGATTATGTGATTATTCTTTTACAAGCAAATTTGATTATGTAATTGGAATTAGTGATTTATTCAGAAATATATCGGTAAATGTGTTACCTGCCCTCTTCTTTAACATTTCTATTCATCAGAAGTTATGCATTATATTTACGTAACATCGACACCCATATAGAAAGTATGACTTTCTAGTTGAAGAGTTATTATTACATAATCAATGTGAGACTGTATGCATTTTCTCCATTGTCTCGTTTTCCGCACCCATGTCGCATATCAACGTTTCAGGAATTTTATTGCGTGCAATTCCCTGAAAAACAACACTTTTATACCCAGTAGTCGAGCAGGATTCACCGTTTATGTCACGGGAGTTTGCGACCCAAATTAATAATCCATTTAAGGAAATCCTGTCTTTTGATATACTATAATATAACATTCGTTAATGTATGTATAATAATGCTACAAGTCAGCTCTCTTGATAGGGTTCAGTTGTGATGAAGACGAGAGGACTTGGTTTGGTGTTAAAACGATACCTACTAACTCTAGATAATAATGCAGTTGGTTAGGTTGCCATTGACAAGACCTTCGCCGCTTCGTTCGACAAGAATACTACAGATTAGACGAAAAACACTTAAGATGACTTAAAGCTATAAGTTACAAATTGTGTAGCGATTACATCTTCGCGACCCTAATGTAATGCGGAGCAGTTTGGCCAACTGGAGTTCGTTAATGTCCCTAACAATATGAGGGTGTCATATGAAACCCACTTCGGCCTTAAAGGATACCTTCATTATTGGGAATAGGGTAATCCTCGTTAATCCCACAACCTTGCATTATATAGCACGAACTTTGCTCCTTACTTTTTTGAATGTGAAGAGTTATGCGACGACAGTAAGAGGGTCGATATCTACAGATCCAGGTCACAGAGTGCTCTGAAAGATCGTCATTTCAAGGGTGGCCATTACTCCGAAATCTCCACTTTCAGTAGTTCCCTGAACTAAACCAAAGTATTGCAGACGAAATCATTGGGAGGTCTTCAGAATTCAGTCTAATCTATCATTAGAAATGGAATGACAGGGTAACACAATTCCCTTTTGTACAATTTCCCTTGGGAGTACATAGTAACACGTGCATTTGTCCAGTTTTTCTTTCTAAAGAAAATTTTTTTGCGTTTGATTTTGGTTAGGCATTTATATTGTTACAAAGATTGCATTTGTTAAGGCGGGTATGACTCATCCGCCGGAAGTTTCGAGAAAGCCGCGCGCGATGACTTACCGTTCCTTCTAGAATTTTCGAGAGCAAATGCGGACTTGTATAAATAATGCCGCTCAATTATTACGAGGCAGTTCATAGTTCACAGTTTTACAGTTTAAACGCGTTCGCGAAGTTTAAATGTGATTACCTTAAACGTTGATTCGGTTAGACTTTTTAGTGATTAAATATTAAGTGTGATTAAAATAATTAGTGAACCTCTAGTGTAAATAAATTGATTAATTCTTAAGTTAACAACTAAGTACCTATTCGTAATTAGAAATAAGTGATTAATAATTAGCGTGTAAATAAATAAATATTCGACTTGGTTTCATAAATAAAGTTTCGTTACAATTGGTGTCAGGTGTGGGGTTAAAATGAAGAAGCTAAGTCAATTAAAGGTTGCTGAATTGAAAGTAGAGTTGGAAGACAGGGGATTAGACACTACCGGTGTAAAACTCGATCTTGTGGAACGATTAAAAGAAGTAATAATCAATGATGGAAATGATCCGGAAAATTATTACTTTCAGTCCGAGAATGAATTATTATTCCAAAACATCGAGAAAACATTAAAGGAGGAATTAAAAGAAAGTTCCACGGCATTAAAGGAGGAATTAAAAGAATTAAAAGACAATTCCACGACATTAAGGGAAGAATTAAAGGAACTCGCCGAAAGCTCTAGAACGATCGAGAGAAAAATGGAAGAAAATTCGGAAATATTAGAATTTAAATTCGATAGAAAAATCGAGGCAGTTCTGGAAAATTCGGTGGCTTTGGAACATAAAATAGGTGCAATAAAAGAAGAATTTTACGACAAGTTCCGGGAACTGGAGAGACGCTTGGATAGTCGACATATTGAAACCGAGAGGCATCAAATAATGGAGACTGATGCGCCCAACGGTGAGGAACAAGTAAGTAGAATCAGTGAAGTGCATGAGCCCACAATTCGACGACTGGATGCAGCAGTAAAGCCACCTACATTTGATGGGAAAACAACCTGGGAAAACTACTTCATCCAGTTCGACGCTGCTGCTGTGTCGAATGGCTGGAACGACGACCAAAAGGCTGTAGCATTGACAGTCGCCTTGCGCGGAGAGCCACTGGATGTTCTTCAGACACTCCCTCCTGCACAACGTAAAAGCTACGGCCACATAGTGGAACGTTTGGAGACTAGGTATGGGCATGCTCATATGGTAGGAGCTTTTAGGATGCAGCTCCGGAATAGGAGTCAGAAGTCTGGAGAAAGTTTGCAAGAGTACGAGGCGGATGTTGCCCGTCTGAGTCAAATCGTGTACAATAATGTACCTGATTCTGTACTGCAAGAATGGGCAGTAGAGAGGTTCACGGATGGATTGCGTGATCCCGAAATAAAACAGGCTTTGTTCTTGAGCCGTCCTAAGACGTTAACAGCTGCGCTCGCTCAAGCGCTGGAGATGCAAGCGGCTAAACAGGCAGTTAAAGGGCATGGATACGTCAGAACCGTGGAATCGGAAAATGCTGACCAGCTGGCAGAGAAAATAACTGCAACTATGACTGAAATGATCGAGAAGAGGTTCCAGAAGCTAGAAGGCACCGTGAATCTTTTGAAAAACAACAAGGAAGTCCGCTGCTGGAATTGTGGTGAAGTGGGCCATATCCGAAGTCGCTGTAAAAAGCCTATCAGGAGAGGTTATGGCAGAGGTCCCTCAATGGAGCAGCAGGAAAACTAAAACAGGTCGGTGTCAAGGGGCAAACGTCGACCTCTCATAATAGAGCCCTAACAGCATGCATATCCTTTTTAAATAACATAACTCCAAAGTCGATTGTTGTAGATGCTTTCGTGGATGGTTCACCAGTTAGGATGCTTGTGGATACTGGAGCTACGAGAACTATCGTGGGACCAAATGTCGTCAAGAAGAAACTCTCCACTACCAGATGGGGACTGCGTACAGCAACTGGAGATGCTGTGAAGATTTATGGAGAAGTGACTGTGAATATTGCATTTGGAAACTTTTGCATAAATGAAAAAGTTCTGGTAGCTGAGATTCAGAGTGAACTCATTTTGGGCATGGACATCTTGACGAAGTATGGCTTTAGGATGGATCTACAACAAGGAGTGATCCATGTTAATAATGAGGAACTGGTGATCCATCCACAAAAAGAGTGTGAATCGCGAGTGATTTTGTGCAAGGACACAGTGCTAAAGGACCGAACCGAAGTTATGGTCGCGGGTTGTTTGGACGGAGACTTTACTGAGGGCAGTGTTATGCTTCTCGAGCCCGCGAGTGATGAACAGATGGTCGGTCGCGGTGTTTTAGTCGGTAAAGAAGTGTTCCGATGTAAAAAGACAATTCCGGTTCGTGTGATGAATGTCAACTATCATCCAGTGACTTTGCGGAAAGGCACTGTTCTTGGAGAATGTTCAAGTGTTTCGTGCGTGATTCGTCAAGTTAGCGGTGTAGACACTGGAAACACGGTTAATAAGAGCGGTGCATCCCAAATTCTGAATCAACTTTGGCCAAAGGATTCCCGCTTATCAAAGGAGCAGCAGAGGAGGGTGAAAGAATTTATAGCTCGATTCCAAGACGTATTTGAAAGCAAGAATGGCTCCAAGGGAAAAACTAATCTCGTGCAGCACAAAATCAATACTGGGAGTGCACAGCCTATCCGACAGTCACCTAGAAGGCTGCCACTTGCCAAGCGAGAGGAAGCCGAGAAGATAATACAAGACATGGAATCTGAAGGTGTCATCGAGCCGTCGAGCAGTCCTTGGGCGTCACCGGTGGTATTAGTGAAGAAGAAGGATGGGTCGACGCGATTTTGTGTAGATTATCGTCGTCTTAATGACGTGACCAAGAAAGACAGTTATCCTTTACCGAGAATTGATGACACCTTGGATACGTTGTCTGGCTCCAGGTTCTTTTCTACCCTTGATCTGAAGAGTGGTTATTGGCAAGTGGGCGTAGCTTCTGAAGATCGTGAGAAAACGGCATTCACAATTGGAACTGGATTATGGCAATTCACAGTAATGCCATTTGGTTTATGCAACGCTCCGGCCACCTTTGAACGGCTAATGGAGTCCGTATTGAAAGGATTATCGTGGAAAACGTGTCTGGTATACCTGGATGACATAATTGTGGTAGGGGAGACGTTTGAAGACCACATGAAGAATCTCGAGGAGGTATTCCAAAGGCTTCGCTCGGCCAATCTCACGCTTTCCCCGAAGAAGTGTCACCTTTTTGAGAAAGCTGTCCAGTATTTGGGACATATCGTTTCCGACCAAGGTGTTGCCGTTGATCCGGAGAAAACTAAAGCCGTAAGTGAATGGCCAGTTCCAAAAGATAAACATCAAATCAGAAGCTTCCTTGGACTGTGCACCTATTATCGTCGCTATGTGCCTGGATTTGCTACCATCGCTAAACCGCTAACCCGTCTCACTGAAGATGGCAGAACGTTTATGTGGACCGAGGAATGTGAAGCGGCGTTTCAAGAGCTGAAGTTGCGACTGATCAGTGCCCCGATTTTGTGCTATCCTCAAGCCGAGGGTGAATTTATATTGGATGCGGACGCCAGCAATGTTGCGATTGGAGGCGTACTTTCGCAGAAACAAAATGGGCAGGAAAAAGTGATTGGGTACTTCAGCAAGGTTCTGTCAAAACCAGAGCGTAATTATTGTGTGACGAGAAGAGAACTTCTGGCGGCGGTGAAGTCCATCGAGCATTTCTATAAATATTTGTATGGGAGAAAATTCCTATTAAGAACAGACCATGCAGCTTTGAAATGGTTACTGAACTTTAAGAGTCCAGAGGGTCAAATTGCAAGATGGATTGAGAGACTTCAGGAGTACGACTTCAGAACTGAGCACCGAGCAGGAACCAGTCATCGAAATGCAGATGCATTGTCTCGGAGACCTTGCGGGTTAGATTGCAACCATTGTAATCGAGCAGAAGAAAAGATGGGGTCAATTTGTGCTACTACTTTGGTGGATGACTTTTGGCAACCTGCTGTCGTTGCTCAAGAGCAAGAGGCGGATCCTGATTTACAACCGATTGTGGAATGGAAGAAGAATGGAGATAGACCAAATTGGCAAGAGGTGGCGCGACATTCCCCCAATGTTAAGGCGTACTGGGCACAATGGGATTCCTTGGTGATGGAGGATGGTCTTCTTAAACGAATCCTGGAGAGTGACGATGGGCAAGAGCAGAAAAGGCAATTGCTGGTTCCGAGAAGCAGGGTCGCGGAAGTATTGAAGCAACTTCACGAGGAAGTTGGTGGAGGTCACTTTGGATCGAAGAAGACGTTGGAAAAGTTGCGCCAAAGATTTTATTGGGTCGGTTGCAAGAAAGATGTAGATGAGTGGTGCAAGAAGTGCACCGTCTGTGCCGCTAGCAAGGGACCGCATCGACGACCAACAGCTCCAATGAAGCAGTATAATGTGGGGAGTCCATTTGAGCGAATTGCAATTGACATCGCTGGTCCGTTTCCTGAAAGTGAACGCGGCAACAAATACATTCTGGTCGCGATGGACTACTTCAGCAAATGGGTTGAAGCTTACGCTTTGCCTAACCAAGAGGCCGTTACTGTAGCTGAAGTATTGGTTAATGACTGGATTTGCCGTTTTGGAGTGCCACTAGAATTACATTCTGACCAAGGAAGAAATTTTGAGTCTGCTGTTTTCCAGGAAGTTTGCAAAGTCATGGACATCAAGAAGACCAGAACGACGGCTTTACACCCACAGTCAGATGGAATGGTCGAAAGAATGAACAGAACAGTTAACAGGTATTTGTCCAAGGTGGTATCTGCCAATCAACGAGACTGGGACCAACATCTCAACTTCTTCCTTCTGGCGTATCGATCATCCATCCATGAATCTACTAAGCAAACCCCTGCTAACGTCATTTTTGGTCGAGAACTCCGCTTGCCGTGTGATTTGAGTTTTGGTAGTAAACCTGGTGAAGATTTGGCTGGCGAGGGCTACGTGAGCGGCTTAAGAAGGAAAATGGATAGCATTCATAACCTAGTACGATCAAATCTTCAATGTGCAAGCGACCGAATGAAACAAAATTATGACGTTCGAGCTCAAGAAGGGGGTTACCAAGAAGAAGATTTGGTTTGGCTTTATAACCCTCAAAAGCGTCGTGGTTTGTCCCCCAAGCTTCAGAATAACTGGGAGGGTCCATACAAAGTGGTAAAACGAATTAACGATGTCATTTATCGTATTCGTAAAATGCCAAATGGAAAGCCGAGAGTTGTCCATTTTAATAGACTAGGACGTTATAACGGGAACAATCATGCGGATGGTGTACGCAGAGTAACGGAACAGAGGAAGGAAGTCTCATACGAAGAGTTTCAGAGGATGTATGGAGATAATAAAGTGGCTTCATTCGGCGTAACCATTGAGAGACAACAAGACCTCTTCACTCTGTCGTCAGAATATTCACTTGCTCATTGTGTGGCGGCCGATCTCCGCATGTCCCGTGGAATTGCTTCCGTTTTCAAAGCGAAGTTTGGTCAAGTAGAGAAGCTGCGAGAGTTTGGTCCACGTGTCGGAAGAGTGCTATGGTTAAGGGATCAAGAACGATTCATTTACTACTTGGTGACAAAGAAGTTATCGTCTGGAAAACCTGATTATCGAGAAATGTGGAATTCGTTGCTTGATCTAAAAAGAAGAGTGTTATGGAGTGGCATAAGGAAGATCGCAATGCCCAGAATTGGCTGTGGTTTAGATGGTCTCGAGTGGAGGAAGGTCCGGAATATGCTGGAGGAGATATTCCAGGGAACCGGTGTGCAAATCTTGGTTTGCAGGTTTAACCCGAAAAGTATCCCCACTCCGGGAACGGTGGATTGTCGGCGGACAGCGTTGCGCGATCTTGGACATGGTTTACCAACGATAGCTAATGAATTTCGAGACGAAATTGGTTTTAATGAGGGGGCAATGTTACAAAGATTGCATTTGTTAAGGCGGGTATGACTCATCCGCCGGAAGTTTCGAGAAAGCCGCGCGCGATGACTTACCGTTCCTTCTAGAATTTTCGAGAGCAAATGCGGACTTGTATAAATAATGCCGCTCAATTATTACGAGGCAGTTCATAGTTCACAGTTTTACAGTTTAACGCGTTCGCGAAGTTTAAATGTGATTACCTTAAACGTTGATTCGGTTAGACTTTTTAGTGATTAAATATTAAGTGTGATTAAAATAATTAGTGAACCTCTAGTGTAAATAAATTGATTAATTCTTAAGTTAACAACTAAGTACCTATTCGTAATTAGAAATAAGTGATTAATAATTAGCGTGTAAATAAATAAATATTCGACTTGGTTTCATAAATAAAGTTTCGTTACAATATTATATCTGTGACTCATTTTACGATTTCGAAATGGGAAATTTTGTGCTATTATGCACATGTCTAACGTTATTTGATGAATTACGTCATCTATGACTATATTTTGTATTTACCCTGAGACCCTTTTGTCGTAGTAAGTTCATTGTTTCAACAGTTAAATAATAAAATTTGACTAAATTTTGTTTTTTTTTTAACAAAGCTTTTCTTCAATTGTTTTCATTTTGAAGTTTTGGTATTGGTACCTCCACCCATCCTCTTCCAGCCCCCTTTTCCACCCTCCCGCCTACTACCTTAACTCCTCACATTCTTCCACCATATGACCAATATTCTCACTTCCCTCTCCGCACAGTCGACACAACCTCTCCTCCTCGTCTAACATGCAGTATTTGTTGTCCCCTTCCTCATTTCCCACCCTGAATCGTGCCACCGTCTTCTTCCTCCCTATACCTTCCTTTTCCTTCCCTCAAGAACCTTTGTATACCATCTGTCTCCAGGTGTCTGTATTTTTCGTTATACCTTCCCTCTCGGATCTTCCACCTTCTCTCTTGTATTTGAACATCCTCGTCTCTCCTTATTATATTATATCCTCCGTTGTCTTTCAACCCAAAACCCTCCTCATCTCTACTTCCTTCTTCGCGTATCCCACTCTTTCATAGTATCGCCTTCTTTCATCCTGCCCATGACGTATCCTACTATTCTTTAGCTCGTTCCAGCAGCATCTCAGAATTTCCTCTTCCTCTCTTCTTTCTATCCTTTCTTCAAAGGCCGTCGCCCTCCTTCCAACCTCAATTTTGATCTTCTTCAGCTTTAACTCCTCCACCACACACCGCGGGGCTTATCTTTCCAATCCCAGCACCCACTTCCAGTATTTCAGCTGGATCTTTTCTAGCTGCCCTCTTTCCTTTTGTTATCATACTAATTTCAAAACAAATTATGTGTAATTTTACTTACCAAATGCGTGCTATCAAGCGTTATGATATTCTGCCCCATAAAAATGTTAAAATATTTGAATTTTTGTAGTAATAGGTAGAATTTCGAAAAATGACTTTAATAACATTGATAATATACCTACTGTTATGGTTAGGAAAGGTCTGATTTTCGTTTTTTATCAACATAATCGAATTAATTTGTATTTGTTGTATTCCTAAGGTAAAACTCTCCGTCGTTATGAGAAAATGAGTGGAATATCGTAGACTTTTCTATGAAGGAAGTTCTTTGTTAGGAGAATAATGAAGAGATGCGAAACGTTGTAAAATAATATTGTTTTATGGATATTAGTGTTAATAAAAATTGAGTTTTGTGCACACAGATGGTAAGTGAAGGCGGCGAAATCAAAATTAAGTTTTAAGGCACTTAAGCAGTGGGAAGGTCAACCTACGTATCTCATCTGTAGTTTGCAATACTCAGAGCCGGATTTACGAGTGTGGAGGCCCGGGGCAATGAACAAAGGGGGGCCCCTTTCAAAAAATAAATATCATTGGATAATTTTATTTTTAGATTAAAAAGCCATGTCGCGGAGGCTTAATAGTGAAATTAATACACAAAAGTACTATCGGTCTCACAAATAGAAGTATATAAATAGGTACTGTAAACGCCTAAACGGAGTGACGAGAACGAAAACTTT
This sequence comes from Pyrocoelia pectoralis, assembly GCA_036250285.1. Taxonomy (NCBI): domain Eukaryota; kingdom Metazoa; phylum Arthropoda; class Insecta; order Coleoptera; family Lampyridae; genus Pyrocoelia; species Pyrocoelia pectoralis. Next base: position 5,738,349 of record CM070075.1, on the reverse strand, counting down.
AATGTTATTGTTCTTTAAACGTGCGAGGGAGGACCGTCTGAACTTTAATAAATCTCTCCAGACAAGCGCGTATTTAAGAGGAGGGGTAATGGGGTAATTAGGCCTTCCAAAGTTACGTTAGTATAATAAATACTACCTCTTATAATAGGACAGTCTCTTTTATATCTTCTAATCTACATTACATAATTAGATATAGGTATTTCATTTCCCTTCACTTTCTTGAAAGCCATTAAAAAATGGAAATTCAAAGTTTGTGGAGGCCCTCAATTTGTGGGGGCCCCGGGGCTTCAGCCCCGCTTGCCCCGCCGTAAATCCGGCCCTGGCAATACTTATACTATACCTACAACAAAACTATTCATGGGCGAATTTCATGTGATTTCATAAAAATTCCCAATTGCATACTACTTTATAATATGTATTGTGACATAAACATGACTTAATCTACAATATTTAGTATTATGATACGTATATTATAAGATAGATAAATTTAGCCTTGTTTCAATTATGTACTTATCAATTTTAGGTAAATCTACTCTTTTAGTTATCATTAATCCACTTCTTTACAAACTATACAAATATGTACTTATGTTTCAAGGTATATTTTGTTGTCTGCTTACAACTCATAAAGCAACAATTATGCTATAATATAATGCTTGTTATGAATTAGCGTATATGTTAGTACGATTTAAGCACGATAATGTTCGCCATTAAAATATTTTAAATTTCAGAAATTCTCCACCTAGTGGGTTTCTCATTTCACCCCTAAACACAAGCAATTATTACCGTAAAGCCGTAAAGGTTCAAGAAATAACTGATATATCTCGTAAATACTATTATCACAGATAGTGCTATTATCAATGACCATTATTATATGGTCTTTGCTATAGTAACTTATCTGTGCTATTATGTACCAACTATGACAGTATAGATAGGTATAAATGTTAATTGAGTAGGTATGTGTAAGTGAAATTTATTATACGTTCTTAATTCCAGTAAGGTTGATAGTAACGAAGGTATTTCAATGACCATAATTAATTAACCGTTACCAAAGGCGATTTGCGGTTAAAATTGAATAACCTGCACTTTTTATGTTCTAACGGAATTAATCGTATCATTACACGGTTTTGCATCGGCGATTTGACGATGTATCTTGTGGCACGAGCTCGCTGTCCGTGGCGTAGTTTCATTAATCAGCAAATTTGACCAATTTTTTAAATTATTATTTAATTGATTAGTTGTTTGATATCTGTAATTCAAATTAAAATTTTAAATTGTTTCATTTCGGTATCGTTGTTATTATTACAAATTACAATCACTAAATATTTTTTGAAATCTGGTAAATGTTTTATTTTCTAGCTCAATAATAAGTAGATATTTCCTGCCTCAAATTAGGTCTCAACGTATCACTTTCTCTCATGGTGTTGACTTAATATAACTTAATTAGTAATTTAATTACCTTACATTAAAATTTATCGAAATTTATGGTAAGTACAGTTATTTAAATTAAACTTTGCGATGTTCTCAACATTATGGTCATTGAAGATAAAGTCCCAGATCCAGACACGATTTGGTTAGAAAACCGTCATTGAAACTTCTGCTATCTTATTAGGGAGTTTTTCCTCTTGTATAATTCACAAAAATCATGTTTTTACCGATTATATTTTTCCGTAAATCTTATTTACGTTGATTCCTTGGATATGTTGTAATTACGTAATTAGTTTTCAAATTTGCAGTTCTAATGATTAAGAAATAACTACTACCTTTAATATTTCTCATGGTCCTTCACAGTTTCTAAATTTATGGAATTTTACAAAAGTTTTCAGAAAACCTCATCATAAAGAAGGTACTAGTTGTACCTTAACAACATAACGGTTTGCATTTTTATGTGCACTACATGCGGTAGTAGAAACAAACCTTGCCCACAAGAGGAAATGTAGGATTTTCTTTAACAGTTAGACCTTCTAATATCTAATAGGTGTTGAAGGTAATTTTGGAAAGTCTATACTTTTTATAAAGTGTGTCCCTGATTCGACACATCAATATTGCTATTACAGTTATCATAAGAGCTAGATGGTCGGTTAAAATTTAAATTAGGGAAGTTTGTTTATTATTTTTATAGCAATTTGGAATCTCTTTTGTACTTTTATTTTACAAAAGTGATGGCCGACGCGACGCGACGTAAGAAAAACAAAATTTAATGCAGATAACTGAAAACCAAAATACGATCGATTTTGATTTTTCTGACATTTTCAATAACCGAAGAAGATTTACTTAATCAATCTTTCACCTCTTACAATAACTGAGATAAGCACGTTTGATGTGTCGAATTTGGGGCACACTGTATGTTAGGAACTGTAATTGAATATATCTACAGGAAAAGAAGAATGTTCAAATAAAGGATATAAAATATTGCAAAAATGAGATATTCAACAGGTATCACCATGAAACGCTTGATGGCTTCATTTAGTAATTTATCCTTTTTCCTTTTGTCTCTATCATGCAGATAACGCATCACTATCTCCAGTGTAAATAACAGTAATTAGTAATTAATCATTATTTTTTGTGCATGGTGTAGTGGTTGTACTTCTATACTTCCATTGTACAGGGTTATTCACTATAAATTACCAACCCCTTATTATCGTTATTATTGCTCGTAGAAAAAAGTTATACATATATGAAAGTTGTATGGTTCTAACTGATTTTTCTTAAAATGCTATGAATAGTTCAGTTACTCGCTGTTTAGAGGGCAAAACAAAAATATGATGTATTTGTTTAATGTAACACCCTGTATATTTTCTGATTTCAAAAATATATCATATGTTGTCTTTATCTTGAGCCGTTATTGAGTTATAAACGGGGGTACACGCGATTCTCGCGTTTTGCGTGCTTTGGGGTGAGGGGGTATCTGTGATTGTAGGTTGTAATAGCTTTTGTTTTAAAATATCACACCTTGAGCTGGCTTAGTTGCTTGAAAAAAGAAAAAAATTTACATTTTTGTACCTTTTCAGATTTTTGACCCTGTAGGTATCTGTAATTTAGCAAGTTATTAAAGTAACTAAAATCATAATTGAAGAGGTAAAATAAAGGATTACATTTACTTACATTTGACGTAAAAATCACAAAAATGGGTTGATATTTGGTAAAGATATACGAATTCGTTCTTACCTATAGTAAATTTTACCAATTATTTAAAAAAATGTAAAATGCAAACTTTTTGAAATAGATTTGAGACCAAAAATACATAATGGCCCTTTCGCAATGTCAATTACGTCTTTGCCCAAAAATTAACGAAAATATAACAAATTCCGTGTGAACTTCATAAGGATAGTTTAGAATGAATTTTGAATGTAAAGAACTCAATTTGGACACTTGCAACTTTTTGGGAATACGAATGGCCTTAGGGAGAACGTTTTAACATTCATCTTTAAGTATGTATAGTAAAACTAAAAATACCATAAAACATAAAATGTACAAATAGAAGCTGGTCTAACGTTGCATAACATCTGTTTTATAGAAAGACCTTCTCTACCTTAAACAGTTTCAAATTTTTGTTTATTTCACTAACTAAAGGCCATCATTTACACGTATATGTACAGCAGTAAATATGGATTTTACTTCCTCTTAATTACAATATAAGTTCATTCGACTAAGTATATAATTATGTTACCTACGACATCGTTCATCGTTCAAAATCTCTAAATTCGAAATAAGCACATTTCGAAAGTTACCGAAAGAAGGTATCGGGACACATAAATTAGTCTACGATGAATGCTGTTACTACTTTTTACATCATTTTAACCATGAAAATGTTAACGCGAGGCATAATAGAATCATTTTTCATCATTTAAATAACTTTTCAACTTGAAATAATTAAATTTTCATATTATCGAGAAAAAGTTTCCGATACTTGTCATTTTGAAAATTTTCGCGAAAATACTTTCTGGCATTGTTTTAATGTTCGAAATGGGTTAAGGACCTCGGACAGACAAACTTTGCATGTTTACACAAAATTTCCACCCAAAAATAAGCACAAATAGCGAATTCTATTTTACACGTAATCTCCATAAGGAAACTGAACGTATTTTCTAAGTAAAGAAAATATATTTAGACACAAATACCGCTTGAATAAGATGACGGACTTTTATACTAAAATGTTTAAAACTTACTTTGAAAAAAATTAGTGCAGATATTTACGTATTTTGCGGGGTATCTATAATTGTAGCATTAATTTGTAGTTTATAAATTTATAATAGCTTTGGTTTTAAAATATCACATCCGCATTCGTCAGGATTCGGCGACTGTCGGAAAAGTGCACAGCAACACAAACATATACACACGTCTCGGTTATTATATAGTGATTAATCGTAGAATAACACAATTACTTAATTTATATAGTTGGATGTAGCTGTTGTGGTAATTTTTGGTACAGGTGAAGAAATAAAGCAGCTAAAAGTGGTTACTTCATGGCAATTATATTTACCATCTAGTATTTTATTATTGGAAATTGACGTTTCGCCTATGACTTAGGCTTAATCATAATTAATTATATTTATCGAATTACTAAGAATTGTGAAGCAAAACGTTTTATTAATTAAAAGAATGGGATTATTAAAGGTAGATTTGCACCTCCCAATACAGTTTAAAACGTTATTATTTATGAGAACACAAGTCGACTTAATAAAATGTAGTAATTCGATAAATATAATTAATTATGATTAAGCCTAAGTCATAGGCGAAACGTCAATTTCCAATAATAAAATACTAGATGGTAAATATAATTGCCATGAAGTAACCACTTTTAGCTGCTTTATTTCTTCACCTGTACCAACAGTTACTTAATTACGGAATTGTTAATATTGTCAAAGTAAGCCATATAAATGACAAATGTTGTGTTTGATAATTGAGATTTCATTAAGTAAATCACCAAAATGGTATATACTTAGTGAGGCAGAAAAACAAGTTTTACATTCGGATGTTCTAAAAAATAATAAGAATTCATTCCCTTCGTGCATATGAATTATTTTGATTAATTAATAAACAGAAGATTAAACACGAAATCTTCGCCATTTAGCTGACAATGAAAGTTACGAGCTAAAAATGCATCTAGTTTCGAACATTTTGGTCATCTTCAGACTGAGATTGATATTGAATACACAATATTGAATAAATGCTTAGCTTTGAGTGCTCAATATTAATTTTAGCTTGAGGATGATCAGAATGGTCGAAACTAGTCACACCTTTAATTCGCAACTTTCTTCAAAACAATTTATAAAGGTTTGGAGTGTGTAAGAATCATTTTGTGATTGTGACAATTTGTAATTCACGCAATTAAGATAATCTCCGTTTAATTGGCATTACATTACAATTAAGATCTGTCATCATAATTAATAGTTTTAGTTCATATCTTACTTTATGGCTTTGAAGTTTAACGACTGCATTTAGTTTTAACTAGCTAAATCTTCCACGTGACCCATTTAATTTCGTGTCTAATTAGTCAATGGTACGTGTAATAATTACTTCATCGAGAATATATTAAGTTGAATTGTTTCGTAATATCACTGATTTTCTACAATATTGGTATTCCTGCAGTCGAAAGGACCTCATAAAATTACATAATTTTAGTTGTCGTCTATCTTAAACATTGTAGAGACATTAAAATATGTAAACAATAAACTCGATTCATTACTGTTAATTTTACGTCGAGACCCTCATTTTGATGTTATCCCCCTTGTTAGGACACTAGGGCTGTGTTTTTGATAAGGATCAATATACGGATAGTTTCCCCACAGTAAGCTCATAATTCGACTACCCCTTGTTTAATGGATATTTGTCTACAATTTGTAACCATGGATAATGACGCGTACAAACTCGAAGCTAGTTCTGTCTGATAGAAATTAATTGTTGTTTACGGATTTTTATAACTTTAGTGTTACAAAACTTAATGAGATAGGTAGGTACATTTCTCATTATAAAAATGTTTCGACTTTGTAATGTAAGGTGTAATGTTGAAAAATAGCAAAACTATATGCATAAGGGAGTAATTCATTATTCATATCCGTTAATTAAGTACCCCCATCAACAATATGTATTTTGAATTTGAATTTAAATTTAATAATTATATATAAAGATAATATACCTAACAAAGTGCTAATTTATTGCATCTGTTTAAGTGCTGTAGCTCGTTAATGAAAGGGTTCGCTAACTTAACGTTTCACCTTCATTACTACTATAAAAATATATTCAATTATAAAATTTTGAAAAACAGACCCTAATAATTTATTGCGTGCAGTTTTTTTTACAAAAAGAACTGCCAAAATGGCAATACACTAGAGTGTAATGATTGTATTCAATAAATAAGAGTAAAATATTGATTACTCACTGAACGTATTTATGTTGTAATTCTACTTGACTTGTTATTAATTGTTTTTTAAGCGCATTGGAATAAATATACAAACTTAATGTAAGGGTGGCAGGTTCCAATAAGATCTTATTTATACCGCGAAGATAAGTTCATAGAATAGAATTATTTTAGTTTCAATTATTTATGAGGTTTTTAATTTCCTTGCCACATGAGGACGTGTTGGAATAATGGATGATGTAAGCATGGTCCAACCACTTCCGCAAAATATCGTTGTCCTACCGTATTGTTTCGAATTAACACCAAGGGACACCTGCTGCCATAAGTAATCTCATTCCAAAACAAAACTATAAAGTTATCGGTTATCATTAAAATGAATTCCTCATTAAAGTACGAAGGAACACATCTTTAAAAACTTTCCGATCCCTTCATTTTCAAAAGATTTTGTATCAACAGTTTTTTTTTCTGACCGGCCCTTGACTTCAAAAAATAGAAATCTTTCCGGATCACGCTTTCCATTTTTTCTTCTTGCAGTGATTACATTTACAATTGATGGTAAGTTAGCCAATGGTCTACAGGAGCAATGTTTTCATCATTATCTTGTATTTAACCGATGAGCGATTTTAACATTGATCAACTTTAATCGTAACATTAGGTTTTAAAGATATAAATGTGACTTAATTTGGCGTAAATCGAAAATATAAATAAATCAACTTATATCGAAATGTAAATTGGGGTAGGACCATTTACACTTTTCTTCCATTCAACATATGCATGATGGGATCCAGTCGATTCAAGTCGACATTTGGCAGCTTACGACACCGTTTAACCATATTGCAGGAAGTTGAGTGTAATTGAAAAAGTGTAACGGGTGAAATGGTTTCCTTCAAAAACGAATGCGTAAAGGTACGTACATTTTATATTTTAACAACAGATAACTAAAAATTCTTCTCAAAAATAGAAACTGCTGTTCGTGCTTAGCCCAGTCATTTTTTTACACTATCTCAACACTACTAACCTTTGCATTGTAGGAAATTGTTGAAAGGGTGTCATAGCAAAGAGATGTGTAATTGGTAGGTAAATTAGGTAAAACAACATAGGCAGTTGGTGCATAACAACATTCTTTACACATTCATTAATTTAAATATGATGGGTGTTACTTTTATAATTATGATTAAACGCGAAGGTCAGACTAGATTCCATTAATATTGTTTATAACGAAACGTGAATAAATATTGAAATAATTTAAATCATTTATCGTGTGAAACTTCTATCGTGATTACTTCCTTTCATTTACTGTTAGATGTAGGTATGCATTTAATTAAAAATGTTTTTTCTTTAAGTGAATGGAAAATACAGCTTCTAGCTATCTATTATCTGTTTAGCAGTAATTGTTAAAAAAAATCATTGATTGCAATGCATTATTTATGTACCTATCTATACTATACTTAAGGTGAACAAGTCTTATTTTCTCACAAGTTCCACATTTAAAACGGTTAGAAAAACTATTTACTTATTGCAGAAACAAAGATTCTATGGTCATTTATTTGTGCATTAAAACTTTATTTCAACTTTCTGTGTGCAAAATCTTGTAAGTGGCATTGCTAAAGTTACTGAAAAATAATAAAAATAACATAGTTATAAACTGCATGCGATATGCAAGGAAAACGGACGTGAAATGTTAATACAGTCTAATCTTAAGAGGTAAACGTGATGATATGAAAATGTTACTTCTTCATACCTGCATTTATCGTGCTTAATTTTAAAACATTGCTTATGCTTGTTACAAACAAGAAAATTATCTGCCATATTTATTTTCATGTTACGGTAGTTCACGACATTTACACTATTCGTGTTTAATGCACGTTTCGCTAATTAATTAAACCATCATTTTACAATTATCTGAAACGTGTGATCTTCCATCTTTATGTTATGTGTTTTCAACGCAATAATGTTCTTCCTCACCGGTTTTTAATGTTATTTCTTATTTACAAAAGAAAATTGTTTGTGTATTATTATTTACTATCGGAAGTCAGTCACATACCATACGACAACTTACACTCTGTGCAGCGTTTAAACTACGCATTTTATTATTTTGAAATTCTGAATGCAAAATTGTAAATCTCTCGACGAAGTAAATTTTCCTTTCAAATCACTCTTTTAGATCCTCAGTTTAGGTGCCTCAGGACACTTTTCTGGCTGTGTGGATTATCGCTCCTCGCTCCATCTTGTTGGAACAACAAAGCACCTGGTTCTGGAAACAAAAAGGTTTGTAACGTATTTATGTGGCGCTCGGAATTGAGCACTAGAGCGGTTATTCTCATGTTCAAACAAATAAAGGCCAACATCAAAAACAACTTTTGGGCCATAGAGTATTTCTCCCTCCGGTATCTCAAATTTTGTTTGTTAAGAACGCTTCTTCCGCCAATAACAAATGATGCATCGCTTATCGGTGCCGTGCCATGTGGTATTTGTAAAGATGGCGTTTTAAATCGTTGTAAACAATTTATTATGTTAGGACGTTGATATTCCTGTAGTAGATATTACGTCCAATATTTGTAGGGGTACAAACTGTCTTACGTTTTTTAACACTCTGCATTATTACCAAAATATCGTCGAATGGCACACTGAACTTCCTCTGCTGATCCATCTCTAATGTTTTCCAAGGAAAATACATGTTGTTGCACCAAATAATCTATAATATTGCAAGATTTTACAAATTTGGCAAAAACTTAGTGGGAGAATTTGTAACACTGACAATAAATTATTTCATCGCTTTTAGAGAGACACTCAAACGATGAAATGTTATTCCAAAGAACTGACCTGATATGGGTAACTGAAGATGAAAGGTTTGAGCAAAAGTTGGAAAAACATTTTCTTCTCGTGTTTTACACAAATTTTTTTCTAAAACTGAATAATAAATAATAAAATAATAAAAAGATATCCAGGAAAATTAAATTTGTAACATCAAGCGTAAATTTTTGAAAATGTCTTGTTTTGCTACTAATTTATTGATAAAAATGTTGTGTATTATCGTTTTTCCAAAACGTCGGTCATATACCATCATCAAAGGAAGTTATGGTATGCTATGTTGTAGAATAATAGCAATTTCGAAATAGTTGGAATATAAGCGATCACCGATTACAACTCAATTTGGTTAAATTTCATCGAATTACATCTCTAAAATATCTTATATTATAAAAAATATGGAATTTAGCACCATAACGTGCACCATATGGTAAATGAAATATCTGAAACAAAACTTTGTACCCAAAATATATTCGTTTTCACTTTAAAAAAAGAAAAACTTACACTCCATTTCTAAAAATCTGGTTTCATCTTAATCCATGTGCGTGTTAACTCTTTTTAGAAACGACCAATGGTTTCGAATATATACGGGTTGTGTATAATAATAATAATAATAATAATAATAATAATAAACAAAGTTTATTTATATACAAAATTGTTCCAAATGACTTCATTATAATAGATGTATGTAAGCTTAATAAGCATGGCCCTTTTGATCCGTCCGCTTGGCTGACCATTAACAACTTCATTCAAAAGAAATAAAAAAATAAATTTAAGCTCTCCCGTGGTACTTAAACTCTTGCACAAGGTGCCACCTGACCCTCCATGCCTCCGACCCAAACCCCCCGAGACATTTCCAGTCCTTATCATTAAGCCAAAGCTTTATCTCCCCTAGAGAAAGGACATCGTCACCTAACCACCGCCTCCTCACCTCCCCCAGAACGTGACAGACACCCACAAAGTGATACACATCTTCGTCCTGTCTGAGGTTACAGAGAGAGCACATCAACATGCGTCCCTCAATCCACGGCTTGCTGTTCAAATCCACAGCCTCTCCACGCAGTTTGATGGCTCACCTCTGATCTCTCAGACTGACACCGTCCCTTAGGTAACTATCCTGTCCTGTCGAGGTACAGTTGTTTATACAACAAGGGATACCTGACTGACGATGCCGCCCTTCTCCATCCCTCCACCTACCTACCAATGACTTTATCTTTCAATTCTTCTATCTTATCTCCCCATTCCCTCATTCTTTCCCACCCTGCCGGTAAATCAACACCCACACTCTCCGCTATTTGCCTCATTACCCTATACGATGAAGTATTCTCTCTAACCACCCGCCTAGCAAGTATATTAGGGTACCTGTCCTCATTCATAGCCACTACTCTTTTTTATATACAACAACTGAAGTCTCAAGGTGAAGGAAAATATTGAACCAAGATCAGTTTCAAGCCCAATTACGTAGTTCGGAGTATTCTATGGGAGCACAAAAACCTTTTTGATAAAAGTACGCAATACTCTTTCAAGTTTCTCGTAGTTTTTATAACCCCAAATTTGACCTGCGTAGCACAGTATTGATCTGCACATAGCATTAAAAACTATTGCTTTTGCTTCAAAAGTTACCGCTGACTTTCTCATAATAACCCCCAACCACATATGCAGAGCAGACTTGGCCGTTGCTGCCCTATCTTTGAAGTGCTTCGCATGAGATAGAATGGGAGTGAGCTTAACCCCCAAGCATTTGTAGGAATTGACCACTTCTACAGTCTCTCCTCCATAGTACCACTTGTCACCAGATGCCAACCCACCACCCTTCCTGAACACCATCACTTTTGACTTTGCAAGATTAACTCTCGGGTTCCAAGTGCAAAAGTTTCTTAGGTAATCACACACACACACACACACACATTGCCTGCAGATCCCTCTTTATGTCAGCCACCAGAATCAGGTCGTCCGCGTAGGCTAAGCATCTGATATTCCATATTCGTTCTCCCAACTCAACATCCATACCCTATCTCATACCATAGGTCGTTTAAAAGTAAGGAAAATAGAAGCGGCGATAAGATGCAACCTTGTCACACTCCCATTTCCGCCGGAAAGCGCTCAGTAACCTTTTTGCCGCACCAAACACAAGCCTCTCTATCCCTTGGCAACCTCCGCACCGTATTTAGAAATGCGGTTGAGACCCCCATGCACCTCAACTTATATAACAGTGCATTAGGTACAACGGTATCGAAAGCCGCCGAAAAATCAACAAAAACACTATACAGTTTGCCCTTTCTATGTGCCAACTTAATGTCAACTAAACTTGTGACTATAAACAAATTATCTACTGTTGAATATCCCCGTCTGTACCCAGTCTGAAACTCTCTCAGAATGCCTCTTACTTCTACCCACTCGCTTAGGCGACCTAGTAAAAGCCCCATATACAATTTGGAGACGGCATCCATGAAGGATATTCCGCGGTACCTAATTAGTTACTAAATTTGCATCTCCTTTTTTATAGAGAGGGATAATGGATCGTTTAAATGATTTGGGTACAACTCCAGAACTATAAATTTTATTCAAAACTAGTAACACCTTTTCTAGTAACTCAACCGGCGCTTCTTTAAAAAACTCATAGGGAATCTTATCATATCCAGGCGCCTTATTTTTCTTGGCTTTGTTTAACACTAGCCGCAACTCCCCAAGTCCCCAATAGAAAAATCAGCGTCTAGGAGTTGACGGTTTGTGTATAGGTTAAGCAAGGATTGATTTTAATGTCCCTAGGCTAACAGGGACAAAAGTTACAAGGGTTGGTCTGGATCGGGAACGGTAAAAAATTTCGGACTTTTGCTATTCAATATAATTTTCATCCGTGGACCATATCATAAGTTATGGAGAAAAATTGACCCAAAAACGTTATTTATGCATCAATTTCGTGGGAAAAACGTCCAAACGTATTGCACCGATGCCCAATAAGGAAATTTCATGAATTTTAGGCTACCATATGGTTTTTGACTATTAATCCAAATAAGTGATGGTAATATTAATACTGATGTGATGATCCTTCGATATTCCGTTATATCTGTTTATTTCTTGATGCCATCAAACTAAATCGACTACATGACAATCTGTTGACAATTTAGTAATGTGTATTATACTTACCTAATGGAGATCTAAATCAAATCTTCGCTCATACACTTTGTCAAATGTGTTGTATTTCGTCGTCAACATTCATTATAATTTGATTATTATTTATCATCTTTTTACTGTTTGCTACTTTTTATTCCAAATTTGACGCGGGACAGGATTACTTCACATTTTCAGATCATAATTTCCAATTTTCATTTAGTATTCGTTAAATACTTTTTCGAGTACGAAAGTCAGTATAGATATTTATTTCAGAACTTTACCAAATTGTACAGTTAATAAGAATGATAAGTCGGAAGTTCTATGAGGAGCTGATGAAATGCAAAGGAATTTTGTAAGTTGAAAAACGAAGGAGAAATAGTGAATTGTAAACTATTGAAGCACGTACTATGCCAATTTTAAAAAATAAAATATGACGAGCAACATCGAAATAAATAACACGTACAGTAGTACCTGATCTCTTTCTCTTTTTGTAAGTGAATTGGAACAGTGGAATTTAAAAATTTATAATGCTATGTTGATAGATCGACCATGAAGTCAGCTAGTGTATAGGTGTACACAATTTACCTTTCTAATTGTATTTACATAAAAAGCACGCGTGGACACGTGTTACACCTTAATCACATGCATTCCGTTGGTACATTTTACAAATACACCTCAAGTTTGCGTAAATTGTTATGCAATTATGTTGAGAAAACGTGCCTACGTACAGACGCACGTTTGTTTACTACTTATGTTTAAGTGCATTCGACTTTTTTGTTATTAATCTGTAAGTCAGTAAGTATAAGTTATGCACAATTTTAAACACACCCATAGTAATAATAATAATGATTATGAAATACAATTGAAATGTAACAAAAAAAATGCGTAGGTAATGGAATAAAACTGAAATTTAAATTAGTTCTAATATAATGTATGTACAGTGTACAATATGTTTTTGTCAAACTCTTTGTTTATACACAGTCATAATAGTCTTTCAGGGTGTCCCAAGATTTTACTTCAGTATTAATTACACTATTTTCGTAGCCAAAAAAATAGAAACTTTTTACGAATAGGTTTTGTCGCATTTAATTTCCTATCGAGCAGTATAGGGAATTCCTATACTTACCTAACAGCAATGAATTTGTAGAAAAATACGTTTTTTTAAATATTAAAGAACTTTTTCTTGCTTAGGACTTGAATTGAATTTGTTTGTGTGGCTTCATGCATGACCACTTGAACTTCATGTTAAAAACCTTAATAAAACTGCAGTTTTTCAGTAATATCATTAACATATTTCCGACATGTAAGAATGTTTGAAGGTCGCTACCGGGAGGTCTGTCCAATGATGTGATTTCAACGTCATAAGAACCACAGACAGAGCTCGAACTGGCAATTGATCTTTTAGACCTTGAGTTTGCCTTAATCAAGAGGTGGAGATTTTTCACTGATTTTCTAAAAAAGCATTACTGACCAAGTTTTGTCAATGGGAAATTTGTTAGAAAGAAGAAATGGCCAGTATGGATACGTTACGCAACAGATTATATTTGTGTAAACTGTTAACGATATGATTTATCCAGCTTATTAGAAGATATTCACTTACCTACCTCGTACCTCCTCTTTATTGGCTGTGGCTGCAACACAATAAGTTTTTCAGTTTTTAAACGAAAATTTGGATTCTCATTGCATTGGAAGGATAGCAACAGTTTGGCCACGAAGATAGCCAAATCTCACCAGTTGTAACTTCTTATGTGGATTAGTTATCAAGGTAGGTATATGAACCGCACGATTCTCTTAATTTAATTCTTGGTATGCTGTGTTTCATGTTTTTGTGTATTCCTTTACTGCTTTCATTTATTTGTTTTTTATTCTAAATGTTCGATAAATAGTATACATATGATTGGATGTTTTGCACACTTGCCCGTAGTATCTACTTCTTTCGCAAAATTATATCAGGGAGATTTTCACTCACGTTTTGGTTTTGTACATATCGAAACGCCAATTTCATACGCATTTTTACCTTTCTTACAAATATTTCAAAACGCTCAGTGATTGCAGCCCCTGAGTGAATATATTTGTGCTAATGTCCCCTTAATGAGATTTTTCTAATCTTACTGTTAGTTTTCCGGTATGTTAGAATTTTTGAAGCTTTTTTCTACTTTAAAAATGATTGTAGATAAAGAACTATAATATTATGATATACGTGTTAAATTTGAAGATAAAAATAATGGAGTTTTTGATTAGTCAAAATAGCTCGAAAATAATATAGGTACAGTGCGTTGCATTTAAAATGCATAACTTAATTCCCAAGTAACCAGTATTTCATAACAACACTCCCATATAAAAGCCATGTTAAAATTGGACGTTGCGTTGGCATGTATTTCTGGACAACTCGCTCTGTCCATAGTTTTGCTCCGATCATGGAGTTTTATGTCTCAAAATGACCCTAAGAACATGCTACGGCTCATATGCCTAGTTTTAGCAAAAAGTATAATTTTTCAAGCTGTCTAGGATATGTCAAAGTGACAGATACTGTTTTCCTGCGATATTTTGCGATTCTCTCAAAATTACAATAGAAATAGTATACCGCAATGCAATATCGATAGGCATAACTGCCGTGAGGGTTCATTGGGGTGATTTTCTGATATAAAAGTCAAAAATCCGACCAATACAGTGGTCACAGCGAGTTGTCCAAAAATGAAGTCCTAGTCTTTTCCAATGGGGAGTGAACATTTGGCGTACTAGCAGAAAAAATTGTCGTTGCATGACAACTCTTTACTTCAGGCTAAATTTCCTTGTAAATTGCTCTCATTTTTCTAAAATTTCGGAATTCATCAAACAAATTCGTAGAGTCAATATTTTCTTCAGTGCAATGGGCCAACGTAAACGAGAATCGGTGCGTGCAGGTGAAAGAAAGGTGCCACCAAACTGGGCAGATGTAAGAGAGCTTCAAGGCCTTCAAGGCGAACTAATATTGATAGAAATCAGGGTCAAAATTGGATCGAAGAAAGTTCTTGAACCCCCCCCTTAATTATGGATATGTTTCTAAACAGCGACTTCTTTTAAATGCCATTCACCTAGGTTTCATAGAAAGAGGGATACGAAAGACGTTTAGAAACTTGGTACTCTAGTGCGAGTGATTTGAGCGTTAAACTGCGATGCCTCTGGTGCGGGTGAGATTTCCATTCCCACCAGAATGCTGTCCTCGGGTCCACTCGGTGTTTATAAAAGGAGCACCTGGGAATTATCTATGCCTATGGAGTATGGGGTAATAATATGCGAGTAAGGAGCGCAGTGTCTCCCTGCAGGTTTGGCCGTATTACTATATTTTTTGGAAATCATTCAATTCTCCCATATTCTATCAATATCAAAATATAAGCGCATAGTGTTCTAGATTATCACAAGGAAGTCTTTCAAATGAACAACTTTCCTCAATTAAGCAACTCCTTCTAATACAATAATTAAGGATAGTACGGATTTCTCAGTTACTGCAGACCAACTTTTCGTCGGTTAAAAGTTTGCAGACACAGTGTGCCATGTAAATGGTTTGTTCCACATTTTCAAAAACATTTGACATCAGAGCTTTGATATGATTCAAATAAGTAAAGGTATTTCGAGATTTTGGCTGTGCATTTTTTTTAGTTCGTATCAACGATCAGGGCATTATTCCACTACGCAAACCCAATCCCTTAAGTTTTTAACATAACTGTTTGTGATATCTGACATTCAATGGATTTATAACTGTTTCAACGATCCAGCAGCATTCCATCAACATAACGTATACCTACTGTAAATTATTAACTTAATTGTGAAAAATGCAACGAACAGCTCCTCTAACTGATTGATTTTCGAATTTGAAACATCGGGATTAAGCAAGAATTAAGCACTAAATGTTGTATTTGTTTCTCCTGAAAACTTCATAGACCTCAGGATAGTTTCCCTTTTTTGTTCTTTTGCTTCGTTAATTCATTGCAAATTGAATTCAAGCGTTCAAAACTTTGTTTAGAGATCATATTTCTATCAATTTCTTAACTACCTCTATATTGTACTGATTCTGCTTTTTCAGAACGAGAAATATTCGTTTGTACAGATTTCATGTTATACATACTTTTATCCAAGTTTTCATTGTGTTTGCTTAATTGATTGTAACTAAATTACCATTAAGTTGTGAAGTGGATTATTAATTTAGCTATGAAGAGCTTTATCCCAAATTGTGTTATGTAGGTAAATTTTTATTGTAACATCTCTATAAGTGCATTTGGAAAAGAGCCGGAGTAATAAATGAGCCTGTCAGGCAGATTTCAGTGTAGTAGATGAGAAAACTATATATTGTAAATAAATGCTAATTTATTAATTATATGGAGTGTTATTGTTCACTCTTTTACAAATTACCCACTTTCGACGCCTATGAACCCTTTGCCGAAGGATTTAGCTGAGAGCTTAATGAGGGTTTCCTATTGTCAACGCGATGATTTTTAAAGGGTCTTCTATTGTTTGGTGGTCTTAGTACGAAATAAGCGTCGTTTTCATTTTATGTTTCCGATATTTGCAAAACTTATTATTGAAAACTGATGTGCCGCTCGTATAGCAAAAATACTATACTATACTTGAAGTAGCTGATTTATTACTTCGGCTCTTTACCAAATGCACTATAATTACCGTTTATCCTTCATTGTTGAACATCGGTGGTACTGCTGAATTTAAAAGTACAAGTTGAAATAATCCTTTTGTAGGCATTCGCATAAAATGTGTAATTAGACTTTCAAAATTCTCCCTTTTTTAGAATTTTTGAATGCTCTACGTTCATTCGGAAGGTAAATATTCAAAAGGGGGACGATCATAAATTCATAATACACGTAAAATAAACGAATACTTTGCGGAAAAAGTCAGTGACCTCCATTTATATGGGTATGATTAACAAGAAGATAAAAATATCCTCCCACTTAATACACTTAAAAACAAACTTAATTGTTTCTAAATATGGATTAATACAATAGTAGTAAATGAAATGACAGTGTTGGTTGATGTATCTAAAAATAGGGTTGGGTGATTCATCGCAAATCAAATCAATATGCATTATGCATACCGCGTCGAAAAAGTTCACGCACCTTGGTTACCTGTACGTGTACGCACAGATGGCTAAGAACGTTGTAAACATTCTTTTGTTTTTATTTAAAATCGTCATTTATGCATACAAATTTTGTTATTACTACTAATAATTTTCAATCTTCGTGATTTATTTACCTTGTCATTGTGATTGTCACATACCTAAATACAAGGTAAAATACCGGATTTTTGCTTGTTTGCCTCCTTTTGTAATATGACGTTATAATCCGCTTTGAATGAAAGAATCGTTCATTTTAAAAATGTATAGTTTAAGTACCGGCGGCGGTGGAACGGCAGGTAGTGAATTTTCAATAGAAGGGATTTAAAGATCTTTGGAAAACATCGAGGGATTTTGTTTTCTTTGTGTTTCGAGATCAAGAAATACCAAAAAATGATAAAATCTTCGTCATTAGGTATAAGGATCTATTATAGGATTTTTATGCATTATTTTACTTTATTTTTATTTCGGTATAACATTTGTTGGTTCAATTTTTTTAGTGTTTTGAGTGTCACTATTATATTTGTTAAAGTCATATCTATTAACCGATACAACGAAATATCGAAGGTTCCTCAGCGTTCCAATCACTTATTTTGATGACCATTTATTTTAACTTTTATAACTTGATCGCTATAGACGTAAAGAGTTTCTTACGCTATAATAAAGTACCTATATTATAAAGTTTAGCTTTAGAACGATGAAACGTTTCTAAAGCGAGTTATAATCGTATACACTCGGAGTAAAAATGCAAGGCCTCTGACTTTAGAAGCTTCTATCTCAGTAATTAGTAATCATAATTTAATGAAATAAAGTGCATTTAAAAGATCATTTATTCCTACAAAAAGGTGTACAGTTTTAGATTTTTGCAACACATCGTTAATTTTCTGTATTAATTTATGTGCGAAAAAGCGCTAATTATGACTGAAATCGCACAAGCGCTCGACTTTAAAAATTAATTACGGCTATATTATTGAAACTGAGTGGTAGATACTTATATATTTGACAAGTGTATACTTTTTTGTCGGTGTGAGATGCTTTTGAGGCCAATTGGTTTATTAGTCTTAAAGCTATAATGAAAAAACGACATCTTGTGTAACTCAATACCTGAACGTTCGATATTAATAATATTGACAGTAACATAGGTAACAAGGTTAAAGCAATTATATTGTGGTCTAACACGATTCACAAAAATAATGCCATGTATACATGTTTTGTTTAAAAGAAATTTGGAAAAAAGGATGGATGCTTGCGTTCCTGCGGGAAGTGCGGTACGGGCTGGACGATGGTGTCGTACACTATTGCTATGAAGCGCATGGTTTTGTACAATGCCAAACAATAATCACATTGTTGTGGTTTGCCGCTCACGATTTACGATGTGGTAGATTACCTCTCGCGGGAATATGTGCGTCTTTCTTTCGCCATAATTATAACAATTACTCTGAATTACAAGAAAACAAATTTTGTTTTCAATAAAGCAATAATGCAGCTCGATTTGAGTAATACAGATTTAGCATTTAAAACAAGAATTTTTTCTTAAGTTAGGTACCGTATATTGCAAAATAATCAAATTTTCGGTTAGGGGTTATAAAACCAGTTAATTATATGAATAATCAATATTTACTGACTGTCGACTTTTGAGAAGTATGTGTACTACAACATTTGTAAATTTGGTAACAATTTATGAAACAATAACAATTTTATGATAAGTTAAAACTGACCGTCAGGCAGGAAAATACTAAATACAGCGTTTTTATTGCTGTTAATTAAAATAAAAGTTAAACAACTGATTCTACCAATTTGATTTTTACACATGTTAAACATATATAAATGACTAATGTACTGCCCAAAAATGAAGACATTTCTCCCCTTGCATTTTTACTCTGATAGTATACAGCTAAACACAAATGAGTGGACTAATGAGACAAAACCGTAAAATGTCTCGAACGATTTGTAATAGTACACAATTAAATATTTCTGACAAAGTTGGTGTAAAAATAGATAACCATTTTGGCATTAATTAGGTAAAATTCACGTGGTGAACTAAAGTGTTATGTTTTCGTTTATTGGCCATCAATACAATGCGTTTGGACAATTTTTCCACGAAATTGGTGCAAAAATAACGATTTTGGGTGAATACTGCTCCATAACTTTTGATGTAGTTCATGGACGGACGAACGAAAGTGCAAAACTATAAAGGATTTGAGGGTTAGTAATAAGGCAGATGGATGCCCACAATATGGGGCAAAGTGGAGATGTTAGAAGAAACACAAAACCTCTTTATATATTAAAATTGTTGCGAATAGATGGATTTAATCAATGCAATCTAGGGTATAGTGTAGTGTGATAAGTGCACCTGCTAAAATGAATTTTACAAATTGAATCTTGCTTAAAATCTTTCAGAATTGTAGTAAATGAACTCATATTCAAACAGTGCTTAATAAATGATAGGTACAAATGGCCACTACAAGAGATTGTTTAAATTTTCATAAGGGTGGATGTTTGGAACTTTGGAGCAATTGAATCACTGCGTATATTATGTTCTTAGTCATTATTCACACGATTACGATTACCAGGTCAACGGTGGTAACGGACAAGTGCGAATTTTGAAAACACTTTGACATGGTGTTATAAAATGAACGAATTTTAAGCGGAATGTCGTTGAAGAAATATTTTAAAAAGCAATTCATTAGAAAATATCAAATTATTGTATTCATAAGAAAGAATAAAAATATGAATCTATCTATAGTAATTCAAAAACTGGCATCTAATTTAATTTAGGTGCTCACTTCTCCCGCCTGTAGGGATAAAAATGTGTATCTACACTTAATTATATTATATTATAATTATATCAATATCAGTGTAAAATTAGCCCCCCAATTTTACAAAATTTGTCACGTTTTACTTTCTATCGTTTGTTGGTCGTTTGTGGGTGTTTGTTGGACATTTTTTAACGTTTTTCGGTTATTAATAAAAAAATAAAAAAGCGATTGCGTTCCCACTTTACATTAAACATTATGATGACCCTTTAAAAGGTTTAATACGAATTCCGAGTTTGCTCTTTTTCCTATAAGCTTATGTTTTTGACAGGTTACAGCTAAAGCCCGTAACTTACATATTTAAAATATTGCTTGGTTTGCCTTAAGGAGGGGTTCAGTTGTCCTAAGTAACCAAAATTTCATAACCACACTCCCATATAAACGCCATGTCAAAATTGGATTTTGACATGCATTTCTGGACAACTCGCTCTGACCATAGTTTTGCTCCGATCATGGAGTTTTATATCTCAAAATGACCCTAAGAACATGCTACGGCTCATATGCCTAGTTTTAGCAAAAAGTATAATGTTTCAAGCTGTCTAGGATGTGTCAAAGTGACAGATACTGTTTTCTTGCGATTCTTTCAAAATTACAGTAGAATAGCATACCCCAATGCGATATCGATAGGCATAACTGCCGTGAGGGTTCATTGGGGTCATTTTCAGATATAAAGGTCAAAAATCCGACCAATACAGTGGTCACAGCGAGTTGTCCAAAAAATGAAGTCCGAGTCTTTTCCAATGGCGAGTGAACTTTTGGCGTACTAGCAGAAAAAATTGTCGTTCCATCATATCTCTTTACTTCAGGCTAAATGCCCTCGTAAATTGCTCTCATTATTCGGAAATTTCGCAATTCATCAAACAAATTCGTAGAGATTTCTTCAGTGGAATGGACCAACGTAAACCAGGATCGGTGGGTGCAGGTGAAAGAAAGGTGCCTAAGAAGAACACCAAACTGGGCAGACGTAAGAGAGATTTGGAGGCCTTCAACGTGATAGAAATCAGTGTTAATATTGGCTCGGAAAAAATTCTTCCCCCCCCCCCCCCCCCCCCCCCCCCCTACATACTTACCTACTGTCTCTATTATTTCAATAGTTGAAAATAAGAATATATAGCGTACTCTAAAGGTTCTTGTTGCATGTGGCGTTCGTTATAGTCCATCAGAAAGCAAAATGGCTATTAGATGATTAAATGCGCATTTTTCATATGGTACCTATTACACAATGGTAATGACGTGTTAACGAAAACGTTTCGTCACGTCGTTACCTCGCCTGTTTCAGTGTAAAGGTGGCGTTACACGGCGTGTGGAGTGGCACGCCAGGAGTTTGCACTTTTGCTGTCTACGTTTAGCTATTCTAGTGACAACATGTGTGGTCAAACGCAGATATATCCGAATTTTTAACCTTGTACGAGGAAGAGGCCTTACTGTGGAACCCTAAATCTACCGATCATAAAGATAGAAATGCGGTAGGTACATGATGCCTGGATACGAATCAAAGATAAGTTTGGTATGAATTGCTGTGTCGGAGAATTAAAAAAGAAAAAATGCGTTTTTGACGATCGGACATGTTGAAATGAAGAAATAGTCAATCTGCAGGCCGTGTGAACACCCCAGGCGTGACACCGACAACAGATGGGACTCGGCACGCCTCGCCGCGCCAACCCTGTCACACGGCATGTGGCGTTCACACTCCAGGCGTGTCACTCCACACGCCGTGTAACGGCACCTTTATGCGTTGCAACCAGAGAAATGTTATCCCTACTACTTTCTCTGGTTGCAACTTGTTTGAATTAATTTTGTTAATTTCTTTCTGCATAATGGACCCTAACGGTTTATGATATGTTTAAACTGTTACTTTTTTGCCATAAATATAAATATATAATGATGAAATCGCTTGCACTCAAACAAAATTCCTAAAAACTCTTTATCAATTTGTGCATAACGCGTTTCTGCTTCTGATAAGCTTTTAGACGCAAAACATACAGGTTTGTTGTCTTTTAATTTTATTTATGGCTCTTTATTTGATGCGTATAGAGATTGCAAATTTATAGAGCGGCAGCCCAGCGTCTTTTTAGGTGGTGATCTGACCGCGTCTGTGAATCATACTACGTTGAAGGTCATGTCACATATTAATAGCATAAAAATCGTCGCAAGTTCTGAATCTGGGGATAACATGTTCAAACAACCATTTTTTTATGCATAAAAAATCACTGTTTTGAAGTGATTGGACCGCGTATAATTCTTGTACGAATCGAAGCGACAAATTAAACACGTCGTCAAAAATGTATTTGCAGACGGTTTCGGTGGTGCAATAACCCTGCAGACGATGTTGAAGGTGCATTATTTTTATTATTTTCAAAGTAATTTGACCGCGTCTGCAATTCAGGTTAATGATTTTTCTTCTTGCGTATGTTACGAAAAAAAAATTGCAGACAAGTCGGATGGGGATAAGTACTTTAATTAAACAATTAAAGATGCATTCATTTTCGTCGAATTCAAAGTCATTTGACCGTGGCTAATTTTCAGTACACTATTTTGTTATTGTAATGTACGTGATGAAAAAAATTGTTGCAGACGATCTGAATGGGGATAATTATTTTAATTAAACAATTAAAGTACCATTGGTTTTAGCAAATTTAAAGTAATTTGACCGCGTCTGCAATTTTAGGTAATGTTTAATGTTGTTATTTTATTAACGAAAAATTACATTGCAGACGATTTGCAAGGGGATAAGTATTTTAATTTAACAATTTAATTATCATTTATTTGACCAAATTTAAAGTAATTTGACCGCGTCTGCAATTTTAGGTAATGTTTAATGTTGGTATTTTATTAACGAAAAATTACATTGCAGACGATTTGCAAGGGGATAAGTATTTTAATTTAACAATTCAATTACCATTTATTTGACCAAATTTAAAGTAATTTGACCGCGTCTGCAATTTTAGGTAATGTTTAATGTTGGTATTTTATTAACGAAAAATTACATTGCAGACGATTTGCACGGGGATAAGTATTTTAATTTAACAATTGCAGTACCATCTTCTGTAGCACATTAAAAGTCATTTGAGCGCGTCCGCAATTACGGATTATGTTTATATAGCTACGCGTAGCGTACCTATTTATATAAGGTACGATATACTATACAATGTTAACATTCGTTAACGTCTATTTCGCTAATAACTTCCTCAATTTTTATTACTTTTCCAAAAATTTCGAATACCTTAATAACTCCCGACGGCGCTTCTTTGGTATGCGGTTTGTTGAAAATCCTTTCCGCGGTTCACCCCCCACCCTCTCCTGAGCGAAAACATTCGCGGAAGCCGAACGGTGCGAGATACGGTCTCGGAGCATACATATTTTTAGGTAGCTGAGGGTCGTGGCTGGCTTTCGTCCCGAGGAGAAAAATACCCTCCGACGCTTCACAAGCGAGGGACGCGGGTTGGAAATCCCAAAATTGCGAAACAAAAATCCCAAACGTTCCCTTAGATCTTGATGGCGCTTTCGGTAACAACGTCTCATTTCTATACGAGTTCATCGCCGACGGTTCCATCTGGACGGTTCGCATTGGGAGGAGTGATATCTCATCGAGAACGGGATCGCCGGTTTTTTCTCATCTCGGCGACGTTTGCTCGGCGACGGTGGGACGAAGAGGTGATCGATAGGTTTTCGGTTTTTACTTCCCGAGTACGAAGTAAAAGAGAAGTATTGTATTAGTGTTCCAAAAAAAAAATTTGACCTATGCAAACTTTTACATATATTTGCGTTTCTGAATACGTAAATTCAAAATATTAAAACAACATTTTCCGTCTGTCGTCTGTAGTCTGTAGTAGTCTGTACGTACACATTCCTTGCAACGCCAACGCTCTAAACTCAGAAACTATTAAAGTTATCGAAATGCGGTATTCGCCAATCGATTACATTCGGGCCAAGGAGGAAAATGCTCATATTACCTTTCATTACGTCACTTCCGCGATGGTTATGTCGGGGTGTAAAACGTCGCCGCGTCCTATAACTACAAATCGGAATGCGACCGACCCCATATTTCGCGTGTCGTACTACCGGGTAGGACTAGTGGAACGCCAGACGCAGCGAAGTTTCGATATCCACCGTTCGACCTCCATCGGTACTCAAATTTTCGAAATTCCAACGCGCTTTGCGGCCGAACGGTAGGTCGGATCAGGACGAATTGTTGTGCGTTACTCTCACGTTTGGGCCCCCCTACGACAAATCGACGCGAATCGATTTGATCCCCCCACGGAGGGGTCGTTAAATCTGGTGATTTTGTTGCCCCACCTCCTTGGGCGTAACTGTTCCATCCGTCGACCGATTTTGACGAAACTTTCGCGGAATCGTTTCTTTTTACGGCGCGCTCCCGGCAAAAAAAAACAATCGAAAAATTGGAACAAAAAATTTCCATTTGCGACCGCGATAAGTGATAACAAATAACAATATTACAAAATGTAAAGAATGTAAATCGCGAAAAGTCGCACTTCTCGAGAAAAATTTCTTAATGCTTTTGGCCGAAATGGTCGTTAAAAAGTCGCGGCCGCCTACGATACCTTTGTTTGGCAATAGGGCCGCCCGATTTTGCGCTACGGTTGTCATCCATTATCTCGAAATCAAAATCGAGCCCCCCCCCCCTTTTTTCGCATCGTTGGAAAGGGCAAACTTCGTCCTTTCTTCGGTTGTGAAAATCTCCGCGAAAGTAGGAAAATTGACAAAGATATTGGGAAAATAAGGGGGAAATTTCCTACACTTTCCTTCCAAAACAAAACAAATGCGCATTTTTGACGGCCATTTTTCCAGCTTTTCTACAAATATAATACAAAACTTTGGGGTAAAATGTTTTGGTACTCGAACCGTAACAAAATTTTTGTTGTTACCCTTTTATAAGTATATGTAACGTAATTGAACATAACATTCCACACCATTTGAATGGGGATAAGTTTTTTAAAGTAATTAAATACTATAAGTACCTATATTAACATAACATCATATTATTAACATAGGTAATCACATAGACTCGTCCTCCATTCCAAAGTCACTTTGCACATCGTATGCCTAACCTGACCATTTATTTTTTGACTCAAAACGGGACACCGCTTTGCATTTGCAAAATGTACAGGAACGATTTAATCAAAATCTGTATAACTGCACGGAAGCCGAAGCCCCGGAGGCAGGCACTTCGAACATGTATTAAACTAAGGTTGAATTTGCATAAACTGGTTTTATTAATTAGCACAAGAAAAAGTTTACCCTTTATTTTATTTACAAATTTAAGGGTTGTTTACCCTGTACCTAATGGGTGAAACAATGTTGTCAAATGACAGTAAAAGTACCTAGCTTATCTAAAGAAAAAACAATTGACCTGTCCGCGGTTTTTTTCGTTTTTAAATGCCTCAAATTCATTGTCCATGTTTGCTGCTTCAATTTTTTTGTTAAAATTAAAAAAAACTAAAAAAACCTAATGCAATTCAGAAAAGAAAGACCTTTCAAATGACGTATCACTTGGCCCATCATCCCTATTTAAATTATAGGGGCTGTTCTCACAGCGCTAAGGGATAAAATCATATCAGGTTGAAAATCATGACAAAACTTGTCCCCTTTGATTTAAAAATTATTGCATTTCTCAAAAAAAATGCTCTAGACAGAAACCCGTCTGTTACCTTTTCGTTGGGCCACCCTGTATATAAATTGCTCAAAATGTCCACCGTTATGTTCACCACACAATTCCACTTTGTTCCAATTCCAATTGTCGAATTTTTTTCCAGAGTTGCAGGTGTAATTCTTTCAAGTTTCCGCAGCAATTGCTGCTTGTAGTTCGCCCAATGTATGGAGACGGTTTCAAAAAACGTTGAACAGAAAAAAATATAACGGAGTTAAATCTGGAAAACGGGGAGTCATAATCCTCTGCTAATTCAACAATTTTCAAACCGATTAACAATTCGTTTGTTATGGTTAGCAAACGCTCGATAAGGAATATTAAAGACGGAGTGGTCTTCCATAAACTGCTCTCGACAGGAGCAGTTCAACTCTCCAATTCAACACCGTAAAAAACACTACTTACGCGCGAAATTCAAACTGTCATCAGTATTAGAGAATCACCCGGTATTAAACAGGGTCCTGCAATAGTGCGCATTTCTTTCCTAGCTCATATCTCATGAGAGATATAAAAAAACTTCTTAGAGAAAATTTCGACTACTCGAGATGACGCATTAATAGGAATTATTTTTGAATATACAGGTAGTTCCATTTTTGCGGTGTCACTAAAAGAGTAATTTTTTTAAATGGAACACCGTGTACCTATATTTTATGACCTTTCGATGTTATCTGCTAAAGTCTACATTGGTAACTATTTACTTTGTGATTTGGTAGCAGGGTTGCCAACTTATTAATTTTTTGCGGAAAAATCGTGCGTAAGTAGGCTTATCTTCAAAAAATCCTATCGGCCTTGTGTTTTGAAGTTCTCAAGTAGGTATCGGCAATAATGTTAGTATGGGTAAAGAGCTGTGTGTTGAAGTTTAGAAACTAAAATTTGGTTATACAGGGTATTCGGAACAACATGTCAAACTTTCGAAATTTCAAAGTGCCATAACTCATTATTTTCAAATACAACTGCCATATTTTTTTTCCGCTACCCAGAGGCATTTTTTATAATCTTCAATTTTCGTAAGGAATGTTAAATGTCTAAACTACGTAGTTTTTACAATACTTAATCTTTTGGAAAACGCACCTATTTAGTTACGAGCTTAGGCACCAAAGTAGGCCGTGATGCCGTGAAGAAAAATAATGCCATTTTCTAACAATTTTATTGAAGAAATGTTATAGATTTCATTCATTAACAGGAAATAATTTCAAAAAAATATACTTTAAAGTAACAATTCTACTAGTAACAACTCTACAATTCTAACTTGCAGTACTCACGTACTACAAGTTAGGCAAAAATAACTAGAAAACAAAAAAGACTTAATAAAATTGTTTTATTTACAATAAATGTTCAAAATGTCGTCCATTCTCAGCTAGACACGCATCAATTCGCTGCTCAAAAGACATTTGTACCTACCCTTCTTAATATTGCAGGTGTAATAGTTCTAAAAGCGTCAACAATTCTCTGTCGCATATTTTCTGCCGTTGTAGGTGGCTCATTGTAAACCCTTTCCTTCACATAACCCCATAGGAAAAAGTCAAGTTTTGTAAGATCGGGTGATCTGGCAGGCCACGCAATTGGTCCATTTCTGCCAATCCATTGAAAGGGAAAAACTTGGTTGAGGTTGGCCCTTACGTTTACCGCATAGTGTGCTGGAGCTCCATCATGTTGTAGCCACATCCTCATTCTTGTTCTCAGAGGTATATCGTCTAATAAGTCCTGTAAATCATGTTGCAGGAAATGTAAATACATAGGCCCATTAAGATGGCCATTGATAAAGTGTGGACCTACTACTTGGTCTCCAATAATTCCTCCCCAGACGTTCAAAGACCAGCGTTGCTGGTGGTCAACCTGTCTTATAAAATGGGGATTTCCGATTGAATAGTAGTGCATATTATGCTTATTTACGGCTCCATTTTTGTGGAATGTGGCCTCATCCGAAAATAACACATACTGAGAAAACATCGGATCTTCTTGTATTTGTCTTCTTGCCCAGGTGCAGAATTCAAATCGTTCTTCATAATCAAGAATGGTCAATTCTTGATGCAATTGTACGTGGTATGCATGAAATCGATGTTTCTTCAGTATGCGTTGCACTGATCTTTCACTTACGCCGCTTGCTTCACCGATATCTCGCTGGCTCATGTGCGGGTGCTCAGTTACAGTTAATAGTACTCTAAATTCATTTTCTTCGTTAACAACGTTTCTTGCTCGTTCTAATTTACTGTATTTCACCGTTCCCGTCTCAACAAATCTATTCAGTAAACTTCTGAAACTATCTACTTGAGGATGCCTTCTTTCTGGATAACGCGCCGCATAAATTCTGCTTGCCAACAAACAATTTCTATTAGCTTCTCCCAGCATAAAAATCATAACAACAAGTTCATCTTGTCAGAAATTCATTTTGTTAATCTACAATCTAGTACTTATTAATAACAAGTATTAATTTCGGACACTAAGCATTGTTTACTTTTTGACGTTAAGGTTCTTCACGGCCTACTTTGGTGCCTAATCTCGTAACTAAATAGGTGCGTTTTCGAAAAATATTAAGTATTAAGTATAAACTACGTAGTTTAGACATTTAACATCCCTTACGAAAATTGAAGATTATAAAAAATGCCTCTGGGTAGCGGAAAAAAAATATGGCAGTTGTATTTGAAAATAATGAGTTATGGCACTTTGAAATTTCGAAAGTTTGACATGTTGTTCCGAATACCCTGTATAACCAAATTTTAGTTTCTAAACTTCAACACACAGCTCTTTACCCATACTAACAAGTAACATTATTGCCGATACCTACTTGAGAACTTCAAAACACAAGGCCGATAGGATTTTTTGAAGATAAGCCTACTTACGCACGATTTTTCCGCAAAAAATTAATAAGTTGGCAACCCTGCTACCAAATCACAAAGTAAATAGTTACCAATGTAGACTTTAGCAGATAACATCGAAAGGTCATAAAATATAGGTACACGGTGTTCCATTTAAAAAAATTACTCTTTTAGTGACACCGCAAAAATGGAACTACCTGTATATTCAAAAATAATTTCTATTAATGCGTCATCTCGAGTAGTTGAAATTTTCTCTAAGAAGTTTTTTTATATCTCTCATGAGATATGAGCTAGGAAAGAAATACGCACTATTGCAGGACCCGGTATATTACATAATGAAATTATATTATGCGATATAATGTAGATTCCCGTTCAAAACGGGACGTATGGTCACGTTACGGTATCCGAACTATTTTCACTTTCCTCGCTGTCATCTGTAAATTGGAATATCAGATACTCGTCATCCTCTCCTGTATTGTTTTCCACTAAAAATAGTAATGTGTCATTGTTTCATGCCCGTGATACAGTTTCATGCACATTTGAAAATAATTACAATAGTTTAGAATTCTTTAATAACAAAATTTTCCGATTCAGTAACGTGAAGGAACAACAATTTTTACAATACACATTTTATTTATTTATACCTTTTTTGTGTCATAGATTTTTTGCACCAAGAGTTGATTAATAAAGTTCATGCATAAAATTGCATCATTCAATTTCTATTATTAGATTACTGCAATGTCTGCAATAACTGGCGGTAACGTAATACGAGTAGGTCGCAAAGTATGTAGGTATACCAAGTGTACAATCATGATCTCGTATCGATCTGTTTTCCTCATTCGTAAAGATGCTCGTGATGAGTCATAACACGAACAGTCTAATTGCTGCATTCATCAATGAAAGGAACAGGCATTTTTAAAAAATGACTGACAAACTCTTCTTTTTTTTTGTAATGTATTTAATGGCTTCTCTAATATAAGCACTAGCGTTCACGAATTAAATCATAAGTAACTTAATATTTCCGTTCTTGCAATTTACTAGTACATAAGGTAGCTATTATTTGCGCTTTTAATTAAAGTACATTTTCAAACATTACGAGAATATTATCGATTATAAGAAAAAAGTCATAAAGTGTAAAATATAAGAAAGTTTAAAATGAGAAATTAATGTTAAAAATGCACTCATTTCTATGTACATGGTAACTGTTCAGGAACTTCACAAAAAAGATGACATATCATAAAAATCAGCCACCTAGTAATAACAATAACATTAATCATACGCTTGAGAATGCTTTGTAACGATTAGTCTTTATCCTTATCCTTTACGTAATTCGTTCACCTTTTGTAGAAACACTGAACAAATAAAAGATGATCTCATCTTATTACCCTGAATTGGCAACGCGGTTAAATTACTTTTACAACCTTACAAATACTGTAAATTCAACCCCGCCTGGAGGGTTGATGCCAACACGAAACTGTCTGCAATTATATTTTTTGTCACTAACTCATCAACGACAATTTATGATTTCAATTGCAGACACGGTCAAATGACTTTGAATTCGATGAAAATTATTGCATCTTTAATCGTTTAATTAAAGTACTTATCCACATCCGACTCGTCTGCAATTTTTTTTTCGTGACATACGCAAGAACATAAATTATTAACCTGAATTGCAGACACGGTCAAATGACTTTGAATTCGATGAAAATGAATGCATCTTTAATTGTTTAATTAAATTACTTATCCCCATCCGACTTGTCTGCAATTTTTTTTTCGTGACATACGCAACAACATAAATCATTAACCTGAATTGCAGACACGGTCAAATTACTTTTAAAATCTTAAAAATACTGTAAATTCAACCCCGTCTGCAGGGTTGATTGCAACCCGAAACTGTCTGCAATTTTTGTTTTGTGACATACGCAAGAACATAAATCATTAACCTGAATCGCAGACACGGTCAAATGACTTTGAATTCGACGAAAATGAATGCATCTTTAATTGTTTAATTAAAGTACTTATCCCCATCCGACTTGTCTGCAATTTTTTTTTCGTAACATACGCAAGAAGAAAAATCATTAACCTGAGTTGCAGACGCGGTCAAATTACTTTGAAAATAATAAAAATAATGCACCTTCAACATCGTCTGCAGGGTTATTGCACCACCGAAACCGTCTGCAAATACATTTTTGACGACGTGTTTAATTTGTCGCTTCGATTCGTACAAGAATTATACGCGGTCCAATCACTTCAAAACAGTGATTTTTTATGCAGAAAAAAAGGGTTGTTTGAACATGTTATCCCCAGATTCAGAACTTGCGACGATTTTTATGCTATTAATATGTGACATGCCCTTCAACGTAGTATGATTCGCAGACGCGGTCAGATCACCACCTAAAAAGACGCTGGGCTGCCGCTCTATTAGAATTATTAAATTTCCGCCAATCGATATCCGAGATTTGAGTTCTTCCATGTTAACGTAATTCAACAGATTTGTTCAAATGTGCAGAAAATAAGAGGTTTTGTTTTAAAAAATGAATGAAAAAGTGTAAAAATAATGGCTTTAATGAAATATCTATTTGTGTATTAACGGCGTGAAGGAGGCGATTTTTGCACGCGGCGGAATTATAAGTCCGAGGCTCGAAGGTCCGATTATAAGACGCCAAAGGGACAAAAGCGTCGTTCGCGCTCGAAAAGCAAACATCAAGATTTTGTATAAAATTGTTTAAAAATAAATGGCACGATTCGTTTAAACCCAAGTTGTTGGTTGCTCTTGCTAATGTGATCCAAATAAACAAAAACAAAAACATTGAAAAAATTACTGGCGTGTTTCACTTAAGTGTACCTAAATAATTTTAACAAATTGGCCGCTTTTGTCACAAGGTTCTCTCCATTATAATTTCCGATTCAAATTATTTTAAAAATCATTTTCTTAATAGCTATAAGACGTAACAATGAAGTATATTAGTTCGTAAACAAATTTTACACTTTTTATTTTGTTTATCGTGCCATCATCCTTGTAATATATGGCATTGTATGGGCACTTATCTAAAATGTAGGTAGGTAATAAACCGCTGTAAAATTGTTTAAAAATTCAAGGTGAAGGTAAAACAGCAGTTGTATGTGTAGTGTATATGCTCGCCGATAACTCCACCATTGTTTTTATCATGTAATTAACGTTTAATTTACATTACAAAATTCTCTTTGTTTGTATTATTCGGAATTAATTTGTTATATTATATCCTTATCAATACGGGTACACGAAACCGGAACCATGCATCATTTCTGTTACATGTATCTGATACAAGCCGAAGATGACGTTTTCGGTCATATAAGTCGGTTACGTAATTTTAATTGAAAAAAGCTAAAACTGTCCGGCCGCTTTCCCTTTACGTAATTAAAGTTTATAATTTGCATCGACTATAATTATTATTATCTTTATAACGAAGAAATGAGAGAAAGTTAATTATTCAAGCATTACCATTAATTTATAATTTCGGAAGAGTGCCACTTGATACCTAACTACGGCTCGTGTAAGTTTAAAAAAAAAAGGAAAATTACTTCCCGATTTGAAGATCGGTATTTAGAAAGTGTAATCAACGTACGATCTGCTGAAGAATTATTCTTTTTTTATTTAAAAATTCCGTTACTT
Organism: Pyrocoelia pectoralis; assembly: GCA_036250285.1. NCBI lineage: Eukaryota > Metazoa > Arthropoda > Insecta > Coleoptera > Lampyridae > Pyrocoelia > Pyrocoelia pectoralis. The sequence continues at coordinate 5,706,019 of CM070075.1, read as the reverse complement.
ATACTCTCGTTTGTGTTATCACTTAATTTTATGTTTAAAAAGTACCGTTTGTTGTTATTTTATTATTATATCTATATTGACGTTATTACTGTTAACTGAAGCAAATTATCTCCGCTTTTTTTGTCCAGATGGTTTGCATAGTTTTTCTTTCGACAAGTACAATGAAAGCGTTTAGTATTGGGCAACAAGTTACAACTGTAACTAGAAATGCACGCAGATGACTTTCCTATCCTACATTTTGAGAAGGAAAGCGTAATTATGAAATTTTAAAATTGTTATTAAGTTGCGACACTTACAAGCTGATTTTTTCATTACTAAAATTGGTGTTGGTTCATTTAATAATTATTAAAAGGTATAACTAGTAATCAATTACACTTGAGAGGTTCATTACTAGCATAAGTTAATAGTTTATGAAAACTTTGTTTTATTTATTATCTGCCGGCAGTAACGGATTATTGAATAGGCAAAAAAGATAATTGTCTTCCGTTCATGATACTAAAAGTCTAAATCGCATGTGTTGTAGTTATACTTCTATAAATTTTCTAATAATGAATTCCACTTATGGATGGATCCACTTTCCACCATTTGGACGGATTTCAAAATATTTCGGTATTTTTGTAATGAATCCTGGTTTCCAATCGAATGTTTTACTTACCAATGCAGTACCTTCAGAGTTAAATTTTATCATCTCATTGATCGATTTTAAAAGATTTTAAAGAAGTTCGCCGAATTTCTTAGTGAAATCGTTATAAGCAATTTTACAAATCGTGTTTGTCGTTTAATCTTTGGATATATTTAACTTTATTGGTATAAATAACAAAGAGTAGATTTTTGTTAGACAAAGGAATTAAAATGTATCTACTTACCTTTGGGCGTGTCATCATTCTTACAGTTTCAAAAGATATGAATGCGTGTTTTAGAGCATTATAAATTAAAGAATTAGGATGCTTGTTATTTACGAAATCAATTTAATTAAATTTGATTAGGAAATGGGGTCTAAAATGTGTAAACTTTTTTTAATGACCTTATTAATTAGATTAATTTTGGTAATATACGAATGAAATTAAAGTGTGTAAATTTTAATTTGCCATGAAAACTATTAAAAGTTTTTCATTCCAAATTTTTTTAACTAAATCGTTTAGTATAAGCATTGAATAATCTTTCACTCAACGGTATAAGTAGATATTAGTTGAGTCATTCCATCCAAAGTGGTCTAATTTTTGAAGTGAGCCGCACTGACCATTATCAATTTTTCTGGATCTTTATGTGGATGCAGATCCGCCCTAAAAATGAACCTACATGTCATAGTATCAAGTACATATTGTGGAAACTGTGGCCTTGGACATGGAACAAAACCCAGTTTTTGACTCATTATTACTACAAGGCAAAAGTATGTAGGACAGTCTTACTACCACGTCTGGTACAACTTTTGGTGCTTAACCTGAATAACGTTGTCTGGCGAGATAAAATTTACTTCAACGGGGTCGAAGTGCCTTATAAAATCTGCGGAGGATGCGGAGTAAATTTTAGTCTCTGAGTTTAGGGCCAGATATCTCATTATGAATAATAAATAAAGGAAAGCTGCCACTTCACAAATTTGTTAACTCTGCCTGAGACAGTACGATGCCATATTATCTTCATTCAGAGCCACTTATCTTGGTTTTTATTGGAGCATAAACATGATGCCAAACACCAATTTGCCAAAAATGAGCAATGCCCAGAGTCAAATAAAGTGACTTCCGTCATTTCAGAGATTATCTTTTCCACCACCACTGGAAAGATCACATTTTTTCTACTAGAATCATCTTGATTCATCTTGGATTCGATTCGGGAAAGGGATGCAAAATAAGGCCGAACTTTACAACTCGATACCTCGATTATTTAATTTAATTATCATAATTAATATAATATTATTATACAATAATTTCATGCACCCTTTTGGTCCAGTTCGCTCATTTTACTGGCATTTTGCAGATGTTCATTTCTAGGGTGGTTGTATGCCCACACCAAGTGTCGGCAAAATTGAAGCTGGTGGTTGTGAACTCTCAGACCACTTGAGATGGAATAACCCAGTTGGTATAAAGTATTAAAGATAAAAAAACGTGACTGATATGACGTTATCTGTAAATTTCTTCAATAACAATAACAATTTTAACTTGCGTTATACTTACAGATAAGACCTAGGCAGTACATACAATTGAGGGCACTAAATCAACTTAAAAGGCTACAAATGGGGCAAATAAAACAACTATGTACATATAAACGTCCTCCTGTAGAAAATTTCGATTTTCACGGAAGGCCACCTTTTATTTAAAGCTTCTTCCACATACGCATACGTACTTTTTATGTAAGACATCAATTTTCCGCAACTTGCCGCTATGATAATCAGTTTACCAATAGAGCAAATAAATGTTTTGTACATACAGTGCGGTCCAAAGGTATGGAATAAATTCATTTTTAGCGTTATTATGTACTTTTGGGAAAAAACCTGAAACACGTCGATTTCTATTTATAATTTACCATTTTCTCGTATGAAAGTCTTACCACCCTCTTGCACCCCCTCGGAGGTATGAGCAACCCTTAAAAAAATTTAAATGCGAACGGGTGGCTTGTGGCACCTTGTTTGAAAGGGATTTTAAATCTCTATTCAGCAATATAAAAATTTTTACATTTGGTACGCTCGTAACTCAGAAATTGAATTTTGAAAAAGAAATAGTGTATTTTTAGATTAAGTGTTCAAAGTGACCACCAGTCACTTCTTGATCATAAAATTATCTGTTTAATTTGAAATAATAATCAGGTATTTTCTTATTTGTTCTGATTCTCTTGAGGAAAAAAGCGTTTAACAAAAAATAACAAAAAATCTAACTACATAGTAGACTACTTCATATTTGTAGTTATTTTTGACAGACGCTTGTGTATTGCCAAATTTTGTTTGTGTGTGCATTTCAGTAAATAAATCATGGCTCAGTTAACAGAAACACAGAGAATAGACATTTTAATTATGATTGGATGTGGTAATAGAACAAAAACTCAAACGGAGGTTTGTGAACTATTTCTTTTTCAAAATTCAATTTCTGAGTTACAAGTGTACCAAATTTAAAAATTTTTATATTTCTGAATAGAGAGTTAAAATCCCTTTCAAACAAGGTGCCACAAGCCACCCGTTCGTATTTAAATTTTTTTAAGGGTTGCTCAATGCTCATACCTCCGAGGGGGTGCAAGAGGGTGGTAAGACTTTCATACGAGAAAATGGTAAATTATAAATAGAAATCGAGATGTTTCAGGTTTTTTCCCACAATTGCATAATAACGCTAAAAATGAATTTATTCCATACCTTTGGACCGCACTGTATATCAGATTCGCTAGATTTTCAATTCAAGATAGTCTTAATTTCTGAAAACATCTAAAATGTCTTTTTCGTTTTTCCTTTTCCAACTGGGATTAATTTATATTTTATTTTTTATTTTAATTTTATGTGCGTACTATACAGCTTTTGAATTGCATAATGAACATCATTATACAGGGTGTCCCAAAATTGCTGGGACACAGAGCTACTACGTGTAATAGAGATCAAAATAAGTTGATTGGACCCAATTTATCTATATACCAAAATGTACCGTTTGCCCGTGAGAAGAGTTCAAAGTTTACATAAAAAAACACATTTTTGTACGCTGTTCAGGCATGAGTGAAACAAATTGAATGAAATTTGACAAAAGTGCATTTTAAAGGATTACACTCCTTTGGGTAATTAAATAAATGCAAAAGAAATTGTAGAAGGGTTAAAACCACCCTCACCCCCTTACATTTTTTTTCAGAACTTTCTTAGGGCTGGTAATACGATTCTCAAATTATTTTATCAAGAAGACTGATTAATTATCTTCATTTTGTTACTCTTGATAACATTTCGTATTCCGCATAGTTCCGAAGGAAAAAAATGTTTTCTTAAATAATGCTAACAGATATTCCTAGTACAAGTTTAATAAAATTGCAATACAAAATTTAGTTTCAATTTTTTACGTCGAATTGACCTTTGTATTGATGAAGGTGGCCGTCATATTGAACATTTATTATGAAAAAACGTTTTGCCTTTGTTTCCACTCCCAACTAAATTTTGTATTACAATTTTATTAAACTTGTACTAGGAATATCTGTTAGCATTATTTATGAAAACATTTTTTTCCTTCGGAACTATGCGGAATACGAAATGTTATCAAGAGTAACAAAATGAAGATAATTAATCAGTCTTCTTGATAAAATAATTTGAGAATCGTATTACCACCCCTAAGAAAGTTCTGAAAAAAAATGTAAGGGGGTGAGGGTGGTTTTAACCCTTCTACAATTTCTTTTGCATTTATTTAATTACCGAGAGGAGAGTAATCCTCTAAAATGCACATTTGTCAAATTTCATTCAATTTGTTTCACTCATGTCTGAACAGCGTACAAAAATGTGTTTTTTTATGTACACTTTGAACTCTTCTCACGGGCAAACGGTACATTTTGGTATATAGATAAATTGGGTCCAATCAACTTATTTTGATCTCTATTACACGTAGTAGCTCTGTGTCCCAGCAATTTTGGGACACCCTGTATTAGAATTCCAACAAGTTTCAGTGTACCTTGGTCTTCATTTCTAGCGCAGAACGAGGAGAAACTATATCCAAAATTGTGTAAACCATTTTTGTTTTTTTAAGCACTAGATCACTAATTGTATACAAAATTGCGAACGCATGACTGACTGGGGGTGTTGGTAGTTAACTACATCCTCAAATCAACTAAATTGGTACTGCCTACCTTGTAAAGGTATATCGTAGCTCTACAGACCATGAAGGCCCTTGGCTTGTTGCACCACTTTTTTCCATTTCTTCCTGTTAGTTATTTTATCTCTATACCTTGTGACTTTTAGTTGCCTTAAGTCTCTCTCTACCTCCTTCTTCCATTTCGACCTTGGTCTTCCCTTTCTTCTAGGCCCATCCAATTCTCTTTCCATGACTTTTTGGAGAGGCGTTCTTCTGTCATTCTCTTTACATGTCCCATCCATCTTAATCTCTATGCTCTTATTTCTCCTATTATGTCTGGTTCGTTAAGCAATTCTTTTATTTGTCGATTTGTACGTCTCTCCCATGCGTCTTCCATTTTACCCCCCCCCCCCAACTATTCTACCACTCGTTTTACTATTGTCTTATAAATTCGTACTTTTAATTTAGGGTGGGGGGAGGGGGGTTCAAGAACTTTTTTCGATCCAATATTGACCCTGATCAATATTAATTCGCGTCGAAGGCCTCCAAAGCTCTCTTACGTCTTCCCAGTTTGGTGTTCTTCTTAGGCACCTGTCTTTCACCTGCACGCACCGATCCTGGTTTACGTTGGCCCATTCCGGTGAAGATTGACTCTATGAATTTGTTTGATGAATTCCGAAATTTTCAAAAAATGATATCAATTTACGAGGAAATTTAGCCTGAAGTAAAGGGTTATCATGCAACAACAATTTTTCCTGCTAGTACGCCAAAAGTTCATTCCCCATTGGAGAAGACTCGGACTTCATTTTTTGGACAACTCGCTGTGACCACTGTATTGGTCGGATTGTTGACTTTTATATCTGAAAATGACCCCAATGAACCCTCACGGCAGGTATGCCTATCGATATCGCATTGGGCTATTGTAATTTTGAAAGAATCGCAAAATTTCGCAAGAAAACAGTATCTGTTACTTTGACACATCCTAGACAGCTTGAAACATTATACTTTTTGCTAAAACTAGGCATATGAGCCGTAGCAGGTTCTTAGAGTCATTTTGAGACATAAAACGCCATGATCGGAGCAAAACTATGGTCAGAGCGAGTTGTCCAGAAATACATGCCAAAGTCCAATTTTAACATGGATTTTATATGTTCTGAAATAAATAAACTACAAATTTATGTACTTTTCATCTGTTTGCCGTTATCTCTAGCCACTTGCCTGTCTCAAAGTCGGCAGTACTCCATATCTCATGTATTTTGTCTTCTGCTCATTTATCACTAGCCCCATTTTCTGAGCCGCTCTCTCTAAGCGCCTTATTATCTCCTTCAATTCTCTCTTACTCCTGGTTAGAAGTGCAATATCATCCGCGAATGCCAAGCATTGATGTTTTTTGTGATATATCAGATCCGTTTGGTGTATGTCGCTTCCTCTTCCTCTACAGCTATGTTAAATAATCCACTGACCACTACTATCGGAGTAAAAATGCAAGGCCTCTGACTTTAGAAGCTTGTATCTCAGTAATTAGCAATCATAATTTAATGAAATAAAGTGCACTTAAAAGACCATTTATTTCTACAAAAAGGTGTACAGTTTTAGATTTTTACAATACATCGTTAATTTTCTGTATCAGTGTATGCGAAAAAGCGCTAATTATGGCTCAAACCGCACAAGCGCTCCACTTTAAAAATTAATTACGGCTATATTATTGAAACTGAGTGGTAGATACTTATATATTTCAAAAATGTATACTTTTTTGTCGATATGAGATGCTTTTCAGGCCAATTGGTTTATTAGTCTTAAAGCTATAATGAAAAAACGACATCTTGTGTAACTCAGTACCTGAACGTTCGATATTAATAATATTGACAGTAACATAACAAGGGTAAAGCAATTATATTGTGGTCTAACACTTTCACAAAAATAATACATCGTTTTTTTTAAAAGAAATTTTGAAAAAAGGATGGTTGCTTTGGTTGGAGAGGTGAAGCGCAGCGCGCGGGGTAGCTGTTGTCGTATGCTATTGCTATAAAGCGCATGGTTTTGTACAATGCAAAAGAATAATCACATTCTTGTGGGTTGCCGCTCGCTGCTTACGATGTGGTAGATTACCTCTCGCGGGAATATGTGCGTCTTTCTTTCGCGATAAACATAACATTTACTTTGAATTACAAGAAAACAAATTTTATTTTCAATAAGGGAATAATGCAGTTGGATTTGAGTAATACAAATTTAGCATTTAAAACAAGAATTTTTTCTTTAACTTCCATATATTGCAAAATAGCACATTTTCGGTTAGGGCTTATAAAACCAATTAATTATATCAATAATCAATATTTATTGGCTGTCGACTTTTCAGAAGTATGTGTGCTACAACATTTGTAAATTTGGTAACAATTTATGAAACAATAACAATTTTATGATAAGTTAAAACTGACCGTCAGCCAGGAAAATACTAAATACAGCGTTTTTATTACTGTTAATTAAAATAAAAGTTAAACAACTGATTCTACCATTTTGATTTTTACACATGTTAAACATATATAAATGAATAATGTACTGCCCAAAAATGAAGAAATTTCACCCTTCAGTTTTTTCGTTATGACCACTTAAAGTCAGAGGCCTTGCATTTTTACCTCCGATAGTAGTGTCTTCGTCCCCTTTTGACTTCAAAATCTCCTTGACAGATCTCCTTCTACTATTACTCTATTTTCTGTACCTGTTAGTGTCATTGTCACTAATCTGATTATTGTGTTGGGATACCTACTCATTGCTTGCCACATTTGGCTTCCTTTGATGCTTTCATGACTGACTGGCAGTGTTGGCAGTTTACTGCATCCTCAAATCAAGTAATTTGTACTCCCTAACTTAGAAAACCTTTAGGTAATTGCACAATTTTATGCAATTTTCTGCTTTTTTTCTAAAACAAAAAACTACCCTCTTTTGTTTTCTTGTGGCTGGTATAATACGTTTACTAGATTATTCTCATTTCTCACTGATTTCAAATAAAGATTGATCGTAAGGACGTAAGCAATGGTTTCGAAGGACACAACAATTATTAGGAACTATTGGAATCACCTGATTACAATTACAAGAGATGCTTGTTATCTGGCTTTTAATATTCTTACCCTTTTCACAGGTTTATGACCGCACATCCAGAAACTACACTTTATGTGTGGCACAGTCTGAATGTCACTGGACGTACATATTTTTATACCGGTTTGTGGTCAAGGTCAAGAGAGATGTTTTAGGCAACAATGGTTCAGCTGCATCTTAACATGGAAATATGTCGTTCCTTAAAATTACCAAGACGAAATGTAACTAGAGAACTGTTACAGGCAGAAAATCTACTAAAAGGATCGAAAGCTCCCACAAAAGGACACAAGCAAAACCATTGAAGGCTGTGCAGTAGTGCAAGAACCAAGAAACCATAATGGTGATAAGGATAACATAGGAAGATATGTCTCTCTGTGTTTTGCCTTATGGTATGATACTCGAACTAAATAATTGATCATTATTTACATCAAAGTGTTTTATCGTATTTTTACATTTACATTTACTGTGTTCAACTTTTCTTCTTCGTAAAAGTAAACATAAGGTAACGCGAGTCTAGCAGCACAAGATAAACTGGACTATACTGGAGTGTTGAGGCGGTGCAAACCTGCAAAGGATAATTTTTGCGATACACGAAAGGGTGCATTACGGTAATACCAGTGAGAGTTTAATGTTTTTCGTTTGGGGATGCTAAAGTCACGATACTTTATTGTACTAATGTTTGAATGAATTTTACCCACTAATATAGTCATTCGTTGTTTTCCAATATGTTTTATTAATATTTTTTTCTTCGAACAGATTTTCTTATATCACTTGTTAATTTATTTAAATCTATTCTTCTTTCTACATCGCTTATACAAATATTGCAAATACAAATAAGTTTCATTTTTAATCCGTGAAATGTTGATTTAAGTGACGTGATATCTCTTGAGCGAGCGTCTTCATGCTAATGTGTCTGATCTATGACTTTTGCGGCATGTAAAATAAATAAACATCTTTTAATAATTTAAACAAATGAATTCTCTCTCAAGAGTCGGAAACCGTGTAGTGGTTAAATAAACGTTTCCAAGTGTTTGTTGTTGTAAAGTATATTCATTCTTAAGTACTGGACGTTTCCGAAGTACTTTCGTTAGAAAACAAACAGGAAGAATGACACCTGTAATAGTCATACTTCCGTTAGAATCCCGTTTCTTAACACTTCCCATGATTCTCTTGCGGACGTTCACATGAATGCATAGAAGTTTGGTGTATCTATATAAATGATACCCGATTACAACTTTTAAGCATTCCGGCAGTCTCATATTTGTACGAGTAGGTATGCGTAGGGTTGGAAGATTCGATGAAAATAAAAGTATTACTTATTGCGGGAAGAATCGAAAAAAAGATAAAATTGGTGGAAGTGTGGCACATTCAAAAAATTGTGTAAAAGTTTTATTTCTACCTTCCTATAATTTTAAGATCGTTAGTTTCTTCAATGATACTTTTAAAATAGTTTCACTGTTTTTACTGTGCAAATTAACTCTTGATGTAACAACATACTTAAATGACAGTCATTTACAAACAGGTCAAACCGCTCTGTACGTTGATCTTTTATTTATTTTTTTTTAAACCGATGTTAATTTGTTTTACTTTCTAATATTTAGATCCAAGAAGTAAGTGCGCCACTTCCGTCTTATTAAATGCAACGCTCAATCAAGGTTTTGGAACATTGTGATGCAAATTTCACTTAGTTTTAGAAAATTCTATCCGCGTTTGGCATATTAATGGCGTAAAACTGTGAAGAATAGATACACTTATGCATAATTAACATTTCAGTTTCTATTGAAACACGCAATGAAATTTAATTACAGCCAGTACTTACCTACCATTAAAGCTTGAGCGAAAATATTTTTATATCTAACATATTTTAACGCTCATAAATCATTTGTAAGTTTTCAGCATTTTTTAGCGAAAGCAAAGTTGATGTTTCTAAACAACTTTAAAACATCTGCGACACGGGACATTACACTTGTCACGTGTTATGCGTTTACTTTTACTAATGATCGTCTTTTGTCGGGTGAACATTTATTATGCCATATTCGGTAGGTAGCTATATTTCCATCAAAGAGGGTTAAATCACCATTATTTCCCATTTTGATACATGTTCGATAAGGAATTCCTCACTCTTCTTATATCACTATTCTCTTCTTTGGTTAACAAATGGTATAATTGGTTCCATTACTAAAATAATAATTCATCAGAATATCAGATGGCAATTCCTTGTACATTTTTGAAATGTTGTAGTTGAATGAGTTGTTTATATGTATTTGGATTCGCGAATTTATTGAGCGATGATTCCCCAAATGGGCGGAAATCGTTGACGGTTGACCATCATATCGTTTATTAAGGGATATGTTGGTCTCTTCTTAATCTCACTTGCCTTTCTGATGGTACCTGGTACCTATTTCTAATTTGTGAATTGAATGTAGGAGTTTGATGTTATCAGTATCAATATGGTTTAATGATTAGATTCCAGACTTATTGATTTTTTCCAAACAATGGAGGGGATGGCATAGATCATTTAAAAATCTGGGGTAGAGATTTGTAGATAATTACAAACCGTGTACATCAAGTAGTGTGTAAATGGGGTTGCTGGAACTGGAATCATCTACATACAGGCCAATTTAGGCTGCACTGAATCAATGGATGGATTAGTCAGGTTACAGAATTTTTGCTGTAGCATTTGCAACAAAACCACATAGTTCACTTAGAATTCTTTGTTGAACCTGTTCCTTCAAACTTTCGTACCAGAATTCTTATCACGATGCCTCTTTCGTATAAACCCAACCATTTTCAGCCTCACAAGTAAAAATTATTTCGGTTCTTTCTACTAAAGCGTGCACCATTTTCAAAAAAAAATTTATTACCAAGAATCAAATAAAGAATGATGAAGAACACACTACTTCTTCAATATTATTTTGATAAACGTAACTTTTAGCGATTGTTTTTGGTCTCATGTTCATGTTCATTAGGTTTCATAATTCTACGATTTAAAGTGATTTTTCGTAACTATTGTATTTATAAATGTTGAAATAATTAAATACGACAGCTGGAAAACTAATGAAGCAATTTCATGCTTTTTATCAAGAAAGAATAAGTAGATATTTTACGCCTTAAATTGTGATGTATCAGAAGGTGGGAGTACCTCTTGAAATTTCAAAGTAGAGGTGGCTTTGGCCGAAAGATTTTTGCACTTCCCCCTTTATTTCTAAATTGACATGTTCTTTTTCAAAAGGAAATTCATGTCATTATTTGGGAATAACCACACTGTATATAGATGTCAATTGAAAAAACTTGAATAAGATGATTTCATGCTCGATTAGATAGGCGTTAACTTGCCCTGTTGTTTGTGTTTACTTACGTAATAGTGTATGTCGGGTGACGGTGCTCGTTATTAGTTTAGTTCCGTACATCGCTCAAATAAGTCGAATTGAACGCTCTAAGTGAAGTTTTTTAGTTGGAAAAGACACACATAGGTATATTTCGGAAAGGTAATGTGGACCGCCGGACAGTTAAAAAGTGGTTCGGCAGATTTCGAAATGGCGATTTCCTTGGAATATGGAGTGTGTCTTAGTGGAAGACAACTTCAAAATTATAAATGATAGTTTGGGTGCGATCTCTTGAATGGAAAGGAAAAAAAATGTGAGTCGCCTTTTCTTTCCTGGCATGCAACGAAGTGGATTCTATAGAAGAAAGTTCAATGAAAGAGGAACTGGAAAGTTATTGCTGCACAGAAAAATGTCCTGCTTTAACCAATCGAAAAGTCATCGCTAAACTGCATTAGGAAATTCTCTACCAGGCCAAATATTTTCTAGACATGAAGCCATAATCGTTTCATTTATTACTGCCTTTGTCGAACACTTTGAATAGCAAAAATCTGCTATCCGAGAAAATAGTAAAGGTCGTTACACAACCTCCTTTCGAGGAAGCGTATTCTTTAAAATTGAACCTGTTGAAGTTTATCTTTAAATCTGCAACAAACTTATGCAATCATTATTATTTTCACTCAACAGTTCTCTTCTTCCGTCACGGCGGGTGAAATATTTAAGAAACATATCCAAATAAGTATAGAAAAAAATGTTGGTAACCTGTATTTAAATGATAATGACCCACTAAATAACTTAGAAGGTAAATAACTACATATCTATAAATAGTTTAGATAATGTAGTGGTTTTTTTAGAAAAGCGATGAATAAATTATGAATTAATTCTGGAATTTTTTTCCTTTTGTTGTATGCAAGATAAATATTAGGAAAATATGAAGAAGATAATGACAAAGGAGATAATTCTGATATACAGGTAGGTATATTAAAGAATTTTAAAATGTTAAAATTGTTTTTCAATATAAAAATTGATTATTAATTGCCAAAAACTAGTTTCCGACATTGGAATCTATGAATTTAATTTAACATTTTCTTTGTTCTTATAATATTAGTACAACTTTGTGTTGACAATAAGTGTCTTTTGACAGATATAAATAACAAAATGTACCTACATTTTCTTAAATAAGCTTTCAAATACTTGAGTAATCTTTGAATCATTGTTCCTCGATGTAAAGGAATGGATCATTAAGATCCAAATCCATTCATTATATGCTTTTATTTTTTCAAAGCTTTATTTGATTTATTTATTTTTCACTCCTGGATCAATACCCCTTATACATTATAAATCTCGACCATTTAGTAATTTAATTAAAAAGTAAGGGGCAAGGCAAAGCCTTTTATGTTTGTTTATTTGCAAAAGTGCTGTTATGGTATAATTTTTTCTCGATAAATCGTGATCAGTACAACAGATTGACAAACTAATGTCGTTTCGCTAATCTTGATTTATTTTTTTTTAAACCTAATTTCAAAAATAATCTTTCTGGTTAACAATTTGTAATGGTAATTCGTAAAAACTATGAAAAATATTTGGAAGTACTGACATCAGGTGCTTTTGCAACAATAATATTTAGCATAATTCTTGAAATTTGGAAGAGATGATATAACATTACTCGAAAATGTAACACTTTTTTCGATAAACGCCTGGTCTAAATCGTTCTTACAAGTTTTTACAAACTTTTAATTAATTAATTAATTAATGGTCTCCCAAGTCCCAAAAACACAAGACCACACGTATAATTTTAATTATATACTCGTACTTCACGTCATTTGATACGTAGAGAGTGTATCAACCGAGGCATAAAAGGTGTCTTCTTTAAATTTTCCTGTCCCTTTTTAATAGGAAGAATAAAGATATGTATCGCCTGAAAATTTTCTTTATGATTCGAGTCGTTTTTTTAATATTCGCAGACGATATAGATAAGTGTTACTTATCAGTCAATCATCAAGGTATTCTTATTCGTTTTAACTACATCATAAATCCTCTACCAAACAAAGCTTACATCCCTACTTTCTTCATTTAGTGATCCCTCTTTTTCCTTCTTCTGATTTCTTCTTCCATCCATCCCACCCTACACCCGTCCTCTCTTAGCATCTTTTCTAACTGCCCTTTTGCCTCCTACCCCCACACCTCTGCTCCATACAACATCACGCTTTTAACTAGTCTGTCAAACAACCACCTTCTTTTCTGTGAGTATCCCCCTCCCCCATTCACCTTTCCCTCAGGCCCCACACCTGCGTCACTATTCCATTCCCTTCCCTTATCTGCCCATTTTTCTTTATCATGCCTTATCCTGTAACCTAGGTACGTAACTTCATTCGCACATTCTATCACCTCATCCTTCCATTTCCATTCTCCCTTCTTTTGAAACTCCACCATCTTCGTCTTACTTGCATTCAGCTCCAGCCCTCTTTTCTCCATATATTTCTTTGTCACACTTATCATGTCTCTTATCTCCTTTTCATTCGCCACCAAACTTTTTTGTTTCCTAACACCTGATTTATCCGAAGCACTTCCTCAAAGTCTCATCGCGAACACTTTGTATCCTACATTCATAACACTGATTGACCTGTAACGCCTTTCTTTTCGCCTCCCTCGTATACAGGCCAAATAATAGCCTACCTCCACGATTTTGGCAATCTCTCCCCCTCTCATATACTGTTGAACAACTTCAGCATCTTTCCTCTCACCTTTTTTCCTGTATATCACCATTGCCCCCGTCTGACTCCTCAGCTTTCCCCCTCCGTATTTTCTTTAAAACAATAAATGATTGAAGATACGTGTTAATGTTAATGACTGTTCTGTTGCGATACGTTTGTCGTGTGTGAAAATTATGGGGATACGATGTTTATAATAGATAATTTAACAACTTTTACGAAATCAGATTGAGCTTTCAACATGAGGAATCTAGAAAAAAAAAACAATAATTCCAAATAAGTCACGTTATAGTTTCGACTTTCTCTTATACGGTATCTTTTGGAATTGAATATTGTAATATAATTTGATCACCGTTGCCATGAAAAACTGGCGTTTACACTTTTGCATCTTACTTTCGGATTGCTCCAACTCAAAAAAGCTTTAATCTGAAATTGGTCGTTATGCATAATACCTTAAAATAAAATGGGGGTTTTAGCGACTTTGTAAATAGTAAACCAAAATGACCGCGAGGCGTACAACAATGTTTTATTCGCCGTTTATTAATCGTTATGTTCATCCAGGTACTAAGAAACAATTACAAATTTTCTGGTAGATTACCATTCCTTTATGATAAGCAGTTTTTCTTTCTAAACATCTGCAACAGCTCGTAACGGAAAAGTAAGCATCATCATCAAACCACTGTTATTATCTTAATTGTTATCATTACATACGAACTGATTGATGCTCGATGACTGGTTTCTCTGATAACTTTGTAACTTCGACCTAATTTGACAAACGTACCTACCAGAAGAAGAATACGTGCACCGAATTAGTGGTTAAAGTGAAATTGATTGAAAGTTGATTTACATACCGCGTCGGGAATACTAAGATTGTTATAAAAAAACACGATTTTTGTATAATTTTAAAGTAGTGGAATTAATGTCACGGTTTTTGATTTAGACCCCTTCTACTTATATGTTCTGTTGTTCGTAAAGCGAAACGTATAGTTCGTAAGCCTTTCCCAGCAACCTCATTTCTTCATCTTTGAAGACTTTGAGTACCGTTGCAGTGCTCAAGCATTACAGATGCCCGCGCGAACATCGGCTTATCGATCTTAAGCTAAACTATCGATCTTTTTCCGTTTCGCCGCGTATATCTGAAGTGTTTTCGAAATGTGTTAACTGCCTCTCGTTTTTTTAAACATAATTTAAAAATGAGTGCCGTGTGTACGTTTGGGAGCAAAAATTTATTAGCCTTGCCTGATATTAATCTTCCACAGGTACGTTGAAATCTAAAATAAAAAGAGTAATTTCGTCATTTGCGCGAAATTTTAATTGACTATAAATTTGCACTCGGTACTCTATTTTAAATATTTTTAAAATAAAGTCGTTCAAACGGGAAGAAAAATTCAAGAATCGACGAGCTGTGCAATTAGTAATAAAAAAAAGTAGGCCATGAGTGAAAAACTGGTCGGTCGTTCCTTCTCAATTAAGTAAATTTATAAAACTGACCTTTACATCGTTATTACCTACATAAACTTTATTGATCTTAATTAACTAACAATCTTATTTGTTTATATTGGAACGGAGAGAATTCGTCGTTGCATTGAATTTTCGGTTACGCGCCAAAAATACTGAGGAATTTATTGGTTGTACTTGTAAAATGTTAATAACTGTAATATTTAAAATAGTATTTCTTAAACCGGGAATTGTGAAAGCTTTAATTTATATTTTCTTGTATTAAACGTCTTATCGCACAACTGTGGCTCAATCTTTGTAAGTGTAAATTTTGACGTTCCGATTGGCTGCATATTAATTATGCAAGTATGTTACATCAATTCGTAATTTTGTCCACAAACAAACTTTTTAGAAAGTTTAGAAGATCGTAACTGAAAAACATGAAATCGGTATAAAATTTTCGTACAATCAAACTGGGGAAATGCAAAAAAATGTGTTTCTTCAATGTCGAAAATAGTTAGACATTTGGAAATTGCATTAACTGCGTCTAGTAGAACGACTACTAGGTATAAGGATAAACGGCATGTAATATCCTGTAGAGTAGACAGTTGCAATGGACGTGTTTCAGTAAACGAATGGCTACATCATGATTTATATTATTTCGCAAAGGTAAATACACGAGTAAAAGCGTCGAAACGACTTCCGTCATCCAATCCTTTCATTATTCTTACCATTTTTGATCAGTTTCCGTTAAAAAGTATTAAAAAGTCAATAACAGGCATTAGGTTTAATTTCTTTTTCGAGTCTACGTTTACCTATTCCACTAAAAAATTCATTTAATGAAATTCGAGTATTTTTTCACAATGTGATATGACTATAACGTGAGGTATACAGGGTGTTTTTTTGGGAGCTTTAGTTGGACGTTTCTGGGAAAGTTGTATAGGTAGGTTTCTGAAAATGTGTACTTGGGGGTTACTCTGAAAGCCGAATCGATTTAAAATATTTTCAAAATGGCAGCACTTCCGGAAGTAGCTAGTAACTTCGGTATTTTTTATTGCATTTTTGGATTCTACGTGAAATTTTAGTTCGTTTGATACCATATATCAATATCTACATGTTATGGTTTTTAAGTTATTTTCACTTATTTAAAAAAAATGGCGGATGCAGACGGTACTTTAAAAATTCATTACTTGAAAACTATTGTAGCTATGACAACCGAGTTTTCACCATAGAGGAAGAATAGAATAGGGCTCTCTTTTGGTGCACTTAAAAAAAACTTAAGTTGCGTACGACTTCATCTATGAGGCTCCAAATTAAGTAAAATTCAAAGACTAAAAACTCTGATTTTTTAAATGAAATGACCATTTTCTTACTATTGCATTTGATAGAGAATAAAAATGGGCATATTTTGGTATTACATGTTCCTATCCCTATCTTTAATAGTTTCTGACTTATTCTCATTTCATCGCATTAATACCAGTTCTTTCAAATCTTTTGTAGTAGTCGACCATGACATGGACTATGGTCATCGAATTTTGAACAAATCAAGTGATACTAAACCGTCACCTGTAATAGGTTAACATAAGTTTTTCAATAATCGAAAAAAATGGCTCGCAATGGTTTTACATATTAAGATTTTTGGAATCTAATTGTTATTTATGGTGAAATGAACAGAATCGCTTCACATGCTTGTCATTATTACGTTCATTGAAAGATATCCAGAAAGACCGCGACCTAGTGAACGTACCATCCGAACACTGGAATGAAATTGTTTGAATCTTGGAAGCCGAAGCTTTGTACCACCAAAACAATTACCTAGACCTAGAGTAAGAGTTTTACGAATAGCTAATGTTAAGGAACCAGGAATATTTTTTGGGGAACATTACTTGATCAGACGATGCCAAATTTAGTAAAAATTTAATCGCCATAATTCGCATTTCTGGTTCCATTAATTCTTGTTTGAATAGAGATGTACACTTTCAAGAGTGCTGCAGTTTTATTGTACTTTGTGCGTTTAAAAATAACAATATTTTGTGTTTCCACATTTATCCAGAAAATTTGAATGCAGAACGTTATTTGGAAATTTTACGCAATATTGTTGTTCCTGCAACAAAAGATCTGCCTCTGCAGGAATGTGCTGAATACTGAGTCACAAGTCATACGATCTTCCACACGAGAACATTTACGAAAAAGAGTTTGTGTTTGGAACATGAAGGCGCTCATTTTGAGCATTTGTTGAAGAGGACAAGGTTTTAAATTGATTTGAAACTTATAACATGTGACGGATTAATATCACTTGATTGGCTTAAAATTCGTTTGCCATAAGGTCACGCCCAACTACTAAAAAATCCGAATAAAATGGTATCATTGCAATGAAGTGAGAATAAGTCAGAAACTATTGAAGATAGGAATAGGAACATGTAATACCAAAATATGCCCTTTTTGATTCTTTATCAAATGCAATAGTAAGAAAATGGTCATTTCATTAAAAAAAACTGAGTTTTTAGTCTTTGAATTTTCTTAAATTTGGAGCCTCATCGGGGACGTCGTACGCAACATAACATTTTTTAAGTACACCAAAAGAAAGCCCTATTCTTCCTCTATGCGCTGGTGAAAACTCAGTTGCCATAGCTACAACGGTTTTCAAGTAATGAATTTTTAAAGTACCGCCTGCATCCGCCATTTTTTTTAAATAAATGAAAATTACTTAAAAACCATAACTTGTAGATATTGACATGTTCGTATCAAAGGTTATGAAATTTCACGTAAAATCCAAAAATGCAATAAAAAATAGGGGTTGCCATTTAAAATAACGAAGTTGGTAGCCACTTCCGGCATTTCCGGAAGTGCTGCCATTTGGAAAATATTTTACATCGATTCGGCTTTCTGAGTAACCCCTAAGTACAAATTTTCAAAAATCTACCTATAAAACTTTCCTGGAAACGTCTAACTAAAGCTCCCAAAAAAACACCCTATATAATTATAAAAACCGTGATCATGGCCGTTCTGATTTCATTATTGCAAAATAACATTTATCGAAAGCACTTTATCAATTTTTTCAAGACGCAAAATACTTTTCAAAAAATAGAGATTTCTACAAGTTTATCCTGGCATGAACTTCTATAGTGATACAAACAAGAACTAGTTTAAGATTTGAATTTAGGTAGGTGTAGGTAAGTTGCAATTTTCCGGAGTTGTATTTTATTTTTACTTAATTATTCTCTTTCTAATTACTTACCTTGGGTAACTGTAATTGAATTTGTACATATTTAGAGCAAACCTGATCTATTATTATTGGAATGCCATATTCTGCAGGATTTAATTTTAATGTGCACGCCTGAATCTATTTCGTTAGCATTCACATAATTACAAATAAGTACCTACTGCGTCCTAATAATTATTTTGGAAAACGTTAGATCTCCGAACTTAAACATACGTTTACGTTTTACTATATTAAACATTATCATCTTTGTTTTGATATAAACAGATTACAATCGAATTAATTTTCTCTAAACCTAAACTAAACTCCATATAACTGTCATAGGTAATAAATACAAGTCACACCACTAAAAATAATTTTTAATTTTAAATGTAACCCGACGCGTTTGAACACTGTCGTAATTAATGGAATTACTTGTATTTATTATTACAATTAGATTCCAATCGGTCGAATTCTAATTAATAATCTTATAGTTACATTACGCCTACGTTGCCTAATTAATACTACATGGATTTAATTTCGTCACCACTCGTTTTTGGCCGGCCTAGTTTCTTGGGCACTACCAGCAATCTGTCCAACAATGGCCCTGACTCTGTGAGTCTGTGACTGTTTGGAAAAATAGATAAAGTACTGCATATGTCATAATTTGGTACTAATTTATTATCCCAAAGTAAAATTTGCCGCTCAGATTTTTCGAAGAATTTTTAGCTTTGATTTATTACTCTAAAATCGACCAAAATGCACCGAAGCATTTCATCTGAATTATTGTAAAAATGCGTTCGATTTATTAAAATTGTTTTTGTAATTTGCCTCCATTTTGATTCTTTAAGGGGGGGTTCAAGAACTTTTTTCGATCTAATTTTGACCCTGATTTCTATCAATATTAGTTCGCCTTGAAGGCCTCCAAAGCTCTCTTACGTCTGCCCAGTTTGGTGGTACCTTTCTTTCACCTGCACGCACCGATCCTGGTTTACGTTGGCCCATTGCACTGAAGAAATATTGACTCTACGAATTTGTTTGATGAATTACGAAATTTTCGAAAAATGAGAGCAATTTACGAGGAAATTTAGCCTGAAGTAAAGAGTTGTCATGCAACGATAATTTTTCCTGCTAGTACGCCAAATGTTCACTTCCCATTGGAAAAGACTCGGACTTCTTTTTTTGGACAACTCGCTGTGATTGGTCGGATTGTTGACTTTTATATCTGAAAATGACTCCAATGAACCCTCACGGCAGTTATGCCTATCGATATCGCATTGGGGTATGCTATTTCTATTGTAATTTTGAAAGAACCGCAAAATATCGCAAGAAAACAATATCTGTCACTTTGACACTTCCTAGACAGCTTGAAACATAATACTTTTTGCTAAAACTAGGCATATGAGCCGTAGCATGTTCTTAGGGTCATTTTGAGACATAAAACTCCATGATCGGAGCAAAACCATGGTCACAGCGAGTTTTCCAGAAATGCATGCCAAAGTCCAATTTTAACATGGATTTTATATGGGAGTGTGGTTATGAAATTCTGGTTACTTAGGACAATTATTGTCCTAAGTAACCAGAATTTAAAATATGTCTATTAAGGAGGGGTTCAATTATTTTGAAACATTCAAACATTTTGAAAATCAGCTATAAATTTTGATTTGGAGCAATAAATTAGCAAATGGGGTTGAAATTATGAAGTAACTAACAACACGCTAATAATTGCGATATACATTATTTTCATATAACTCTATTGGTTTACGCGGCGCACGCCAGTAAAACTTCCAGTCGGTAGGGTTGCCATATTGAAATTGCAATTTATTATTTATTTATAAGGTACATTAATTGTTTCTATTCTTGTTCCCATAAAGGCTAGGTTTTAATAAATTTGGTATTATTTCAACCCTTTTTATATCACATCAACGTTACTAATGAACTACTTTGATATGAAATGGGAGTAAAGTCAAAGCTTGGAAAATAAATTTCAAAACTCACTTACTGTCACTCATTAAGGGAGTCAGTTGGTTCGATTCAAGTATTCTTTAAGGTTTTTCTAATGAGGAGAAACAAGAATTAACGACTACGTTGTGGTAGATACATATAGGCAACTCACTTTTACTAAAATTCTTTAGAACACTGGAGTAAACAGCAACACAAAAGTCTTACTTCAGTGCGGAAATTAGTACAACTTCATCCTGTGTATTTTTGGGAATGGTTACTAAATATCAAGCTGAGGTTAGCCTAAAATTTTATAATTAGGTACATTAAGTCAACAAAGATTGTGATATTTACATGACGGCTCTTATGGGAATTGTTTCAAAGACAAATGGAATTACTTCTATTTCGAGAAGAATTGTAACATTGGAAAGATACTTACTTCTTTACCTGTGTCTGGGGGACTATTCGGCACTAAGTAATTGAAATTGACTCATTCCTAAATTGAATTAATTAATTATGGCTTTCCTAGTAAAACGCTTGCTTACTTCACCGTTGTTTGATTCAAGTTTTTCAGTAGTTTTAAAGAACTTTACATGCTCACAATAATTATTGCATTACCAAATACATTCTGACGCAAAATATTCTCAAAAAAGTTAGTGATTCAGCAAAATACGATCACAACAAATTTATTAGAGCAGGAATATAAGACCACAAAATCACAGATTGGTGGGATATCTAAAAGATTTTATTGGTTTATCCTCAAATTTTCAAGCACTAAAATTGTTTTCAATTTTAATGTTGTAAATTAAGATCCCTTTATGTTTAAAAGGTTTATACTTAGTTTCACCTAATATGCATGTAATAGCTATAAAGGATTGAGAATTAAAACTTTTAGAATGGAAAATGAGGAGTCATTTTTAATTTTAATAGCTATTGTTAATAGGTAATTTATGTAAATAATAGTGAAAAAAAAGAATAACAATTTCGCTATTGTGCGTATTTATGTTAAAAGCACGTAAGGCACGCTTTATTTACTTGAACTTAAATTGACACTCTCTAAACGGCGCGGGTAATTAAAGTTATAGAAGTTTAAGTACTAGTTCTTTGTTTCCATGTCGACCAGAATTGGCATTGTTTGATGTTTTCTTAAGACGCCGTGTGTTTATAATGACACGGCGAAAAACACATTGCATTTTTCGTTCATAATACAAAGTACGTACTTATATTAGTTGTGAGAAGTGAGAAGCTATTGTTATGAGATGAGGAAACGAAAAGTGATTGTTTCAAATGTTGTTTATGTCATTTTACCGTTTTTTTAAATTATGCGTTACAGTTTCATCACGTATATTCTATAATTTATCAATAACATCATTTATTTTGCTTAAATAGTTTGCAATGCTCAATATCTTCAAATACTCGCATTATGACGCTTGTTGCATGCATACTTACTATTTTGTAATGCTTTATGCCATCTTTAATCGGCTTAACCGTATCATTTTACGCCCCAGTGACAATAGTAATTCTTGGGAAATTAATAGATCCACGATCCACGTGGGCCGCATATATTTATAAAAACCAAAATAATTCTTTTAATAGCAAATAATTTTTCGTATTTATTTAACCAAGAAGAATAAAATTGTTTTGAAAAAACAATTAAGTAGTCAAAATTTGTTCGATTGACCAACTAATGTGACCTTTGGTGACCGACCAGCATTAAACCGGGCTAGGTTTACATTCTCCCATGCGACGATCTGTTCATCGATGAGGTAGAGATTCATTGGAAAACCATCGCACCTTTCCAAAATTCCAATAATGATGAATTTGAGGAAGGACCAGTAATGAGAGTTTTCATCCATAACGTTTGTTTGCGAAAACATTCACTGTCAGTGTCAGGTATGTAATGCAGATTTTCTAGTTCGTATATAATTGTTCAACAACGTTCATCCTTATTTCTCCAGAACGAATCGATAAAAATGAAAATCAAAAACAGGATCATGTAGGATGTAGGTATGATGGTATCACTCGATCTCTCTTCCTATTTGAAAAATTTCATGGGGTCGCTCTGGAACACAGAATAAAACACTAAAGTGAACCAGAAGCGACACTCTCCGTCGGCACCTTTGAAGTTATGTTGCCCGTGCAAGGCGGTCTTCTCGGCGCAACCACGCCCGTTGTAGTGTGAACCTCTTTGTCTGTTGCATTAGCAAGGCTAGTAAAAAGAGGAGTGGTTTGTAGTTTTTCTCATTATTATCTTTTGAAATCGTATAAAAAAATGTGATAAACCAAAAATATTTGCCACACATTTTCGCATGTGATAAGCGGTTCACCGTAAAACTAATTGCGATAGAATTCTCGCAATAAGAGTTCGACGCACCGGCCACCGGTAGGTACATATGCTGAAATGTATAATTTATCAATGCGCGCACTATATTCTACAACAAAGAAGGCGGAGTTGTTAGTCCACGCGATAAGAAAATTTGCAACACGTATTTAGCAGAGTGTCGCTTCTGTATCACTTGTGTTTTATTCTGTGCTCTGGAGGGTAAGGGGATGAAGTGATAGAAATGCTGTATGTCATAACATGGACTGTTTTTCGTGGGACACACTGTATAAATATTGTAGTATGGTACTTACCTACCTTAGCTAACATTTTTCCTTAATATAGGAAATTCTACGCCCTATTATTTTTATTATTTTTTATGACGAATAATAACGGAAATGAATGGTTTGTACGCTTTTCTTTAGCATTACGTACCGCATTCGTAGTGGATATGTAATTATGAATTATTTCCTGGCCGTATAGTCCTTCCATTTAGTCCCATAGGTGTTTTATTTACATTTCTCGATCATTGCACAAACGGTACGGCAAACGCCACATCGGAGATGGGAGCGATCATTATCTTGTATGAATGAGTAATTGAGATCCTTCAAAGGAACCATGGGCATCACATGTTCACCTACGGTCTTTTGCAGATATTTTCTACACGACGCGCGAATTGGACAAAATCCTGTACAATCTTCGTACTACCAGTCCCGATCTTAACAGACCCATCTTCAAACAGTACTTTTAGGGAAATCGACCAGCAAATCGTTCTTCTTCTCTTAGTAAACACGTTCATTGCCACCAGGAAGCTTAAGATTAATTTTGCTGAACAAAATATTTCTTTATAACTCTTATGGTACTGAAACCAGCTTTATTTGACCGGATTCTGGTTGTTCACAAATATAACACGCACGGTGATCGAAAAAGGTCTACCACATAATTTTGACCTTTCTTCTGACATTCGCAAGAATGGAACCATGTACAAGTTAATCGTATAATGCAATAAATTTGATATGTTTCCAAGTAAGTAATAAATTTTCAGTATTCAAACACTCTCGTATCAGGTACAGTGCATAACAAAAAACGAGTAATATCAGCAATAGCAAGCAACTTTGCAAGACAAATAAAGCAATTTTTGCAAGAAAACTTGAGTGTTAAAGTTAAATAGCATTAGCTGTAATCGTTTATGATCATTTTAGCGATTCCTGATCAGATCATTTTACGGTGGTGGGAGCAAAGTGTAATCAGATAAAATAAATCAGCTGTTAGATAGATTTGTCAGAATCTGTCGAAACTGTCAAAGCAGATCAAAACCCTATTTGTAAACATTCAGCAAATTCGAGATCGCCATCGCATTCCAAAATTTCAGAAAAAATATGGTGTCGTGTTAATTTTGCTCATAAGTTAATGTATTTCCTTCTAGAGAGAGTTGGCGTGTTGAAAACAGATCTGGGAGTTCCATTAAAAAGGCATAAAAACTGCATAAACCTCATTTAGTCTAATATTGATAAAAATCTTTATTTAAAAATTAAAAGTGTAATAAATATTTGTAATTCACAAGTACTTAACTGTACATTAATTTTTACAGTAGATGGCACAAATATTTATGCAAAGAAGTATAAAAGTACAAAAAAAATTCATTTTGTTTCCGCTTTCTTCTTACGCTTTTCTACAATAATTGGGTTACGTAAAGAAAATAATTTTTGTCCATTATATTGGAACCGATCTGTATTATCTGTAAGATGCTGAAAGTGTCACAGAGCGCTTAAAATTGGTAGTTCTCAGGTACTTAATTACTTCATTTTTCTTAATAGGAAGATATCAGACATTGCAACAACATTATTTGCCTTGTTCCGAGCTACGGGTAATATCGTTGTCCACCCTTCTTCTTCTTGAAAAGGTCGGGGAAGACCGGGACGATTGAATCTTCTCTACACAACACGGTACGACTAAAAGTTCTTCCCCAAATTGCCTGATACTATCACCTCCAGGTTAGAATTTGAAACCCCAAAAGAACAAAGATCGTGCTTTATTGTCTTTATGTCCTACATACTACACATACCCATAGTATAGATTAAGTATTCCTTACATACTTTTTCATGGGTTTTCTTCTACGCATCTTAGAATTGCATAGATTTCTGCTGGAAATATAGTGACATATTTACCTAGAGAGAACCACAGTTTTCCATTTGATTTTAAAGTATAAACGCTTGCTCCAGTGTTCTCTCTAGAGTCAACCCCTTCAGCTTCCTTGTGAAAAAGGATCTATTGTTGTTTTTGGATGTCGATGAGAGACCTTTATTCTCTGTCCAGTCTCATGCTATGACTGGGCTATTTGCATTCTTTTCCGATTTCTAGCTACAAATTGGTCATACCATTAGTAATAACCTATGGTCAGGGGTGCCGGAACAAAATTTGTTAGGGGGGGGGACCTTACAATTTCTCAAGGAAAAATTAGAATACACACTTGAAAATTTCTTGAGAATTATTTCTTTAGCCATACATTATATATTCAATGGGTTGGAAGAAGCAAAAGGCTACTATTTATTATACAGGGTTTTTCAACGAAAAGGAGCCACCCTTTATAACTTCTAACAGAATCAAAATTTGAAAAATCGGCGATACCCGTCTATAATAATATCGAGGGGGACACTTTTTGACATAAGTTTGAGATTTCATACCTTAACCCCCTGGGTCCCACAAACATACCCTTAATTTTTTTAAATGGCAACATGGGTCATGTGATACGTCATTTGAAAGGTCTTTTGATATCTTGCATTACTGCGTTTAAAATTTTAAAATCGTTCAATTCGTTTGTGAGATATTTTAATTTAAAGTTTTAGAGAACTGATATAATTTTCTTCAAAATGGTTGTTTTTTATTTTTTTTTTTGCTTTTATAGTCAAGATAAATTGATACGAAATTCATTGTATTAAACTTTTTTTTAATTACATGGAAATAAAACTTAAAATAAATTAAAAAGTCAGTAATATTTTTATATTGCATTATTATAACGACAAATTATATCAGTTCTCTAAAACTTTAAATTAAAATATCTCACAAACGAATTGAACGATTTTAAAATTTTAAACGCAGTAATGCAAGATATCAAAAGACCTTTCAAATGACGTATCACATGACCCATGTTGCCATTTAAAAAAATTAAGGGTATGTTTGTGGGACCCAGGGGGTTAAGGTATGAAATCTCAAACTTATGTCAAAAAGTGTCCCCCTCGATATTATTATAGACGGGTATCGCCGATTTTTCAAATTTTGATTCTGTTAGAAGTTATAAAGGGTGGCTCCTTTTCGTTGAAAAACCCTGTATAATTGCCACTTAATAAATAGTAGCCTTTTGCTTCTTCCAACCCATTGAACACTTGAAAATGTTTACCTATTTTTAAATTAGTAAATCTATAGGCTGTGCAGAGTCACCGATGGAATAGTACATTATATTCAAAAAGTGACTAGTACACACTAGTTTTATTGTGAGCTTTTAACATTTTCTAAAATGGATTTACGCGATTTATGAAATTCCAGGGGAGAGGCCTTTGCCCTTTAGTAGCGGCGCCCTCGCCTATGGTGCAGAATCTTTACCATGCAGGCTGCACTTTAGAGTTCTTCTTTCGCTCTGGCGATGTAATTTGTGCCTTTGTAAGGTGCCTTTGAACAGGAATATTTGGTCCTCTGCTTTACAGGTAGCGATTATTATTGAAAGCGGGAGGTTTTCGAACGTCTTATTTTGGAAGTGTGCATATTAATCTTTGTACAACTGGTGTTTAATAGCACATGGCTTCAGATTTTAATGAAGATGGTCCATGTGTGTAATGCTGTTTGTAAAATTCGTATGTACCTACTTCAGTTTCTTCTATCGGCGAATCTTTTTTTTTTCCGTTGTGAGTCAAAGTTGAATTAATTGTAGGTATTTTAAAGTCTGTCCGTGCCGTGGATCAGAAAGAATAAAATTGGATACTGTGTATTCAGATTTTATATTTCGATAAACGTATACATTAGATTTTATAATGAAGAAAACCGTAAATTTTACATGAATAAAAGATATAAGACTAAAACTATTGTTCACAATACAAATTTAATGCGAGATTTTGCAGACAATTCTTCTATAAGTGGTTCATATTTAAAATTCACCATGCCAAGTTTAGTATATCTCCGAGGAGATTTTATAAAATTCAATGAAGAAAATAGTTGTTCACAGAAAAGTCATTTGCTGGTTTTCCCATTACAGTAAATGTAATTGCCAAGGAATTCCAGAACAACGGAAAACCGCTAAAAAATTAACTTCGTTACATGATTCTCGCACCTTTGCTTGCCGACTTAGAATGTTCGAATTCATTAAAAATATTTTGTTTGCATTAAGTGTTAAAATATAAAATAGGGCCATTTAAAACCATGGCGTGGGTCAGTCAGTGACCCACGGGTCATAAGATTCTGTCCTACTGTTAATCCTACGTGAATATCGATGAATCTGGTCATTTCTATTTAAAAATGATTATAATTCTTTTTAACGGGATTAAATTAAACTTTCTTATTTAATTTCAGGAACTTAAATAAATTCCAGCCCGAAATCTAAAAGGACTATATTTTTATAATTGAAGATAAAGGTATAGGGGGTACATCGTTATCGAGTTTTATCGCCAGGATGTTGTTAAACAATATTGTACGATGATGTACATTTTTACTACTAAAATATAAATAATTAAATTGTAATAAATTAAAAAAGATTCGGTAATTCTCGAATATTTAAACATCCATATTTATGAATTTTACCGTAAATAGAAGCTTGTATAATAGGTACATATTTGTGTTAATTCCCGAAAATACAGAATGCGGACACAAAAATTTTAATTCAATAATCTCAAACTTGACCTTAAAAATAATTTCATTAATTGCTTTACATTCTTCGTGTGTATAGTATGTGTGGTTCTCACGAAGCTTGAAACAATATTTAACTTTCGGTTGTATTTGGGAATAAAATCGTCGTTTGCAAAAAGGGCAGATTACAAATATTGATTTATCCTAGTTTGCCCATAGAAAGAAAACAGGAAGACCGACTGGTTGGGAGGAAGAGATAAATCGTGGGGAAATTATATAAATTCACAATGAGACATACGATGTGTCTTGTAGCGCGAGTGAAATCGGTCGATTAATTGATAGAATGAACGAGTTTGTTGGTATTTCCTGGTATCAATAAGTTGTACGTAACGGGAGATGTCAATTTTTTTGACGTAAAACCGGAATATCGCAAGAAATGAATGACTCAAAACATTTCATCAAGTGCTGTTACATATTCTTGCCTTCGAGCCTTAAAATGAACGTTTTTAGATGTAGCCGAAAATTGCCCCATTATCTTTTTGCTTATGAGAATTTTTTTTTTACCTATGAGTGTGAACTTGTGAAAGTTGGTGTACAAATATGTCAATAATTGTTGGTTGTCTTGATGTTTGATTAATTAGGCAGATTCTCGCGTTGTTAATAGATAAATGTGATTGAGTGCAGTGGAGAATGGTAGGAAAACAATTGTGCCTTATCCGTTTACTTTAGAAATTTCACTTCAAATGAAAGAAACTTTAGCTCGTGCTAATTGAAATTTTGATAGTCATCCTTAATACATAATTAAATTTTATTACAATAGCAATCGCTGATTCACGTAAATCTTCGACTTATTCCTCCCTTCACTTAAAGCCGCGTTTGGTGCTGATATATGTATTTAACTTTTATAAGCCCTTTCACATTTATACATACATCTTGTAGGCGAGGCTCGTCATCGTCGGAGAAAAACTAAATCAATTGATATGATCTTGAGTATCCGTATCGTATTAAAATAACGACTTCCGGGGTTAGACCGTGTCAATATTGAAAAAGTTAACGTTTTGCCAAGACCGTATACACAATATCGGTATTTCTCATGGATAAAATGATGAAAATTTGATTGGATGTTCTTTGAATCGAAAAATAGTTACTCTAACCTACTCTCATTCTCCATAATAAAATGTATTAGATTGATGTTAAGATTTGAATTCATTAGGCCGATTCAAAAATGCATCCCACATTAACGATAATTTCAAATTTGTATACCAACACAGATGCCCAAATTTCACCTGTACTGATATAATTAGTGGTTATTAAATGGTCCACAATAAATGGTTAAGAACTTATGTACCTATACCTACATACTTAGAAACAAAATAATTTTTTATTTATTTTTTTATTGATTTTATTTTTATTTATTTATTTTAGCTTCTTGGACATGTCTTTAAAATATTTCCATTTCCTCCCGAATCACCCTTATAATGCTGATGCGATTATACATTATACTAGTATGCTAGGAGAAGATCAACCAGCACATTCACTGTTGGTCAAAGATCAGATTTAAGGTTAACGTGCTACTTCCTACGTCAATCTTCTTTACAATCTTCATTTTGTCATTTTCTCCCTTTTTTATTCTTAATACCGAAGATTATCCTCATTACTAGCCTCTCTAATTAAAGCCATATTGTCAATTTTATGATTATTTTCAAGCATATACTGAGCTAAATACAACACCAGAAGGGGAAGGTCGTGTATTTATTTCACCTCCAACACCAGAAAGGCAAACTGGGAAACTGCAAGAAATATACAAGCACGATCGGAAATTCAGACATATCTCACACCATAAAACAAGTCTTGACAAAGTTTATAGGGAATTACGTGTGCAACAAATAAATCGACATCACGCAAGGAAGAAATGGGCAAATAGGAACCTTGAGTAGCTGTAGGGCCCCCAAACTACCCCCGCCCATCCAAGTATCACCCTGAAATTTTTAAAATGATGTTGATACATGGGTAATATTATAGAATTAATTGGTAATGATTGATAATAATTATTGACTCATCAACCCTTCAATGTTCAATGGCCGAAATTCCTTATTCCAACGGCTTTCCGTGTCGAATAGCAGGTGGGCAATTTTAGAATCAGCTTGAATCTTGATGGCTATGACTTATAGTACTTATACCAATATGTTAAACTTCTCTAGGTATTAACCACTCCTGGACTACTGTGGCGATTAGCAGTAGTGGGATATCGGTAGTACCTATGGCCGGGGCCCCGTAGGCAAACACCTACTACGCCCACCGTTAAATCCGCCACTGTTCATTTTGCTCCAAAAAAGGACAAGTCATTTGGCTAAAATTTGAGAACGCCTCAGCAGAAACCAACAAAATAGAGTTACAGAAGAGTCTGTATTGAGTGTAACGCTAATAATTAATGTAGATAACCTATGTATGAAAACCGGGAGAGCCTAAAACAGATGTTAATCGAAATACAGAATGATATTGATATTCTTCTAAAAGAAGCTGAACAAGGCAGAGTTCTGGTTTTAAGTGAGGTTAAATTGAAAGAATATTCGGTCTTGGTAACATCTGCAGGCTTTCGAGCATCACCAACAGATTGTATTTGTATGGAATCTATTGTTACTCTTAAATATTAGATTACATAAGCAAAGCTTGTGAAATTATAAAGCTTTGCACAAATCTAGTACACATTTAGCATGACACAATGGCCAACTTCCACATACTGGATTAATGCAATTAGTTAGTTAGTAGTAATTGTAATAAACCAATTTATTTAGTAACTATTCAGGCTCAGGGAGCTGTTGTTACAAAACCTTATTACCCCTTACCTTCGAGCAAACATAACCATGGAATCCATCCACATTTTCGCCCACAACACAAAAAAGTCGAAGGAGAAGAGCCAAACGTTTTTATATTCAAATCTGGAATGTGCGAGAAAGAAAAATAAGCGCAAAAATGGGCCTATAAATACAAAGGACAATTTCCACACCTGTCCGTTCTTAAAAAGCCCAATAGAGGAATGGAATAATAGCAAAATGGAAAACTACTGAAAGAAGGATGAAAAAGCAATTGTCCTCAGTACATAATTATGGAATTTGATAGCACTAAACAAATCTTTCGCACTTGAAATTCGTAGACTTATAAAAAATTCCTAAAAGACGCAAATATGTATAGGTAAAGTATGTAATTATAAAAACAACATTGATACACTTACCGTTATATAAAATGCAAAAAACCAACCAGAAACAGTGTGCCAATGACCTTAGTCGCCAATGCATATTATGAAGACTGCACTGAATTGCAAATAATAACATAACTTTCCTCTAAAAGATGAAAATTAAGTCAATTGTTCTTTCTAACAAACCACTTTGCGAAGGAAATAAAGAGCAAATTTATTGTTTTATAAAACACCAACCGATAATTTGAAATTGGGGGATTTCTAAACGTGCATTTAATCCTATTTTCAATTTTGGATCCAAAATTTGTTGACACTTACTAGCCCAAAGCTGTGGCTGTGTCCACCTATGTGAGTGAGTGAAGCCAAATAATAGAGACAGAATGGTTCCATTCCAAAATAATAGTAGATGGTTTTAAATCATTATTATTTATAAATACATACTTAGGTATATGTACAGAATTTTTTTCTTTACCAATAACAACTGTAAATGGAAGTAACTGATTATTATTTAAGCTGACAATGAACAGTAAAAAACAAAGTTAATCATAATGAATTAAGACAAGCTTTTTCTTATAAAATTGACGATGACTATTTCTTCTTTTATCCCTTGAATGGCAGAACCCATGTTAATTTTTTCACATTAAATTGCTATTATGTAGGTGAATATTTGGTCAAAATGACGTGATATGCAAAAGATATTGCTAAAATATGTGACTGGTATACACTCAAAGGTGAAAATGATTAACAAAACACATTACTGGTGTAGATTTAGATGACTATAGTAGGTCAGTGGCACTCTTCCACTATGTGACTAATTTGTTTTCCAGCACTAAGATAATTAAACTTATCTCGTTTCCGAATTGCAGTAGTATGTCATAAAGGTGAAGCGAGGTGCGGGAAACGCAGTATTATTTAGACGGGTTGGGCTTACCGGTATTTATCGGAAAATGAATGCCAAAGAAAGTGATTTACGAGGTCCATGCGGCTTAGAGATTTATCATGACGCTCTATTTCCCTGGCAATTAAATCATTCTACGAGGTGTAGGTACGCATTTGTCCACGCAGAAAGCCTTTACATAGTAATTTTGTTCATTCTACTGAGTACCTATGTGATTAATATTTATGGCCTTCTCGAAATTATTCATTTATGGCTAAACAGAGAAAGAAAGAAAGGAACTAAACATATTGTACGAGCGTAATATCTTGCAACAGTTAGATGAACTAATTGCATGATTTGCTATACACCATTTATTAACCATTTTATACTGTTATTTGCACATTACCCACTAAGCTATTAACAGTTTCACAATTTCAACAGAAGATTATGTACACTCCAGCTGAGAGGTTTGTTTTTTGTGCTTTTGAAATTATGGCCGCTTGGAAATATGTTAAAGTGGGTTCAGTGCTCCAATTTTAAAATTTCGTTGCAAGATCTTTGTATTATTGCGGTACGTTTGTAAGTCTTACTTAAACAGTTTACGTTGTTGAATACGAACTATTTGTACCTAAGTCCTAAACCATCCATCTTATTTATTTTATACCCTCTAAGTAAGAAAGTGCAACGTGTTTTAACCAATATATAAAAATCGGTGCAGTTCGGTGGTTACTTTTAATGAGATTACCTACTTCCTGATTACTTAAGCTCCTCTTAATTATTTACATCAATTTAAATATTCATTAACGGTATTTTGTAACTTCCTTATTGATAATTAACAGATGCGTGTTTTTTTTTGTTGCAGGGTTCTGATCCACGAGTTGCAACATGCCGTGGCAAGTTACAGAACAAGCGATCAAAATTAAATCAAGAAATCAATAAAGAATTAAGACTAAGGGCTGGTGCCGAAAATCTCTTTAAAGCGACGACAAATCGAAAATTACGAGAAACTGTCGCTTTAGAACTTAGTTTTGTTAACTCTAATCTTCAATTACTTAAGGAACAATTGGCGGAGCTCAATTCTTCGGTTGAACTTTATCAAAGTGATAGGTAAGTTCCTGTTCCTGTTATCTAAATTTTCATTTTGTGTCATACATTCCATCAAGAAAGTACCGGCAATTATTACATAAAATAGACTATTTTCGTTCAGTTATCATTTGTGTTCTCCAAATTAGTCCCATTAGACACAATACACTTTACTTTACACCAGCGTTTTTTCCAGTCCGATTCAGCTTTACCGTAAAACGGGGCGAAGTGATACAATGGGGTAAACTGATACAAAACGCAGGGGTTATAAAAAAAAGTCCCTGTAATTAAATTTGAATGTACATGTTGGCAACATGGTATGCATCCAGCCCATATAGGTCCCTTATAATGTCTTCGGCAGTTACCCGATTATTCCCGCCAATTTTCATGCACATTTGGTTTGTTTACTTTTTGTGGTTATATTGTGCAGTTTTAAACGTCTGGGAAACTTTGATTACAGAACACTGACGCAGCATTTCAATAAGGCTGAATTAGACACATAAGGTAAGGAATGTATCCATGATTCATAATATGTAATTGTAATTCCAAAATCAAAACAGGTTTTTTAAAAATATACAATTAAAGAAATTTCGGTCCTGCCTGGGGTGAAGTGATACATGATACTCATCTGGCCCAGCCCCTAGATGTGGCCTTTTTTAGACCTTTAAAATGTAAGTGGAGGTCACTCCTTCAAAAGTGGAGAAATCAGGGTAACCAAGGCTCACTCAGTAAGATCCATTTTCCACCAATGTTGAAAAGACTAGTTGATGAACTGAGTGACAGTTGTGGAGACAACATTAGAAGCGGTTTTAGAAAAACTGGTATTGTTCCGTTGGATCGCCAGGAAATATTGAATTTGCTGCCCAACAAAGGAGTCGATGCGAATCCTGTTCACATTGAAGAAGGTTTGAATGATTCCGTGATAGGTTTGCTTCGGGAGCTACGCTATGGGAAAGAAAAAGCCAGACCAAGGACTAGCCGGAAGGAAAAACAATATAGGCAAAAAGCAATATAGGTGTCACAGAGACATTTTTGTGTGGCCTGAAGTCAAAGAAAACAGTATAGTTTATCCGCATGAGGTGATTGCCCAACTTCAGAAACCCGTGGAACTGCGATACGGCCGCCTGCAATTTTCCAAAAACGTTTTTTAATTTTTTCTGGATAATAATAAGTTTTTTAAAAACATACTATGTGTCTCAGTACACCCCAAGACCAGTGGAAAATAATACACCATTTATTTTATGTGGTGTATCACTTCACCCACTTACCTGGGGTGAAGTGATACAAGGAATTTTTTTTAAAAAAAAAAGGTAAAGAATTTTGAAAAATAAAATTTAATTATATGACTAGATAGTCTGAAGGTAGATCTATTAAATGGTGCGTATCAGTGCATTAGAAAAAAATTATGTAGCGTCTCAATGCATTTTGAATTTGAAAATCGTATCACTTCGCCCCGTTTTACGGTATTCTATGAACTGGATTTAAAACGTAGTGACACTTTTACTTTCGGGAACAAAAAAAGAGACAGACAGATTTTATCCCCCAAACTCTTCAAGAGGGCCAGATAGTTGTCCTTCTGGAATGAATTCTTGATGGACCAAACCACGAATGCCGAAGAAAACAATGAGGATAACATTGACTTTTGAACCTGTGGTTTTTTCAATTTTGACTCGTTTTTATCCTTTATACCTGTCGACTCGTTGGTATGTCAAACTAATAGACCCATATCCCACGTTAAGCGGCGACAATTCCCATACCCAAATTATCCATCAAAATGGACCGAAACGCTCTTAAGCCGAATTGACGATTAATAAGGGTTGTCTTCGACGATCACTCCTCCCTCTTTGGACGCACACCACTTCTACGTTTTTAGTAAAATTGATTCAGAGGTAAGCCTTTTCTCGCATTTTATACAGGGTTGGTACCTACACGAATTTCTTTCGCGACACAAAATTTGAGGCAATCTCTTTGTTTAATCATTTTGTTTGTTTTAAAAACCGTGACTAACTACTTATAATGTTCTTAACCACCCCTACTTTACACTTCAATTACACAAATTCGAATTTGAGGTGAGACGTTGAAGTATAGCCACCAATACTAAACTTTCCTTCCAAATCTAACCCTTATACTTTAAGGTTTCTTCTAAAATTCAAACTTAAAATTGTAAAATAATAGATCCTCTAACTAAAGTGTTTTGCAAATAATTATAATAATAAGCAGGAATAAAATTAAGACGTTTGGCATCATTGAAACTAGA
The DNA here is from genome assembly GCA_036250285.1 of Pyrocoelia pectoralis. Lineage (NCBI taxonomy): Eukaryota > Metazoa > Arthropoda > Insecta > Coleoptera > Lampyridae > Pyrocoelia > Pyrocoelia pectoralis. Next base: position 5,671,010 of record CM070075.1, on the reverse strand, counting down.
TGAACGCTTAAAGAACATCGAACGATGAGGTGGAAGTGGAATGTCGATGATATGTTTCTTGTTTCCCTAAAGTTTTGATCTATTAATAAGACAAAGTTGCAAAGGAAAATTATTAAGATAGTTTCACACGCTAGCCTAGAACTCTATAACGTTTGCGCACATGGAATATTGCCATGAAAATGAAAAGTAAAAAGGTATAGGTACAAGAGGTTAAGTAATTACAATCGTAATAGGTACACTTGATGCTGTGGTATACTTAGAAAACGCACTATTTTTGATTTGGAAAATGCATTCCAATTGCTAGAGATAAGTGAAGAATGGCAACACAGAAACGCAATTAAGATATTCAAATAAAGGTGGAAGTGTTCTCCACGTGCGCCAATAATGACCGGAACATCAACCCCTCCGGCAAACAATTGATATGAAGGAAGGCAAACGAAGGAAATAAATAAACACACCAAGAATGGCCAAGTGACAAACCAATAACCTCCACGGTCGAGGAATTTTTCATGCCAAACTCCACAAAACAATGTGGTGACCTATCCTTCGCTTCTTGACATTGGAGAAAATTTAATGTTTCTAATGAATCATCCCACAACATTTTAATAAAGTTGCCCTACATATATGGAATACCGAATTCCACGCTCACTTTTAAAGTTAAAAATTTGGTCCCATGAGGACCTATCTATATGTCTTAGAATGATGCCAGAACAGAAAGTATTAGATATGTTGCGAACGGTGACAACAAAGGGGCCCAAAAAAAGAAGCAATCGGCAGATAACTTATAAAACACCAATTATGATGGTATGGTAATACATACTTATACGAGGGTGGTCTGAAAAGTTTCCGACCTAACAATGATACAAGACATTTTTTCTCAATTTTTTTTTTATTTTTCTACATAGTCTCCTTGTAACTCTACACACTTCTCCCAGTGATGCTTCCATCTCTTTAACCCGTCCAAATAGTACTCGGCGTTTTTCTCTGCAAAATAATTGTTCACGAAGGTGATTGCCTCCTTATTTGACGAAAATCTCTGTCCTCCGAGCGCAGCTTTTAGATGAGGGAACAAAAAGAAGTCGCTTGGGGCTAGATTTGGTGAGTAAGGTGGATGGTCAAGCAGTTAAAACCGTAATTTGTGGATTTGCGCCATGGCAACCGCTGAGGTGTGACACGGCGCGTTATCATGGTGAAACAGGATTTTCTTTTTCTGCAAATGTGGCCGTTTTTCCGCAATTTCTGCCTTCAGCTTAGCAAGTAATGATGCGTAGTATGCTCCTGTAATGGTTTTTCCTTTCTGAAGATAATCGATTAACTCCATGACTATACCAAAAAACAGTCGCCATCACTTTACCAGCGGAAAGAACAGTTTTTGCTTTTTTTCGGAACTGGTTCCCCCTTTGCAGTCCACTGTTTTGACTGTATTTTTTTTTCAGGGGTATAATGGTGTATCCAAGTTTCATCTACAGTAATTAATCGGCGCAAAAACTCAGATTTTTTGCGCCTAAACTGCGCCAACAGAGCGTTGGAAATGTTCATTCGAACATGTTTTTAGTCCAACGTGAATACACGCGGCACCCAACGCGCGGACAGCTTTCTCATGTCTAAATCTTGATTTAATATGTGACAAACACGTTCTTTGGACATTTTCATAACCTCTACTATCTCTCTCACTTTAATTTGGCGATCGTCTAACACCATTTTGTGAACTTTAGCAATGTTATCGTCAGTAGTTGCAGTTTTTGGAGGTCCCGAACGTTCATCATCTCCCAAGCTCTTACGGCCACGTTTAAACTCAGCTGTCCAAAATTTCACTGTGGTAAATGATGGTGCAGAGTCCCCATACACAGAGTCCAACTCATGTTTGATTTACGTAGGCGTATTGCCTTTCAAAAACAAAAATTTAATAACAGCTCTATACTCAATTTTTTCCGTTTTCACAAAAACACTCGCATCGACTCACTCAAACGACTGTCAACTAAAAACTGCGCATCCAAAATGGCTGAAACTTTGATGAGCAACTGTCAAAAGATGCACAACTTGATAGCTTTTATTGACGAGTGCCGCTATCTTTACTTTTCAGACCACCCTCGTATCTTTAATTATATCAAAAGTATAAGTATTATAAACAACTAGGTAAACGTAGTTGATTGTAGTTAGTGGAGATGAACACAAGATGGCCATAGCCTTTAACTAAATTGTATTAAAATAATAACAAATCATTCTATCAAAATCTTTATTTAGTTATTTTTGACTATTATAAAAGAGAAAGAGCTATATTAATGGTTCCTAATACGTAAGTCTAAATAAAATTATTTGATAATATTATTTATTCTATATTCAAAGATACATGCAGTTTTATCTTAAGAAGTGATTTTTCCTTTTTGAAGTTTACCGTTCTTAGATTTCAACATGTTCGTACTTTTCTTTCAATTTTCTCATCACGTAACTCGTATCTTGTCTTCTTCACCTTGAAACCATCTGATTCTCTATAAAAATTACTTGTGTAATACCGTGTCAGTTATGGCCTGTGGGTATTATCATTGTAGAGTCTTGTTTTAATACCCTCATTAGTTTAATTTCTCTAGGTAGTTTACTATTACCTACTACTTGATTTTTCCTTTTCTTTGTTATAAATTTCCGAGTTTCACACATGGATGTCACTCCACTAACGATACATGTAGTCGACATACATACTGAAGTTGTATTTTGTTTATAAGTTGTGCATTTGTCAACAATAACCAGTCATAATATCCCAACACAAAAATATTTTTTCTAACAACGAAGACGTCGAGTTGTGTGCCAAATGAACGGCATTTACCAGAAGCTTTGCTTTTCTGCTATAATTGGAAAAAAATGAACTGAAGGACTTCGCTTGCTTGAGGAGGTCTACAACGAACATGTGCCATCGAAAACTATCTGTGGAGATTGGTTTAAACGCGTCAGGAGTGGCGGTTTCGACATTCAGGACAAGGTAGACCAAAAACAATTGAGGATGCCGATCTGCAAACGTCATTGGACGAAGATGATACGTAAACACAAGACCAACTTTCGGAGGTATTAAAAATTACTCGCCAAGCTATTCCCAAACGCTTACATACCATGGGAAAAATTGAAAAGGAAGAAAACAGGGTGTCGCATGAGTTGACCGAGAGACAGATGGAAAATCGAAGACCCACGTCCGAAATTTTGCTCTTGCAGTACAAAAGAAAGATGGCGATGATATAATCCCAAACACAAAAAATCGTGGCTTTCTCCTGGGAATGTATTTGATCAACATCTATGGCAAGGTGAAATCGCTTCGGAAAGAAGACTACGTTCTGCGTTTGGTGGTACATACCAAAATGGAATCGTGTACTATATGAGCTGCTGAAACCGGGCGAAACTGTCAATCGGCATCGTTACCGATAACAATTGATCAATTTGAACCATGCAATTTTCGAACAACGAACAGAATGGAACATGAACGAGTATATTGCAGCACGACAACGCTCCGTGCCATCAAAACGCTGAAATGGGATGGCAGGCCCTTTCCGATTATCACTTGTTCCGATCCATGGCACATGCCATTGATATTACGTACCAGATAAGTGTCTACGTTATCCCAATGTTTTTTGTGATTATTTCTTGCATTCTACAAACTTTCATCATCGCGTTTTAGATGTTTTGTTTTGTGACTTGTTGTATGTTACCTCTTTCCATCACATTTCTAGTTACTTGCAGAATACTTCTATTTTCCTATGTTCCTTGTGTTCTATTCGTACCACTTCTTGTGTTGCACGTATCCATCCATCCATTAATGAATATGGGTCTCCCTAGTTGTCCTTCCACGTTTTTCTATGACGCTTGAAGCTTTCCGTGACACCATATTTCCGTTCTTCCAGACGTTCTTTTACCTACGACGATCATATTTATTCTGGTGTAAGTCTTTACATCCCTTATAGTCATTCGTAACGGTCGTTCTTCATTTTCCCGGTCAACTCGTCCGCAACACTATCTATACTCGGGTATTCCCAATTCATCTTATGTATTTTGATATTTTCATTTCGTCGCATACTTCCCTGACCACCACATGCGGGCATTCAAAACTACCCTCTTGGCGTTTCCGCTTGCAAGTAGTGGCTTAAAATAAGTTATTGCTATTTTGATACTAAGTACCTATACATACTTCTATAACAATTTGAACGTAATATCTACGAAAGAGAAGAGATGTAATGTGTGTCGGAACTGCTAACCAGCATTGTTGTTCTGTATTCATTCGGTTATAATAAGAATTGAAATGTAGGTAAACGGCGCGGCGTTAACTAATGAGAGTCTCAACTATGTATTTATTATGCTCGCAATTGTAATTCAATTACATTACATGGTAGTAGTATAATGTGCGCCCTATTTAGTTGCAATTAGTTTGATTAACGTTTAAATAACGTACATTCTCACTCTTATTTGTTTTTGTAACAATTTAAAACATTACCTACATTATTACGTTTGCACCTTAGATCATATATATGATCTAAGGTTTGCACACATCCAAAGATATTAATCATCTGTATTTGCTGAATTATATATGCGCACGTAATTTGAAAAAGGCCAATTTTTACGCTTGCTTAATTATCTTAACACTCAACTGTTATTTTTAACAAACCGAATTGAAAAAAGAAAAAATTGTATCTTAACAGTTATACCTTATAGAAAATGTGGGTCAGGTTAAGAAAGGCCCTCAAGCAAAATAAGAAATATGTTAATGTACCTGTCCCAATGACCTTCACATTTACACCTGTAGATTAAACAGCTATAAAATGCGTCATAATTGTTTATCTAAATATTTACATAAGTATTATTTTTTATAGTCTGGATTCTGTAATGCCGATGATTCCCCTCGGTCTTAAGGAAACAAAAGAAATTGATTTCATGGATCCATTTAAGGATTTTATTTTAGAACATTATAGTGAAGATGCTTTCCAATATGAAGATCCTATTACGGATTTTATGGACACGCGACAGGTACCTGATGCTTCCCCATTTATTTATCACTGTTACTTTCATTTTTAGGCAATGAGAACACCGCTACGAGACAACGCGGGCATAGCGTTACTTTTTAGGTATTACAACCAACTGTATTTCGTAGAACGTAGATTTTTTCCCCCGGATAGATCGCTGGGTATATATTTTGAGTGGTTTGATTCTCTAACAGGTAAAATACAAATTACGACACAAACAATAGTAAACAATCAAAAAATGTTGTATAGGTGTGCCCTCATGTCAAAGAACGGTTGCGTTTGAAAAAGCTTGTGTTTTGTTCAATATAGGCGCTATTTACACACAAATAGGTACAAAGCAGGACCGCTGCACCGCAAAAGGCTTAGATTCCGCTGTTGACAGTTTCCTACGAGCTGCTGGGACATTTAAATATATTCACGAAAATTTTACCAATGCACCCTCTATGGATTTGGGGCCCGAAATGTTAGAGATGTTACTTCAACTTATGCTGGTATTCCACCGATTTTCCTTTTCTAATCCCGTACTTGACAGGTAAATGTTTTAGGCACAAGCTAGAGAATGTCTGTTAGAAAAATTGGAACTCCAATCGCGGGAAGATCGATCGGTAGACGTTTCGTTTGATTTAGCTCAAGAGGCGGCACATTTATCTCAGTGCTATGCAAATGTGCATCAACTAATTACACACGAGACGGTTCGTGATTATGTACCTTACAGTTGGATATCTCTAATACAAGTAAAACGAGAGTATTTCAATGGAATGGCTCATTATCACGCCGCTAGTGGTATTCTGCACGCAGAAGCTTCACACATGTCAGCAGCTACCAAAGATATTCTAAGGTTTCTACATGTTGAATCCACATCGACACAACTCACTATTCGTATGCCAAAAGATGATGTCGAGAGGCGTTTATTAGGTAACAAGGTTACCACACGATCAACTCTCATCTGACCATTATTATTTTCTAGGGAAAGCTCATTTGCGAGAAGCTTTAGTGTTGCACGAAGAATGTCAAAGATTGCAACGGATGTGCCGAGAATTAAAAAGTAAATTAGCATTAACTTCTGTTTTAAGAATTGCACATAATCAAGCGCTGCAGAGTTATACGGCTAATGAACAGGAAGACGAATTTCGGGAACTACTGGATCCACCACACATACAAGGTACCTATATCAAATACACCTCAATTAAAAAACGTCACTATTTACTACTTGCAGCTTCCACAAAATTTCAATTGTCGTTAACCGCTCCCGATTTTGCCCAACATCGCGTAAACGATTTGTTTCGGACCTTAGGGCCGATTGCGATATTTTCCGCAAAAAGGCATTGGACCGCACCGCGTCTCGTGCAGTTGCATCGAGGACGTAATTCGGACGGATTTGGATTTTCCGTTCGTGGTGATGCTCCAGTTATCATAGCAAACGTCGAATCTAATTCTCTTGCCGAGGTGATTTATTACTGCTAAGCGGAAAGTCAATTTTTCATTATAAATTTATTTCAGTTTGGTGGAGTGAAGGAAGGAGATTTTATTGTAAATATTTCCGAAAAAGATGTAAAATGGTCGTCACACGATGATGTTGTTAAGTGCATTAAAGACGCGGGAGATTCCCTTAGTTTGAAATTAGTCACACCTATGGACAGAAATTATTTAAAGGTACTATAACATTTTTAGCCTAACTTCCTATTATTACCTATTTATCTTTTTGTCTACAGCCGATAAAATCTAGCAAAGGGTCTGTGAGTACTCATAGTAGTAGTTCGGGTATATCAAGTGGTTTATCAAGTCCGTCCGGTTCGGTAGCTCAACACAGTAACCACAAGAGATTAACATGGAATCTATTTAAAAGACACTCTACATCACGAGAAGGTAAAGATTTTTACGATAATGTTATATTAAGGTAATTAACGAATTTAATATTGTAAATTTGTAAAGTATTTGTGAAATATTGTAATCTAAACATCACATATTTATTTTGTAGTGGTTAAATAACTTTTGTTTTTACCGTATTAAGAGATTTTATAGAATCTTAATAATGCTGTATAAGTATATCGCTACTTTTCTTGTGTTTAAGATTAGTAAAAGACTGATATTTAAGCAAGTTGTGCATAATTTTTCATTTATCTGTATTTTATTTGTACAATAATAAGAATTTGAATATGTTTTTTACAATAACTTTTTTTATTATGCCCAATTTGCTGCCCTAATTTCTCTTTAAATTGTTTTTCACAACTGCAATTAATGATGGTGGGGTGTACTGTTGTGTTTGTGTGTTGAATCGTTCTTCATTAAGTGCCATTTGATTCAATTAAAGGCCACCTTAGATTATAGAATATTCTAAGAAGGCCACAAATATTTTAAAGGTACTATTTTACCTATTTACAATAGTTCCATAAATTGCCACCAGGGATTGTACGATATAATTACAGTTGCCAAATTCCACTTTCAGCGGTTATTTAAAGCGTAACGTAATTGTGTCTGCTTTGATGAGTATATTTAAAAGTGAAATTTACAATTTTGCATTACTATTGAGTTTATGCGTGTTAGTGTGGAACGTTTTATTTAATTCAAACAACCCAGCGTTGGGATGATAGAGTTCCTATAGGGACTCTACGATATGACAGAGTCAGTAGCGATATGATAGAATGTAACGACATCTGGTGTAAAACTATAATAGTTTTTACTATTTTGTAATAGATTTAAAGAAATCGCGGGAAGTTTGATTTTAACAGATTTCGTAAAGAGAAACAAGTCTCAATAAATTTATAAATAGCTACTTATACAACTACTTAGAGGTAAAAGCGATACTTTTTATCACCAGACGTGAAAATTGTTCATCGAGGCGAAGCGCAGAAGAATGAGGTAAAGCTAAAAATAATTTTACAAAAGGGGTCAAATTTGGATACATTCTCTCGTTACGTCATCAAATTGTGGAAGAAAATCAAATAATGTACAAATTACAAAAATTTAATAGAATTTAAGGCATATGCAAAATGTAGTACCTAATAGCGTAATAACTGTATACAAAATGTAACAGATCTATTACATTTGTAATAGACCTCCCAACGCTCATACGGTGCATGTAGTCGTTGCTAGGCAGCCAAGGATTGTAAATATTGTAAGGAAATATTCATTTCTGTACTGTAAAGAAATGTTCATTTCCTTACGGTAATTAGCACATTCAACAAGGTAATGAAAACACATTTAACAAGTCATATTCAATTATTAATAGTTATTGTTATATTACAATTATTACTAGTGTTGATTATTGAGGAGATATTGGTATTAACACTAGTATTGGAATTGCAAATCGCGTCGTCTCTCGTCTGATAACTACAATGTTGATACTTCTCCATGGATACCGCCTTTAGTTATTTTCAAGGCATCGCTTATTCTTTTCTTCATAAAATAATTTTTAGAATTTCCATGTTTGCGCGGTAGTAGGTCAAATAGTACACAATCCATTGAATAGTCCCAATAGTACAAAGAATGTTTGTGAACATGGTCTAAGGTCAACAATTGTAGTTTCTAGTTTACTTTCTAATCTTTGGTTTCTAGTAAACGCGATAAAATTTTAAAGGTTGGCAATAATACATTTTATTATATTCCAGTGGTGTATGTAGTATCAGGTCTCTAAATTAGTAATTTATTTTTAATTTACAAAAATAAATCTCCCATTTTACAACAAATTTTATATTTACACTAAGCATGGTTACGCTATTAACATTTTCATATTGTCAAACACAAATATTATACTAATCCTAATGTTTGGTAAAACACTTTTTCCAGAGTTACAGGTGTAATTCTTTTAAGTTCCTCAGTAATTGGTGCTGGTAGTTCGTCAACTGTATGCAGACGATTTCAAAAAACGTTTATTTAACGTTTGAAACAGGAAAAAATCTGACGGAGTTGAATCCTGAGAACGAGGAGGCCATAATCCTCTGCTAAGTGATTATCATAAAATTGTTCTAAGTATGGTTACTGGAGTGTACCATTTGCAGTGTGTGCTGCAGCTCCATCCTGCTGAAAATATCCTTGCTGTATCTTGTATCCAATGTTTCTGTACGATATCTTTCTACTGTAATAGCTCATTATTAAAAAAATTCCAACCCATTTTCCAACTTTTAAAAGGTACAAACTAGTCGCTTCAAAATTATATGGATTTTCAGTTGCTCACGTAGGTACGGTCATTGACTTCAGCACAGATAAGTGTATTTTATCTTGTGACTTTAGTACCTAGCGTCCCTTGGATACTGTGACAGGCAACCAACATATCACATAGTAGATGATAGACGATGCTTAATGAAGATTTATAGATAAAGAATGAAATTCGCGAATATGTTAAACTAATCGTTTCGGTTTTTTATTTATAAATACTATTAAGACACGTTAAACATCGTCTACCATCTACAGGCGTAGTCACATAAGAAGGCGAGCGCGGCAATGCGCAAACGACGAATTTACGCTGCTTGTAAAATTTCGCTTAGCTATAAGTCAGTGTCGTTTCATTTTGTTGTTGTAGATATGTTTATTCATCACTAAATATGAACATTAATGTTATTTATTGAATTATAATTACTGGATAATTACATACTTTAGTCATATATAATGAAATTCGAATAAGTTACTGAAAAAAATGCACTTGTGTGAATGCATTTATTATAGTACGCAACTGACTTGTATTTTTACAGTATTCGGCTTTCGGAGTCATGAATCGGGTTGCGCCGGTTCTCGCCTTCTTATGTGACTACGCCTGTACTATATGATATGTTGGTTGCCTAAGGCACAGTATCCAACGGACATTACTAAAGACAATGACGGTACATATTGTAGAACGTGGAAAATGGTAAAAATGAGAATGAGTACATTTCATGTACCTATCCTGGCAGCATCTTTATTTGTGCCAATGTTTGCTGATATTTTGTAACAATCGCAATTATGTCATGCAGTGAATGTTTCAAAAATCAAAACAGCGACTAATTACTTAAATTCGGCAGGTGATGACGTGTAATCATATATTCATAGGTCATAGCGTTCTTCTACGCCCTACGGTTCCTATTTGCCATCTTCGGTCATCCCTGTCATCAGGCTCCAAGTTCAGTTCAGACATAGTCCTTTGGATGCCACTCAGCTACATCGTTTTCGGCCTTCTTTTCTTCTTTCGTTCCAACGGTGTCCATTGTAATACTTGCTTCAGAGTTCTCTCTTCGTCCATGCGTTGAATATAGCCATACCAGCAAAGTTGTCTCTGTGTTACGCCTCTACTATTGTCTTTTCCACGCCCGTCATGTTTTCTATTCGCTCATTTCGGACTCTATCCGAGTTTGAGCTACCAGCTGATCGTAAGGAAGAAGTCCATCTCAATTACTCTCAGCTTCTTTTCTGTGGTAGCCTTTTATCTATAAATCTACTATATGCTTCACATCCATATATGTATGTAGGTAGCACAATACTTTCGAAAATTGTATATTTGGTTTCGTCTGTCCCATAAGATCGAGTTTAGGGCACCTAAAACTCTCTTTCCTTTTAAAATTCTTGTTTTAATATCTTTTTCTGTTCTCTCTGAGTTGGTTATTTTAGTTCCTAAGTTCATCGCATGTCTTTATAACACCACCGTCGTTTAATATCATCTTTTGAAGGTCCTCCCCACACACATACATATAAATAGTTACTTTTGTTGAAATTCGCGCTTAAACCCCAGTTATCGTAGGTACTCTTCTATTACTTTCCGGCTCATATAATCCAAATCTTCTTATCTTGGCGTGTAATCAACAGTTTTATAATCTTATGGAGAACTAGTACTTTGTACCATTCCCTCCACGTGAGAGAGCATAGTTGACTGTCTTGCTGCTGAAAACTAAAGGTTGTTGAATAGCAGAGCTATTGAGGTAGGTAGGTCACTCTCGAGCTCTAGGCGAGGCAATCAAGCGACTGCCTATCCTAGAGGGGCGATCGGACTCGATCATCCCTCAATTGATGTTAGTGAAAAACTACCACATATTTTTTGATGCAAAAGTCATCAGAACCTGACATTATTCTTCTTCACGGATGTATCTAAAACAATGGAAGGCACAGGTACTCTAAAGAACTCAAATTAAACCCAACCACTAAGCAAATTTTCGACTGTATTCTAGTCAGAATTGGTAGGATTAACTTAGTGTAAGGAAGATTCTTATGCAGAACATAATTGCAGGCACTTGGTCATTGTAAAATTACCTTTAGGTTGGTTTCCGAATGTCACCATTCACCACACACTAGAGCAAGTAACAAGCAGCAACACTCTCGATGTCGTATAGGTTAAAGGGCATGCTTTATCGATGTGTTAGACCACTAGTCTCTGTGACAAGTTCTATCTTAGTCCGACTTAACTTTAAGATGAGCACTGATAAGTCCCCAGAAAGATCTTAGAATGACTCTGTTCTGGAATTTTCAACCAGTATCTGCAGTACCCTTTGATGAGTATTACCTGATCTCCTATTCGGTTGTGTTTTATGTAATCCTACAGGCCGGTTGGGATCCTATAAGTGGTTTTGCGCTTACAACTCTCGCAAACTGATCAATCAGCAACCTGGCTACCTGCGATTCCCGCGTGCCCACACTAGTGTGACTGTGTTACACTTGCCTAGTACGTTTAGCATTTGTGTGCATTCAAGGACTACCTATTGCTTAATTGACTTAATTGAATTTACTACTGCAATTACTGCTTTACTGTTTGTATATCTGTAAGTATAAAGATTTTCCTTTTGGCAAGGTTCTCTTTTAATAGCTAAGGAGCCGCTGTCCGAATTGCATATAGGTACCTACACTTGGAATACGGCCGCTTTTTCTCCTAGGCTTACAGAGATTCTGCAGCCCCGAGCCCCGTCCATTGGTCCTGTACACTTCAGAGCTAGTGCCCTTAGTGGTTTTCGAGCCATCTGTGTACCTAATGTACAATTCCATTCAGCTCTACTTTGCTGGAATTATTCTCCCAGTCTAGGTTTAGTGACGAAATTTTGAGAAACTGTAATTTATGCAAATTCCCTATGTGTTTAATACCTATATCTATATAGTAGCCAGTAGGTACCATTATCACACTGTGACAATAATTAAAATTACTTGCTATTTGCTTCCATTGTTTAAATATTCTACAATGACTTTCGATTCAATATCATTTAAATAGATAGACTGATTTATCTGTGTATTTTCATTTAATAACTTTCTATTCAATGATACCATTTGTAGCTCTTACTAATTGAAAAAAATTGTATATTTAAACAGCAGTTTTCAACAAATTACATTGCTTGTTTAACAATAAAAAACTAAATAAGGTATTAACAATATTACACAAAGAGTAGGCACTAGAAAAATTGATTGTCCAAAAGGTTAGTAAAGGAAAGCGCCTTTTCTAAATCACTTATAAGCACAGCTCTTACTGGGAAAAACCTCACACTCTTCTTCTTTGTGACCTGAAGAAAACCGTTATCCGAAAACTTTCCTTGAATATTTGTAGCTTCGATCCACACAAATAAAGCAATTACATCCGTTTCTATAAGGATTTCAAATTCTTTTCCAAACTTATCAGTTTGTTTTAAGCTTGTCTAAAATAATTAAGAATAAAAGCGAGGTAAGCGAGGGCGTTGCATACTTTTAGTTGAGGCACCACCAAATTGGCGCTTTTCAGAGGTGCCGGGAAAAGAAAATTATCTGGTGCAACGGAATTATTGTTCTTATCAGTTAAAGTGAAGTATATGAAACAGTTATTAAACGGATCCGTGCCGCATAAATCTTGCGTTAAATAGGATTTTAAAGAGACCGTTTTAATTATTTGTGAAGATCCCGGAAGCTGAAGTAAGAAAAGTCATTTAACTTGCATAACTGGTACATATACAACTTACCAATGTGAATTTTGCAGTTTCACTCGTAATGGGTAAGGTAGAATTCCATTTGTATATACTAAGGGTAAGTATCACAACTTGAATTCGTTTCATTAAGTCAGATACAACATAACACTCCAGATTGTTAGTTACGCTTATTTTGTTCGATATTATTACAGGTGCAAAGAAGCGTTTGACAAAATAATGTAATATTTTCCAATTTTGTTTAAAGTCTATTCAGGAAATTTTAATGAATACCTATGCGAAAAGTACAATGCAAATGGGCAAACCTATACTTGACCAGGAAGGTGCAGCCCATACATCGTTAAGTTGCCAATACAAGGCGCCCATTGTTAGTCCTTCACCAATATCATTAACATTGCTTCGCCATCTTCTAAACTTCTCGGTAGCCATTTTAACTGACATCGCTTGCACAATTTGACTATAAAATATGTAAGCTTTATTAAAATTTGGGCTGTTATAATCTGGAAGTTTTAATTGATAACTGATAAGCAGATCCATTTCGATGTATCCGAAGAGGTGATGTTGACGATGTCGTAAGAAGTTATCGAATATTCCTAAATTGTTACTGTCGTTTGTGGCCGTCAGTAAAGTTTCTACAGAAGGAAGTGACTGATATCCATATTCTGATGCAAATCGGCTAATCGGATAGAGAGATTGTTTAAATCCATCGATTAGGTAATTATAAAAGTGAACTGAAGCGAATTGCCGTGTGATTAATAAATTTTTATTATATACGCATACCATCGCCATAAAAATGGCTTTGTGGATCCTTTGCAACATAGTCTTCTCGCTGTGAGCCAATGCCATTAGTTGGACTAGATGTTAAAAACGGTCTGGTGTTGTCTTTCAAAAGAACCTCTTTTTGCACAGTGTCCACGTACAAAGTTTTGAAATCTCTTTTGTAAATAGAAAAGTTAGTGTTGGTACCGTACCTATAATTCGACAATTAGTACCGCATAGAACAGTTACTCACGACTACGACCAATTCTGGCGTAAAGCTGCTTCGTTTTCATTACTGGCTGCCCAAACGACAATGGAAGGATGATATTGTAATCGTCTCACTTGATAAGTAACTTCATCTGTAACACTCCTAAATGATGTTTAAATATCTGTAGAATTACTAGACCTACTTCAAGAAGTGTTCATCGACGGGATACATAGAACAAGCAAACATAAAATCTTGCCAGATTAATAAACCTAACTCATCCGCTAATTTGTAGAAGACATCACTCTCATAAACTCCGCCTCCCCAAACCCTCAACATATTCATATTTGCGTCTCGAGCTGATTGTAACAAAAATTGTATGCGAGTCTCGTTCTGTCCTAGTTCAGGTAAAATACTAATGGGAATAATATTAGAGCCTTTTACGTATATGGGAACGTTGTTAATTTTAAAGTAAAAGGTACGACCATTTTCTGAAAATACCGTCACAGACAAAGTGCAAATGAATGAGTTCATTTACCTATTTCGTTTTGAACCAATTCCACTGTACGAAAACCAATTTTTAGAACACGTTCGCTTCTTTCTTGATGTTCTGTACTTGTAAAAGTCACTATCAGTGTAGATAATGAAGGATTTCCGTATCCATTTGGCCACCATAAGTTGACATATGTCTGAAAATTTTAAATGAGTGAGTCTTCTTAATTGATATAAATTGATACAGTTTGTTAATCGATAGTAGGTATGCTAGAAATACAAAAGGTGGATGAGTATGTTCAAGAACTTTTAAACACAAGTAAACTATATGCAGAAGAAGGTGGAAGACAAATACCTACTAGTAAACTCAAACCTCCATCATAAAAAGAAGTGATAGAAGGCAGCTGCACAACTCATTAAGAAAAGCTTCTGAGCACGATGGTACAGATCCAAATATGATGAAACGAATAAGCGAAGAAGGTATGGAATTATTATTTGGACATATTGTAGCCAGTAAAGCCAGTAAAGGACTTCCTTATTATTATTATTATTATTATTATTATTATTATTATTATATACATACATATACAATATTGTATGTCAAAATCGATACAAACAAATTGGACTAAAAAGAATTCTTGCATTTATGACATAATACTACCGATGAAGTTTTCCAAATGGTACTTGTACGTGAACTATCTTTGTTATGCAAACAATGACCAAATGTTAGTATTACCTTTCTAACTGTTATATTGCGCGTCCAAAGAAGCTCCCCATTTTCATTTTTGCTTACGCTAATATTGTACAGTTCCGATATTTCTGCCAGCTCAGTTATAAGTGTCACTTTCAACTCCCCCAAGATTACATTATTTTTACTTTCTTCGAAATATGTATTTAGTTGTAAGTTCCATACATTTTCTGTATCATTCAGAGTAATGAAAGTGGTCACATCTACTAAAATAGTAGAGTTGTAAGCTTGCAGGTAGACGTTCTTCCTATAAAATTGCTTCAATGATTCAAGATACGTAATTACTATAATTACCATATCCCCATAGATGGAAAGGCCGGACCCCAATCCCATCCAAATGATGCCTGCATTTTCCTGATATGATTAACATGACATTCACCATTGTATTCGGCCGGAACACATAAGGGTGGTACAACATACTCTTCAGATTGTTTCTTAAACAATTCTCTCGATTTAATTACTGGCGATATAAACCGTACTTCAACTGTGTTGCTTCCCAACTAAAGCTTACTAATTGTGCTTAAGATTTTAGAACAGTTGGTACTCACAGAAAGGTAAGGAGCGACATCAAAAACATACCGGACAAACATATTCTCTGTTGTTCCAATCTTAATATTGTTTACAAAAACATTTGAAAAGGTATCCAAGCCATCAAATACCAAATGAATGTTAGTATGCAAAAGGACACCTTCGTCAACTGAAATTTTAATACTTCTACAATAATGTAATTGAAAACAAAAGAACAGGACAATACCAAAGAATATCTTTGAATAATTCCAATTCACCTTTGATACCCATCGAGTGTTAATGTCTTCATATTCATAAAAAATATCGCCAATAACATTATTATGCATTAAGTCAGTATAGATACCGCCTGGTACAGTTCCATTAAATTTGTAACCTAGTATTACTTGATGATCTTAGTTAAGTCAATTATTCTTTTACCTTTTTGGATATTCTTTACATTCCACGTTCCGTCCAAACTTTGAATCATTAAACAAAAACTCAAATGCCTTTCTAAAATTACTAGCCCAAGAATTTTCATAAACCATTTGTTTATTCCCATGTCGCTATAAAAGAATAGTGTTTATCAGAGTGTGTATAAATAAATATCTTGTATAAATAAAACTGATAATAAGGTATATTGATTAGTGACTATTTATATCCACTTTCAAATTCAATAAGGGAGAGCAAGAGTAGGTCGCTTGCTCTCAGTTACCTATTGAATATACCTAATCTTCATATATTTATTGGTAATAAAGTTGTTATACCCTTATAATTACCACGACACTGCAACAAAACTGTTCATGAAAAATATTTACAGGTCATGAAGGTCATACAACATTAATTCCTAATTAAATAATAGTTGAGCACTTTTGGACTGTATACTGCAACCAGCAGTCTTCTTATGATTTGAGTGCAGCACATTAAATTATGTACTTATACCAAGGAGTTCTTATACTCCTTCCTTAACTTACCTTTTGGCTGGCTTGTTTCACCTGCTGCACCACATATTTATAGTGATAAATAAAATTGTGAAAAGACCAATATAGTTGATGCTCAGCATTGATGTTATTTTTATGTTATTCAAAGTGCTCAGCCATTAGGTCTTGTGCACACACTATTGCTGTCACAAATAGTAGGTAGGTACCATATAATATGGTCTTGGTTTACTTCCCATTCTGCAGTTCTTTCTGACTTTTAATATCAATTAAACAAGCATGTTTGTTATCTTTATATGATATAAAACACGACATGCCTTGAATCTTTGAATAGGTATAATATTCAAATTATATACATATAATTATGTTTTATGTACCTACTTAAAGTATATTTAACAGTACCTACACAATGGAAAAAAACAACATTGCACCTACATCATATTATACTTATGGACATTGGTGTAGGGTGTAGGTACCTACCTATTTAATAACGGATTAGACAATTTACTTTAAAGAAAGAGTTAACCGTTGAGTGAGAAATACGTTTCACTCAACGGTTTAACCCAGACACAACGTCACCTATTGATGAAGAGTCTCTCTAAATACAAATTATTAATATCCAGAGGTCCATAATGACCACACGGTAACGTAATGAAGGAAGAGTGACAAATCTAGGATTAAGTCGTGAAATAAGTTATTACACAAAACCTTTCCCCATAGACTTTAATAGTTACATAAAAAATTAATCTTGAAACAAAAGGCTACAAGTTTCGACAACAATTAGTCGTCATCATCAGGCCAATAAAAAAATTAAAATTCAAAATTGAAGGAGAATCATGATGGTGGGTGAAACGATATTAAAAGACAAAAGTCTAGATAATTTATTCCATCCCCGATATAGGGAAAAGCAAGTAAAAACTTGCTCAAAACAGGGTAATACCTCCAACTTCACGGACCTGTAAAAACCCGGTTGAACAATTAAATTAAGCCATGAGGAAACAAATTGTAAAAGATCAAAAAACTAAAGGGGAAGCATCACACCATGAGAAGGGGCCACCACACGTGGAAGAAATATAATTCAAAGACGTTGAAGAAAGTAACATGCGGCGTGAAGTGATAAGCCAGAACAGAAATCAGTTGTATCAAGTCCACCTATAAGTGTCTCATTTGTACGATAATGGAGGAAAGAATCGTCACTTGGTCGAATTTCGAGAGTTCGTTTTTTAGCCAGAAAAAATTCAAAGGGGTTAACCTTGCTTTTTTTGCAAAAAAATGAAGAAATTTTTTGTTCGAGATAAGTTGAAAATATGTTAGTTTACTTCATAAAAGATAGTTTAGAGTAAAAAAAGTGTACCAGGTCGAGCTGTAAGTGTCTCATTTGTACGGTAATGGAGGAAAGGGCTCTGCGAAGGGACCCTCTATTTGGACCTTTAAAGAGCGATATCTCCGAAACGGTTCGACTTAGAATGGAACGGTTTGGAATTATTTAATTGGCGTCTAAGGATCTAAAAGAAACAATCGTTACTTGGTCGAATTTCGAGAGTTCGTTTTTTAGCCTGAAAAAGTTCAAAGGGGTTAACCTTGCTTTTTTTGCAAAAAAATGAAGAAATTTTTTGTTCGAGATAAGTTGAAAATATGTTAGTTTACTTCATAAAAGATAGTTTAGAGTAAAAAAAGTGTACCAGGTCGAGCTGTAAGTGTCTCATTTGTACGGTAATGGAGGAAAGGGCTCTGCGAAGGGGCCCTCTATTTGGACCTTTAAAGAGCGATATCTTCGAAACGGTTCGACTTAGAATGGAACGGTTTGGAATTATTTAATTGGCGTCTAACGATCTAAAAGAAACAATCGTTACTTGGTCGAATTTCGAGAGTTCGTTTTTTAGCCTGAAAAAGTTCAAAGGGGTTAACCTTGCTTTTTTTGCAAAAAAATGAAGAAATTTTTTGTTCGAGATAAGTTCAAAATATGTTAGTTTACTTCATAAAAGATAGTTTAGAGTAAAAAAAGTGTACCAGGTCGAGCTGTAAGTGTCTCATTTGTACGGTAATGGAGGAAAGGGCTCTGCGAAGGGACCCTCTATTTGGACCTTTAAAGAGCGATATCTCCGAAACGGTTCGACTTAGAATGGAACGGTTTGGAATTATTTAATTGGCGTCTAAGGATCTAAAAGAAACAATCGTTACTTGGTCGAATTTCGAGAGTTCGTTTTTTAGCCTGAAAAAGTTCAAAGGGGTTAACCTTGCTTTTTTTGCAAAAAAATGAAGAAATTTTTTGTTCGAGATAAGTTGAAAATATGTTAGTTTACTTCATAAAAGATAGTTTAGAGTAAAAAAAGTGTACCAGGTCGAGCTGTAAGTGTCTCATTTGTACGGTAATGGAGGAAAGGGCTCTGCGAAGGGACCCTCTATTTGGACCTTTAAAGAGCGATATCTCCGAAACGGTTCGACTTAGAATGGAACGGTTTGGAATTATTTAATTGGCGTCTAAGGATCTAAAAGAAACAATCGTTACTTGGTCGAATTTCGAGAGTTCGTTTTTTAGCCTGAAAAAGTTCAAAGGGGTTAACCTTGCTTTTTTTGCAAAAAAATGAAGAAATTTTTTGTTCGAGATAAGTTCAAAATATGTTAGTTTACTTCATAAAAGATAGTTTAGAGTAAAAAAAGTGTACCAGGTCGAGCTGTAAGTGTCTCATTTGTACGGTAATGGAGGAAAGGGCTCTGCGAAGGGGCCCTCTATTTGGACCTTTAAAGAGCGATATCTTCGAAACGGTTCGACTTAGAATGGAACGGTTTGGAATTATTTAATTGGCGTCTAACGATCTAAAAGAAACAATCGTTACTTGGTCGAATTTCGAGAGTTCGTTTTTTAGCCTGAAAAAGTTCAAAGGGGTTAACCTTGCTTTTTTTGCAAAAAAATGAAGAAATTTTTTGTTCGAGATAAGTTCAAAATATGTTAGTTTACTTCATAAAAGATAGTTTAGAGTAAAAAAAGTGTACCAGGTCGAGCTGTAAGTGTCTCATTTGTACGGTAATGGAGGAAAGGGCTCTGCGAAGGGACCCTCTATTTGGACCTTTAAAGAGCGATATCTCCGAAACGGTTCGACTTAGAATGGAACGGTTTGGAATTATTTAATTGGCGTCTAAGGATCTAAAAGAAACAATCGTTACTTGGTCGAATTTCGAGAGTTCGTTTTTTAGCCTGAAAAAGTTCAAAGGGGTTAACCTTGCTTTTTTTGCAAAAAAATGAAGAAATTTTTTGTTCGAGATAAGTTCAAAATATGTTAGTTTACTTCATAAAAGATAGTTTAGAGTAAAAAAAGTGTACCAGGTCGAGCTGTAAGTGTCTCATTTGTACGGTAATGGAGGAAAGGGCTCTGCGAAGGGGCCCTCTATTTGGACCTTTAAAGAGCGATATCTTCGAAACGGTTCGACTTAGAATGGAACGGTTTGGAATTATTTAATTGGCGTCTAACGATCTAAAAGAAACAATCGTTACTTGGTCGAATTTCGAGAGTTCGTTTTTTAGCCTGAAAAAGTTCAAAGGGGTTAACCTTGCTTTTTTTGCAAAAAAATGAAGAAATTTTTTGTTCGAGATAAGTTGAAAATATGTTAGTTTACTTCATAAAAGATAGTTTAGAGTAAAAAAAGTGTACCAGGTCGAGCTGTAAGTGTCTCATTTGTACGGTAATGGAGGAAAGGGCTCTGCGAAGGGACCCTCTATTTGGACCTTTAAAGAGCGATATCTCCGAAACGGTTCGACTTAGAATGGAACGGTTTGGAATTATTTAATTGGCGTCTAAGGATCTAAAAGAAACAATCGTTACTTGGTCGAATTTCGAGAGTTCGTTTTTTAGCCTGAAAAAGTTCAAAGGGGTTAACCTTGCTTTTTTTGCAAAAAAATGAAGAAATTTTTTGTTCGAGATAAGTTCAAAATATGTTAGTTTACTTCATAAAAGATAGTTTAGAGTAAAAAAGTGTACCAGGTCGAGCTGTAAGTGTCTCATTTGTACGGTAATGGAGGAAAGGGCTCTGCGAAGGGGCCCTCTATTTGGACCTTTAAAGAGCGATATCTTCGAAACGGTTCGACTTAGAATGGAACGGTTTGGAATTATTTAATTGGCGTCTAACGATCTAAAAGAAACAATCGTTACTTGGTCGAATTTCGAGAGTTCGTTTTTTAGCCTGAAAAAGTTCAAAGGGGTTAACCTTGCTTTTTTTGCAAAAAAATGAAGAAATTTTTTGTTCGAGATAAGTTCAAAATATGTTAGTTTACTTCATAAAAGATAGTTTAGAGTAAAAAAAGTGTACCAGGTCGAGCTGTAAGTGTCTCATTTGTACGGTAATGGAGGAAAGGGCTCTGCGAAGGGACCCTCTATTTGGACCTTTAAAGAGCGATATCTCCGAAACGGTTCGACTTAGAATGGAACGGTTTGGAATTATTTAATTGGCGTCTAAGGATCTAAAAGAAACAATCGTTACTTGGTCGAATTTCGAGAGTTCGTTTTTTAGCCTGAAAAAGTTCAAAGGGGTTAACCTTGCTTTTTTTGCAAAAAATGAAGAAATTTTTTGTTCGAGATAAGTTCAAAATATGTTAGTTTACTTCATAAAAGATAGTTTAGAGTAAAAAAAGTGTACCAGGTCGAGCTGTAAGTGTCTCATTTGTACGGTAATGGAGGAAAGGGCTCTGCGAAGGGGCCCTCTATTTGGACCTTTAAAGAGCGATATCTTCGAAACGGTTCGACTTAGAATGGAACGGTTTGGAATTATTTAATTGGCGTCTAACGATCTAAAAGAAACAATCGTTACTTGGTCGAATTTCGAGAGTTCGTTTTTTAGCCTGAAAAAGTTCAAAGGGGTTAACCTTGCTTTTTTTGCAAAAAAATGAAGAAATTTTTTGTTCGAGATAAGTTCAAAATATGTTAGTTTACTTCATAAAAGATAGTTTAGAGTAAAAAAAGTGTACCAGGTCGAGCTGTAAGTGTCTCATTTGTACGGTAATGGAGGAAAGGGCTCTGCGAAGGGACCCTCTATTTGGACTTTTAAAGGGCGATATCTCCGAAACGGTTCGACTTAGAATGGAACGGTTTGGAATTATTTAAGTGGCGTCTAACGATCTAAAAGAAACAATCGTTACTTGGTCGAATTTCGAGAGTTCGTTTTTTAGCCTGAAAAAGTTCAAAGGGGTTAACCATGCTTTTTTTGCAAAAAATGAAGAAATTTTTTGTTCGAGATAAGTTCAAAATATGTTAGTTTACTTCATAAAAGATAGTTTAGAGTAAAAAAAGTGTACCAGGTCGAGCTGTAAGTGTCTCATTTGTACGGTAATGGAGGAAAGGGCTCTGCGAAGGGACCCTCTATTTGGACTTTTAAAGGGCGATATCTCCGAAACGGTTCGACTTAGAATGGAACGGTTTGGAATTATTTAAGTGGCGTCTAACGATCTAAAAGAAACAATCGTTACTTGGTCGAATTTCGAGAGTTCGTTTTTTAGCCTGAAAAAGTTCAAAGGGGTTAACCTTGCTTTTTTGCAAAAAAATGAAGAAATTTTTTGTTCGAGATAAGTTCAAAATATGTTAGTTTACTTCATAAAAGATAGTTTAGAGTAAAAAAAGTGTACCAGGTCGAGCTGTAAGTGTCTCATTTGTACGGTAATGGAGGAAAGGGCTCTGCGAAGGGACCCTCTATTTGGACCTTTAAAGAGCGATATCTCCGAAACGGTTCGACTTAGAATGGAACGGTTTGGAATTATTTAATTGGCGTCTAAGGATCTAAAAGAAACAATCGTTACTTGGTCGAATTTCGAGAGTTCGTTTTTTAGCCTGAAAAAGTTCAAAGGGGTTAACCTTGCTTTTTTTGCAAAAAAATGAAGAAATTTTTTGTTCGAGATAAGTTCAAAATATGTTAGTTTACTTCATAAAAGATAGTTTAGAGTAAAAAAAGTGTACCAGGTCGAGCTGTAAGTGTCTCATTTGTACGGTAATGGAGGAAAGGGCTCTGCGAAGGGGCCCTCTATTTGGACCTTTAAAGAGCGATATCTTCGAAACGGTTCGACTTAGAATGGAACGGTTTGGAATTATTTAATTGGCGTCTAACGATCTAAAAGAAACAATCGTTACTTGGTCGAATTTCGAGAGTTCGTTTTTTAGCCTGAAAAAGTTCAAAGGGGTTAACCTTGCTTTTTTTGCAAAAAAATGAAGAAATTTTTTGTTCGAGATAAGTTGAAAATATGTTAGTTTACTTCATAAAAGATAGTTTAGAGTAAAAAAAGTGTACCAGGTCGAGCTGTAAGTGTCTCATTTGTACGGTAATGGAGGAAAGGGCTCTGCGAAGGGACCCTCTATTTGGACCTTTAAAGAGCGATATCTCCGAAACGGTTCGACTTAGAATGGAACGGTTTGGAATTATTTAATTGGCGTCTAAGGATCTAAAAGAAACAATCGTTACTTGGTCGAATTTCGAGAGTTCGTTTTTTAGCCTGAAAAAGTTCAAAGGGGTTAACCTTGCTTTTTTTGCAAAAAAATGAAGAAATTTTTTGTTCGAGATAAGTTCAAAATATGTTAGTTTACTTCATAAAAGATAGTTTAGAGTAAAAAAAGTGTACCAGGTCGAGCTGTAAGTGTCTCATTTGTACGGTAATGGAGGAAAGGGCTCTGCGAAGGGGCCCTCTATTTGGACCTTTAAAGAGCGATATCTTCGAAACGGTTCGACTTAGAATGGAACGGTTTGGAATTATTTAATTGGCGTCTAACGATCTAAAAGAAACAATCGTTACTTGGTCGAATTTCGAGAGTTCGTTTTTTAGCCTGAAAAAGTTCAAAGGGGTTAACCTTGCTTTTTTTGCAAAAAAATGAAGAAATTTTTTGTTCGAGATAAGTTCAAAATATGTTAGTTTACTTCATAAAAGATAGTTTAGAGTAAAAAAAGTGTACCAGGTCGAGCTGTAAGTGTCTCATTTGTACGGTAATGGAGGAAAGGGCTCTGCGAAGGGACCCTCTATTTGGACTTTTAAAGGGCGATATCTCCGAAACGGTTCGACTTAGAATGGAACGGTTTGGAATTATTTAAGTGGCGTCTAACGATCTAAAAGAAACAATCGTTACTTGGTCGAATTTCGAGAGTTCGTTTTTTAGCCTGAAAAAGTTCAAAGGGGTTAACCATGCTTTTTTTGCAAAAAAATGAAGAAATTTTTTGTTCGAGATAAGTTGAAAATATGTTAGTTTACTTCATAAAAGATAGTTTAGAGTAAAAAAAGTGTACCAGGTCGAGCTGTAAGTGTCTCATTTGTACGGTAATGGAGGAAAGGGCTCTGCGAAGGGACCCTCTATTTGGACCTTTAAAGAGCGATATCTTCGAAACGGTTCGACTTAGAATGGAACGGTTTGGAATTATTTAATTGGCGTCTAACGATCTAAAAGAAACAATCGTTACTTGGTCGAATTTCGAGAGTTCGTTTTTTAGCCTGAAAAAGTTCAAAGGGGTTAACCTTGCTTTTTTTGCAAAAAAATGAAGAAATTTTTTGTTCGAGATAAGTTGAAAATATGTTAGTTTACTTCATAAAAGATAGTTTGGAGTAAAAAAAGTGTACCAGGTCCAGCTGTAAGTGTCTCATTTGTACGGTAATGGAAGAAAGGGCGCTGCGAAGGTACCCTCTATTTGGATCTTGATTAATAAGGAACGACATTTGTTGGACGAATTTCGAGAGTTGGATTTTCATCGAGTTCGAGAAAAAATACCAAGTGGTTAACCTTGCTTTTTTGGCGAAAAAATGAAGAAATTTTTTGTTGGAAAAAAGTTTTGAATATGTTAGTTTACTTCATAAAAGATAGTTTATAGTAGAACAAGTGTACGAGCTCCATCTGTAAGTTTGTTTTATTAAATTCGTATATTCCGACTCATTTAGTCAAAGCACCGTCTACCTTACTGAGTGTGTTGGGGGGACTGAAGCGCGGATTGTGCTAAACTTGGTGGAGGTTGTGGTACTCTGTTAATCTCACGAACCTCATATATAAAAATCGAGTGCTGATAGCATATCCCTACTTCTGCGCTTTTGACCCCACCAAGGATCCGCCATGATGAGCGCAAATATTAGTAACATTCTGGTAACATTTGGATATTTGTGTTGGAGATCGGTCATTGTTGGTACCTCTGCTAGCAGATGATCGCATTGTTACTTTCTTGTGTCAAGCCACAGATTACACAACTATATGTAACCTGTGGTCAATCGTGATATAACCCTTTATATTTTAACAATTAAGAAGACAATAAAGTTGTTTTATAATAATAGCTGTATTCGTTTTATCAAATTCAAGTGAGAATCTCACCTATGAACGGAGAAAAGTTATTTTTTTACGTGATCCGAATTACATTTCATATTTTCGCGGTTGAATTTTGCGCTCATCATGGCGGACGCTATAAGGGGTCACTTCTAATCACTGAACTCTTTACATACCTGGAACGCTTACTGCATCCGGCGGCCCGATCCGAGAGAGAGGGCCCGCAAAGGACATCCCTGTCCTTCTCTCGAGTACATTTTGGTTAGTGTGTGTTAGTTTAACGCTGTCTGCTCTCTCCATGTGTAATAAGGCGAGTTTTCATAGATACGAATTTCGTATTTTTCCCCTACGAATTCGTACTTACGAAATTTCGTATACAGTTTAGTTTTCATTCATACGAATATTCGTACACATTTCACAATATCTAAGCAAGAATTTTCACATTTGGCGCGTATAATCTAGTAATTTTCTGTGTGTCAGTTGGACACCCTTGTTTACTTAAGCACAAATGACAAAAAGTTTTCGCGCCCCATATCCTCCTTGTGCATTTACTTTTATGTGCGTTTGTGATTTACTTTTATTTCGTAACATTTTTTATTGTGTACAAATCAAATTCGTTGCTGGAAATATTTAAAATATGGAAGATATTCAAATGTTTTGTGAAGAGTGTGTTAGAATTGTGAGTGTTGCTAGTCCTTGCGGGCATTATGAACTGGAGCAAGAGGAATCTAGAGAGGTAGAGGTACTGGAGGAAGAGCATAAACATAATGTTAATGAAGAAAAATCAATAACACCTGACACCCAGTTTGATTCGTGGGAAGAAATTCTAATTGCGATGGTGCATGATCGCCCAGTGCTGTGGGATTCGCGTTTGGCACTATCTGCCAGATCCAAAACCATCAGAGATAAGTTGTGGAAAGAAGTTAGCGATGCTCTAGGTGATCTACATACATATTAATTATATCTTCAACATATTATATCTTATGCATTGTATTGCAGGAAAATCAGCAGACACTGTCCAAAAAAAATGGAGAAATCTCCGTGACACATATATACGGTGCAAAGGGGAGATCGAAATGTATGTTCCCAGTGGCTCGGCTGCAAAGAAACAAAAAAAACCGTGGAAATTTTATAGTAACATGAAATTTCTTAGAGATGTAATGGCACCGAGGAGGTAAAAACATATTTTTGTTACTACCTTTGAATTTCATACTTCATAAAAGATAGCTGTATGTATGTGAAGCGCTGACTGTATTTGCATTTACAATATGAATTAAGTTTCCTTTACTATTGCTTGATAGTTGATATACTGGTTTTGTTGTTGTAGTACAATAAGCAATTTAAATTTGGATTCCCCACCATCATCATGTTCATCGCAAGAGATGGCAGTTCCTTCAAAACTAAATAAAGGCAAAGGTTTGTTATATTTGATAAGTTGCATATTTTTATAGATATTTTTCAGGTACTAATCAAATTGAAAATGCAATTTTAACCGCCATTGAAAATTTACCTGTACCAAAGGTTTCACGAGCAGATGTTGGTACAAAAGTTAATCCCATTTGCCAACAATTATCTACAATTTTAGAGCAACTTCCAAGTCGCAAAAAAGCTAAGCTGGAAATCGAATTTCTGACTAAAGCATATGAAGTATTACACGAAGAAGATAAGTAAAAATTGTGTGTGATTTTATAATTTACTAAAGTAACTACATATATTTTTTTATTTTCGAACATTTTTTTAATAAACAATGGATTGTGTTTCTGTCTTATTTATTCCATTGAAAGGGTACTGCTCCTTCAGTCATAAAATATGATGTTAATGCATTTCTCACACTAGCAGCATCTATAGAAAAGAAATTGCTTCCAGATTGTGAAACATCCGTCATGTTTCGTGATGGAGTTTCAATTCTCCACTGACCATTGGTAACACTACCATCAGCATTTTCTCCATCATGGTAATTAAAAGGGCAGTATTGCTGATTAAAATCTTTTTGTTCCAATAAAAAATTATGCAGGCACACCGTTGCTTTAATTATATTTTCTATGGTTTGTAAGTTACCTATTATCGGTTTTCGAAATATTCGCCAGCGGGATACTAATATTCCAAAGGCATTTTCAATTACTCGCCTACCACGGCTCAATCTAAAATTGGCATTTGTTTTATATATATAAGTACCTATTATAGTGCATTAGTAATTACCTATAATTGAAAACCCTTTTCTCCAGAGTTAGCATCCTTCCAGGATATGGTCGCATTAGATTATTACGCAAAGGAAATGCTTCATCACCAACAATGTAGAATGGAACATCTTCTCCCCCATATTCAATTGGTTGCGCAGCAGGTATATCTAAAGTGTTATTAAAAAGATTCTTTCCAAATTCTGAATTTCTTAACACACCACCATCACTTTGCCTTCCTTTTGCACCAATGTCTACAATTGCGAATTTATATTTTGCATCACATACAGCTAATAATATGATGCTGTGATTGTTCTTGTAGTTATAAAATTCAGATCCTGCTTTTGGTGGAGCCTATAAATGAGTACTTCTATTGAAAAAAAGGTGATACATATATGTTACCTTCACCTGAATAACTACATGCTTCCCATCAATAGCTCCTATGCAATTTGGAAGTTGCCAATGCTCTTCAAAACCTTCCGCAATACTTCTCCATGCAGTTATGTCGGGCTTTTTAAGAAAGGTGGGATGCAATGTATTCCATATTGCTTCACAAGTTTCATTGATTATATGACTAACCGTTGTTTTTCCAAGTCGGTACTGATAAGATATTGAAACCATACTATCACCTGATGCCAAGTACCTACATATGTATAGGTAAGTTATTCCGTTTTACTCAAAAGACAAAAAGGGTAGGTATTATAGCATTTATGTACCTTAGTGTAGCTGATAATTTTTCTGCTGGTGAAATTGGCTTTCGAGTATGGAATACTTTTGTAATTGTAGGTGCAATTTTATTAAGGATTTTATCAAATGATATTTTATCCATGCGGAAATAATTAAAGTGTGCTTGCAGATCATTTTCCCGTATCTCTTGCACTAAAGTATAGAAAGCACCTTCAGTGTTTCGCTTACGAAAAATTTCCCTTATCCACATTCGTTTCTTACAATATTTTTTTTTTCGTTTTAGTTTTACTCTGAGCCCCATTATACTTATACATAACGTGTAATAAATACAAGCACTGTAAGTAAGAGTAGGAATCATTTATGTAATTGATATCCATTATCAACAAGCATTGACTAAAGAGTTTATTTATTATTATTTATAAGATTCCTCAATCAAAGCAACAAGTAAAAGGAAGCAAGGAAGCAACGCGATAACTTCTGTGGAGGTTTGAGGTTAGGTTTGCAACTTAAACGTACGATACGTACGAAATTCGTTGTGTAGTTGAAAATGTTTCAACTTTTTGCGAATATTCGGATTTTGTACAAAACATCCGAAATTCGTATCTATGAAAACTCGGCTTAAAGCGTTACGAAAAATACAGGAATGCCCCTTGCGCGATTTCTCTCTCGGCTCGCGACGTTTCTCTTTCTATGGCAGAGACCGCCCAGTAAGCGTTCCAGTATAATTAGAGTTCAGTGCTTCGAATACATGTGATGATGTGATTATCAGTTCATTTTTATTTATGAAGTTCGTGGTTAATCTAGTAATCTACTGACTCTGCTCTGAAAAAAATGACAGCGTCCTCTCAGCTATCATGTTTGCTTCGATCAACTGTAGCTCTTAAAAGTGAAAAGTGTGAACATCGTGATTTCACTCAAAATGTCTTGTAAAATGAATGAATTGACACTTATGTATCTTTGGTTGCATAAAATGAGAATTAGGTCACATTCAATTGAATCACACAAATTGTAATTCTGTGTCCTTTATTATTAATTAAAAAAATTATGCACGCCTATGGTTGATGGTTGCATTTTTTTAAATAAAGGCGTCTGTAAAATAATTTTATCTGGCCGTTCTGGCAC
This sequence comes from Pyrocoelia pectoralis, assembly GCA_036250285.1. Classification (NCBI taxonomy): domain Eukaryota; kingdom Metazoa; phylum Arthropoda; class Insecta; order Coleoptera; family Lampyridae; genus Pyrocoelia; species Pyrocoelia pectoralis. The sequence continues at coordinate 5,642,273 of CM070075.1, read as the reverse complement.
ACATAACCTTAAAACTCATATTCTGTCTGTTTATCTTATTAGCGATTATTAAAATTGTATTTCATCAATGTTTTTCTAATTTACACATTGAAAATGTACAATACACCAAGTATATCAGAAGATGATGATGAAGATTCTCCTTCGATGAACCAAGTTGCAGAATGCTTGAGAGGTAAATAATTAATGATAACTTGCGATAATGGTAACTTTTACAGTATAGTACCTATAGTGAAATTAGTGTTGTACAGATACAGCTACTTTCACTCCCTTTTTTCAGTGGTTTCTCCCTATGGATATTCGTTCAGAATTTTTTGCGATCAATTAAAATAATTTTAATTAGGTATCAATGTATTCTGTACAAATGAGAATCTAATATTTACAGAGGCAGGTTCCTATGATGGTGGTTTATCAAACAAGGAGATGTTAGAGATATATCGAGTTGTCAATCAGTCTAAAGCAACTGCCGAAAATGAACAGAGACGTACAGATACCAATTCTATTAACGATTTTATTGACGAAATGCGCTTACACAGTGATCCAGTTGAAAAACCCGAGTCTTCAGATGTAGATGTTATTCAAATGGACGTTTATACAGAAAGTGATTCTCCAGAAACATTACTTACAATGTCTAGAGATCACACCGATAAAGATAAAAATACTGATTCAAAGAAAAAGTTAGATAATTTTGATGAAATTGATGTATTTAACAGTGTACCAACGAAACATCCACCTCTTCCTCAAATTAGTTATAAACCAAAATATAATCCGCCATTATATTGTAGCACAAACATTATACATTTGAGCTTAGGCGAGAAAACGAAGCTTATAGCCAAGTACCACAAAGAGTTAATTCATATTTACGACTCTTTCCAACGTGAATCATCGCAATACGCTCCTTTGGATAAACCCATTCAACCTTGTGTTAAATTTGACGGAAGCCTGTTAAAGGCTAACGATAAATTGAGTAATTACAAATTTGAAGATGAAATTGAGGATTTCGTGCAGGATAATAATTTAAACGAAATTTACATTACCAAAACTGGTAGACAAACGAAACGTAAATTATATGCGGAGACTGGTGATCCGTGGAAGACGAAATCGTCCCCTACCAGCTCACAAGGCAGCCCTACAGGTCCACAACCAAAGAAAACGAATATATCTTCACTGAATAATGACCAAATAATAAAAAGGTCCAGATTGTTTACATCTAAAGCGGAGAAGATGTTCGACAAATTAAAGGAGAAATCCGAACAGGAAAAGAAAGAAGAAAAAGAAAACACAAAATTTCTCAATTCCTTAACAAATACTAGTGATGACGATTTTATTGATGATCGTGATGTAGCAGATTTAGTACATAGTGAAGAACCGTTTATTAGAAGGCACGTTACACCTCCTCCAGCTAGAATGAAAAAGGCGCCGAAGGGTCGTGGTCGTAATGGTAGGTTAATTCTTAACTTAACTTGTCTTAACTTACAAGTTGTTAGGTAAATCTAAGGAAAACGCTACAAGGAACGCCAAAAAAACGCAGGCAAAGACCAACGAACCGAAACAAACAAATTTGTTAGTGGAACCGTCCACAAATAAAGGAACGTGCCCAATTTGCAGTTTCGAATTTCCGCAAAATATGCTAGAGGTAAATCTTTGTTACACAAATTTTTAACAAGAGTTAATTTTATGTTTTGTAGACTCACGCAGATCAATGTATTGATACCTACGAACAAAAAAGTACTTCGACAGTATTATTTAAAGATAGTAATAAGATGGTGTGTGAAAATTGTGATGAAGCATTCCCTTATAGTATGGATTATGAAAATCATGTTCGTGAATGTCTTATCAAATCAACTTGAGTATGAACTGTAATGTAAACTTAATGGAGTGCAAATATAAGAGTTGTTAACTAGCAGTGTTTAATGTTAAGATTTGAATAATCGTGAAGTAGTACTTCAAATAAACTTAAAAATACTATTTTAATATTGTTAAAAAGAACATACGTTAATTAATAATACAATGTTGCAAAAGAGGGAATTACCCAATTACACAATGTGAAAATGATAACCGTTATAATACCTTTTTGTCATGTATAGTTTATTAAATAAAATAATTTTACATATTTTTCTACTTCAAGTGTGTGTTGCGGTGTAAAAATTGTTGTGCGTAATACAATAAATTCATTCTAAGACTACCTTAGGAAATAACTATTTCTCTTGTAAAATGAGAGGAAAATTGAATTTTCCTCACTTGTGATTAAAGTGAGCAGTATTGCCAATAGCATTCATCTATTGCAGGAAAAAAAATTAATTCAGTAAACAGTTAACATTTACAACTGAATTCAAAATTTCAACTCTCTCTCTCAATAACTTAGTAAATTGAAATTAATAATCATGCAGTAATACAAGTGATGAAAGTAACTGATTTTTCAACGAGCAATACATTATATATACTCACGAGCGATAGTAAGTGAGGATAGTATTGCGAGTTGAAAAATTGTGTGTACATACTATTTTTTCCAACATCGCAAAAATGAGCCTAAATTTTAAATTCAAGAGTGATTTTATATTCTAACGTTGCTATGGAAATGTACTTTCCTCGCTAGTGATGCAAACACCTATTTTCCTCACTACAATGAATGATGAAAGTGTCATTTTCATAAGTGATGTTGGAAAAAAATATATTTTACACTGCAATTACTATACTTAACATATTTGTGACTTAATATTTGATATTTTAGTCGCTAAAAATAATACTTAATCTCGGCATTGACTGTTATGTTACGTTGTTATGTGTAATGAAATGTATTGACCACCGTAAATAATGTGGACATTGCCATGCGCATTGTGCACCCTCAGCAATGTTCAGAAACACCTACGCAAGGCTCTTTGTATAACCATAACCATCATGAAATAAAGTTGTAAACGGTGTATTTCTGTTTGTCAAACAAACGGTGTATTTTTGGGTGATAACAAGAACATAACATTGGCGTTGACTTTGGTGTCCAGAGTACTAAGTACTAGAAAGAATGTGGCAGAATAGAAATATGTAGTCAGTTATTGAGAAATGACATCCTATATTACAAACCTTCATAATAATTTAACCTGTTAATGACTTTAATATAAGTACAAATCAAATGGAATGGCACTGTGACAAAATGATGGTGAGTAAAAAACGTTAAAAGGGCTAATCAAAAGTAAGGGAAACTACAGGGTGCGTGCTGGAGGGAGAGGTAAGGTTAGAGAAGATAAGAACCGGGGCAGAAAGGAGAGCAATGGTATTCGTGGGAAGGACGGAAAGAAGGGTGGAGGGGGGATTTTAAAAAGCTGCTGGGCAGGAGGAGAGGAGGCTATATTATGAAAGAAGGGGGTATGCGAGGGAAGAGGTACAGAGGAGGAGGGATGGGAGTGGTGGTGGAGGAAATCATAAAAAGGGATGAGGATGTGCAAGAGAGAAGGGGAGGGGATAGACACAATGAGAAATACAAGAAGTTGGTGACAAATGACATTCCGCGGTATGTATCTACTTGACGTGGGAGGAGGAGGAATAGGAAGGAAGAGGACAGTGAAAATTGTTCTTAGATTCACAAAATTTAAACAAAGCTACATCAGCTTCTAATGTTTGATGGAATAGCTGCAAAAATGGCCAACACCTCAATCTTTTGTTCGGTAGATGGGGAACAAGGGATTTTCCCAAAATTCCCAAAATGGTATAGGTACTCTTTTTTTGAGAAAAATGACGTTGCATACAATTCATTACTTATAATCATGTAGTAAGTATTAGAAAAATGTAAAAATCGTGCTAGACATAAAAGTGCTATTTTGGCCATACATGGCTATAAAGAAATTGAAGATTTATTTATTTATAAGATCTTGTTGCAAAATAGTTCGCGTTACTCACATGAAGCTGAATATATCCAACAAGGCAATGTGGCAACCAATGGGCTCCTTAAGTCGCCTATTATTATTAACCCAAGTACCTTATTTTATTTTATTGAGACTGATAGCGTTTTCCACTGACTGCACTGGTGCGCACTAAAACTGGCCCTGACCCAGGGTAGCGCATTCCACTGTCTTTTTCGGTGCACACCGTACGAGGGTAATGCGTTCCACTGAGATTTCGTTACTGCACTGGAAGTGCCCCAGTGCAAGTTTTTAGAACTATGGTTAGTAGTCAGTGCAAAAGGGCATGAATTAGAGCGGTTCCGGTGCAGAGCAACTCGTACGCGTTCGGTGTTGGTGCGAACTGAGTGCGTTCTAAAAAGCAGCTCAGTGGAAAACTCTATGAATCAACCCAAAAAGTCACTGTAGCCATAATAGAAGAGGCTGTAGCGAATATCATCAATCAGATGATTTGATTTTTTGAATGATAATTTTTACATTGGATTTGAAAACAATAACGTTTTTGAATAGACATATTGACGGTACCTTTAAATGATGTATCACAAAAAGTACATAGGGAAAACCTGTAGAAGATGAGACGACGAGGTGTAGAGAGAACATTTAATACCTATTTAGGTATTTATTTAGTATTTAGAGCAGAAGGGAGAGATGGTATCGGGGAAATCACGTGAGAGGAAATACCTAGTATAGAAGGGACACTTAGAAACTGGAAAGAAGGGTAAAAATTAAGGAGGGAAGAAAAAATATGGTGACATCACGGTTTAGGGAACAGCGAGATATTTATGCGATGGGCTGAGTAAGTACCTATAACGAAGAAAAAACTGATTATATAGATGCAGGAATATAGAAGTGGTTACCAAATATTGGAGGGAGGATGTGGAACGGAATTGCAGGCTGTGCGAAAGTGTGGGAGAACATTGCTGGGCATATGCTAGGGTACTTCGAGGAACTTAGGGAGAGTCGGAGGAGCTGGAAAGTGATACTGGGAGCCAATTTAGGGTAGGTGGAGGAGAGAAGAAGGGTATGTAGCGCATGTCAAATGTTTCATTATGTCAGTTGGTAGGATTCATTTGTATAATTTTTTTTTCTTTTTACAAATAACTTGTGCATTACATTACATTATGCAAAAGCGGCCTTAAACGGTGTTCTCCACGATATGTGTCCTCGCGGGAAGATCCAGATCTAGGGGACAAAATCGCTAAATTAGACCTCTAATAGTTTATTTCATACAATTCCAAAAAATCGATTGATAGTTTTTATCCAAATTTTAACACTATCTACTTTATTTCATCAAAATAGGCGAACTTCGAATAGAATTCATCAACAACATTCATGTGTAGCGATTTTTATGGAAGTCAGTAGGTACGTACATATGATACCTACTACGTTCTGGAGTTAAATATTTCGTAATTTTTGTTGCTAAAACAATATTAGGTGTTTTCTTTTTGCATTTTGTGGTACACTTAAGGCACCTCTGTCAATACACACCATTCGTTTTATAAAAATAATTTGACTCAGTTCTCAATAACCCTATTCGTTTTAAAAGCTTTATTTAAGTTTTATATTAACCTGAGGCAGAAATGTCTTATGCCGCAAGGTACTTCAATTACGTGATAATTGTGCATTTGCCTAACCCTGTGGCACACCTGTGGCGGTGCAAAAAGAAAACACCTATTATCTAAATAAATGGTCGGCCAGAGACAAGCGACGTCACTGTTACCATCCCTAAATTTATAGTAGCCTACACCACTGCTTAAATACAAGCAACAAATGAATTTAAGATGATTTATTTATATGTTTGAATGTATAAAATAACTGTAACTAATCCATCAAACAAGAAATGTAAAAATTTGGCTTTGCTTTACTTTGTCTAAAAGAAATATTTTTAGAAAATGTCTTGTTTAAATTTAGCGCCTATTTTTAACTAAACGTAGTAACGTCATAAAACGATGAATCAGTCGGCACAACTTGAATAGGATTTGAAGTGTAATTTGACAAATACCGAAATCGTTGCAAAATGGTAAGGAAATTTAAATTTAATTAATTACTCAAAAAAAGGTAATTAATCGCAACTTTGTTTTTGTAATTACAGGTTAATTATACAGAAGAACAGATGGCTGGTAAGTAAAATGACAAAAGAATTCCAGCCCCACCTTAGTTTCTTCAAACTTTGTTATATTGTTTTCTATTATTGATTTTAATTTATTACCTTCGCATTAATAATTCTTTCTTCCAAAACTTTTAAAAGAATTTCATCCATAAAGAGCGCTCACAGTAAGTACGAGTACATATAAGTAGGTAATGAATCACAACCAGATTTTTACCCGTATATGGTCAAATTAGAAAGTGCATTATTGAACAAGGTGAATTGAGTTCTGTAACAAATGGAACATTTATTTCACTCACTTCAATTGCGATGTACCTATACGAACCAAGTAGGCCAATCCTATCTTCGGTCGAAGGTGTACATGTATCACAGATAAAAATTGTTCTAATTTATATCATTTTATAGAGTTTCAAGAGGCCTTCCAACTGTTCGATAATCGTGGCGATGGAAATATTCACGTGTCTCAAATAGGAGACGCATTACGAGCGCTTGGTCAAAATCCTACCGAAGCGGATGTAAAGAAATACAGTCATCAACATAAACCGGATGTGCGTGTTTCTTTTGAAGTCTTCCTTCCAATTTATCAGGTTCGTTTTATTTTACGTTCACAGTTTAATAAATAATATAATATTATATTAGCAAATTTCAAAATCGCGTACCGCCGAAACCGCCGATGATTTTATAGAGGGTCTACGTCATTTCGATAAAGACGGTAACGGTTTCATTAGTTCCGCGGAATTTCGTCATTTATTAACAACTCTTGGTGAAAAACTGACGGATGATGAAGTGGAGCAATTATTACAAGGTCAAGAGGATTCTCAGGGAAATGTAAATTATGAAGAGTTTGTACGTATGGTTATGTCGGGGTAGAGGATTTATTTATTATTTAATGTTCTCAATTTAATTGCCATTCCATTTTGTATCATTCTTGGGATATTGAAATCACTGACATGACATGTAAGTGTGTAGCTATGCTTGTTAGTGTTAGTATAATAAATTGTTATCAAATAAAAGCCTACCTTAAAAGCTGTTTAATCATATAGTCGGGGCAATCAGCTGACTTTGACAGCTCTGAGGACAAACAAATGCTACACAAAACACGTATTTTCAGTTTACGCTGTCTAAAATGACAATTGTGAATGCAACTGTCACGTTCTCTTAACGCGCGCAACCTGTACATGCAAACATTATAGCACTGTGTGTGATTATAGGCTGTGCTATTACGAATAGAAAAAATTTTGCCCTCAGAGCTGTCAAAAAATAGGTTAATGACGTCACTTGCCCGGTCCCTATTAGACTAGAGCACTGCTTGGTGAACCACCACATGTTCCCAAGAAGATGTGATAATGGCCACTTTAAATCGTTTTGAAAACTCAATTTTAGACATACATTTAACATAATATGCTCGTCCTCTTAAGCTTAATGCTTTTTACCATTATAGCTCCTGGTTACACCTTATAAATTCACTACTTCCTCAGTTGTAGGAATCAGTGGTGGATTAACTATTAAGCACAATAAGCACGTGCTTAGGGCACCAGGGACAAAGGGGCACCTGAGAATGTTGTGTAACAGGCCTCAGATCGTAGACAGTGACTCTCATCACCATACAACTCCTTCTGTGTTTCGTCATTCGTGTGTATTTTTGTGTTGGCGGTTTGAACATTCGCACCCTAGACAAATGTTGTTCAAAAATACCCCCATTGAGTTCTAAATATGCTCCGCTTCGTCTGCAAACAGCGCCTGTTGCTTGTCCCATTTGCTGATGTTTATCTTGAAGAACTGCGCCAGTATTAATTATTCGTTGAATTAGTGCCTCCTTAACAAATGAGAATCAAATAAGAACATTTGAGTTTTTTCTTATTATTTTGATGTGTAGAATGCAGTCCTGGAGTTCGGTGCGATCCTTCCGATTCACCCTGTATATTTACTCGCAAATTCCCACGGAGGTAGAGTAGAAAAGAAAATATATACCTACATATGTATATAATTTTATTTATTTATATCTGCAGTAGGGCACTAATGTTTTTAAGTGCTTAGGGCACCTGAAGGTATTAATCCGGCCCTGGTAGGAATGCATACTTATTATTGTTAATTTATTGAATAAAATAATAACAATAAACAATTATTACATTCGATCAGTGATCGAATAATGCTAAATTATACCCTTTTAATAGCTCCCTAAGGAAACCTTAAATAAAGTTTGATTTTTGAGAAGGTGCGTGTACGTCATAGGCGTTTTTCTTAGTTACTATTGTTATTGTATTGTTGACAACAATTGTAACTATGTAGAATGTCTATGACGTACACGCACCTTCTCGAAAATCAAACTTTAAATACAATGTATGTACCTACATCTGAATTTCCTTTGTACATTCTTCATTTCAATCGTCGTAAACGCTGTTACCTTAATTTTTACACATCCTTACTACCATGTTTGAATATCCTTTAGTGGTACAGTGCATGAAGCAATTGTACAAAAGGTGACCAAAGTGTTTGAATATAGGTACTCATAAAATAACTCCACACTTCGGACAGATGTGTGGAACTGATGATCTTTCCTAAGAACAGGATAATATGGTAAGTAATAAGGAGACTGTTATATGATAAATTTGTTTTGGAAAAGGTAGAGGATGATGACTAAGTTATAAACTTATATAATTTCTCAGTAGAGTTTACTGGAGATGGCAAACGAAGGTCCGGATGTTGTACAATTCACTCGCCAAGATATGCACGCTTAACATAAATTAAAAAAAATTTCTCTTCCTAAGGATAAGCGAGAGAAGAAGAGCGATGGGTGATAGCGGAGGTATAATAAGGAGAGATAAGGATGTGTAAATACAGGAGAGACTGCTGAGGATTAGGGAATGGAGGTACAATGACAAATATAGGAAATTAGTGACATTTGAAATTCCGAAGTACTAGACAAGAGGGTAGGGGGAAGTATAGGGTGTATTAGGACAGGAGCGTTTTAGGGCTGGTAATGAGGAGAATTATATAAATATTGGTGGCAAGAGGATGTGCAGACTGTGTGGAGAGGGAAGGGGAAGTATTGGGCATATGGTGGAGGAATGTGGGTAAATAGAGGACAGGAGGGAGGTTGGAGAGGAGTGTGACGGGATGAAATGGATGGAAGCAGTGTTGGAGAGTAGGAAAAGGAAAGGAGAGGTAGATTTAGTATGGTAGTTTTGTTTTGATTTGTTGTAAGTTCAGTTTCTGTCGCATTTATGGTGGGCTTATTTATGTTTAGTTTGTGGTTATGGAGCTACAATAAGAATCATTTGTATATTTTTTTGAATACAATAAATACTTGATTGATTGATAATCATTTTTGTTTATAATTGAGTGGGCAACGCGAGAAGATTCGCATTCAAAAAGTGAGAATTACCATGGTACAATGAGTATTATCCATGTTGATGTAATACTTATAGTTAGCCAATAGGTGTTTTCTTTTTGCACGTTGTGGTAGACTTAAATCAGCTCTGTCAATAACACACCATTCGTTTTATAAAACTATTTTGACTCAGTTCCTAATAACCCTATTCGTTTTAAAAGCTTCATTTAAGTTTTATATTAACCTGAGGCAGAAATGTCTACATGACGCAAGGCACTTTAATCACATGATGATTGTAACTTTACCTAACCCTGTGACGATGCAAAAAGAAAACACCTACTGTTTACAGGCGATGGCACAGACATGTGATGATAGCGGTTTGGCAAACAATGAATGATTTATTTAGAATATAAAAAACTTTCCGCTATGGTGCATGTGAAATTAGTGACTATAACCATTTGTGGTATAAGCTACGAGTAAAGATAAATAGAAGAGAATCTTAAAGTGGGTTGGGGGGGCAGAAAACGCCACGGAGGTCGCCAACATTCACTCCTTTCCTTTAGTCCCCCTTACTTTAATTGTATAAATAAACCTGTATTCGTTTTAGAATTTGTGGTTGACTTAAGTCACCCCTGTCAATTACAAACCATTGGTTTTATAAAAATACTTTGACCAAGTGTCCAAAACCCTAAAGCTGGATTTATAGTGTCGGTATCGGTATGCAATAAGAAATAAGAAATAAGCGGTAGGAAATGAACTTATGGATAACCTGTATATCATTTATAGTAGAAATAAGAAATAAGCAATAAGCAATAAGAAATAAGGAATTGGTTCAATTTTATTTCTTACCGTTACCGTTACCGAATCGGCAACAGTCGAGTCGTATACGATGTGAGCTTACGAGTTAAGAAAAGACAGATGACATCAATATAAATCAGGTGTTAAAGAAATATTCGAGTGAAATATATCTCTTATTCAAGAATCGATGGGAAAATATTATGTCAAGTTGATTTTAATTTTACAATCGTACCTTTGGTATAAGAATCGTACCATAAAAACAGTAATAATTTAAATTAAACCCGCAATGCGCATGCCTACTCTGTTACCGTTAAAGAACTATAAATGCGTTTTTATTTCTTACTGCTTATTTCTTATTGCATACCGATACCGACACTATAAATCCAGCTTAAGAGTTTTATGCAATGGACTGTAAACAAACTGGAAGGGAAGCTGTACACCTTGAATACAGTACTGCGTATGTCAGGGGCAATAGAAGGAGATAGTCAGATGTTGTGGTATAAGCATCCTTGTTACTCCCCTAAGTTTGTTTCTTGGTTAGCGTTCCATAGAGACGGTACCATAGAAACAGTATTACCATAGAGACAACCATGGTAAGTATGAGCTAGAAAAAGAATACAAGGATGGAGATACCACAAGGCAGCGGGTTGCCTATCTCCGGACCGTGCCTCACACACATCTACGGCGGTCGCCCTTCCAGTTACTTTAGAGTTCAGTGCTTTTATGTCAGCCCCAGGGGGATCAAGGGTGGCTAAAGAGTAGATCCATTAGGTGTTTTCTTTTTGCATGTTGTGGTAGACTTAAGTCAGCTCTGTCAATAACACACCATTCGTTTTATAAAAATAATTTGACTTAGTTCTCAATAACCCTATTCGTTTTAAAAGCTTTATTTAGTTGAATATTAACCTGAGGCAGAAATGTCTTCTGACGCAAGGTACTTCAATTACGTGATTATTGTGCCTTTACCTAAGGCGGCAGTCGCACAGACTTTGGTCGCCGACCAAAATTTCAATACCACGTTGGTGGATAGAGCACGTCACAGGTCAGTGGTTAATACCGAGTGGTTGCTATGAACAGATTTATTAAGCGTTTTCTTTTTGCACCGGCACAGGGTTAGGTAAAGTCACAATTATTACGTGATTGAAGTGCCTTGCGTCAAGGTTGCATCATAAGACATTTCTGCCTCAGGTTAATATAAAACTGAAATAAAGCTTTTAAAACGAATAGGGTTATTGAGAACTGAGCCAATTATTTTTATAAAACGAATGGTGTTATTGACAGGGCTGATTTAAGTCAACTACAATGTGTAAAAAAAACACCTCATATTTCATTGGATTAATTTAATAAATTGTAATCACTCTGTATAGTAAATTTCTTGATTGCCGATGAAGAGCGTCGCTGTTTTACCAACCAAAATATTTACAAATATATAACATATTCTAACCTAAAATTTTCTCATTGTAAATTTAAATTTGAAAACTTCATTCATAGGTAATATACTTCATTATTAAGTTATTGTAGAAGATGGATTCGGTAATAATTAAAGAAGAACACGATGTCTTACAGCCTAAGGAAGAAATAATTGAGCCGGAGTTTGAACAACTTTGTGTGAAAAGCGAGAATGTGAACGATGAGGATATCGACAAACCAGAAGAGAATATTCATCATAATAATGAGCAGTACTTAATAACTCACCCGGACGCACTGAAAGAATTATGCGGTTTTTCAGACATTCAAATGTTCGAAGCACTTTTAATTTACATTCAAGATGACATGCCGTTAGTGAAAGGTGCCAGTAAATACGAACAGTTAGTTGGAGTTTTAGCAAAATTACATACAGACGAAGACACCGCAATTTTAAGTCCGTATTTATTTCCGACAGTATACATTACAATCGTAGAACTTTTGTACGATAAATTAAGCACGTTGTGTAAAAACTCGACTTACTCATCTCCATTACCTTCGGTTTTTATGCCAGAATTTGATTCTACACAAAGGGTAATTATTCTAGGATTTTTACTTATTTCGATACGAAGTACATTTGAAGAATTTCCAGAAAATTTGCATACCGTAAAATACCTTATCGCGTATTCACCGTTCGGAGAAGTTACCTTTGTTTCTAACGCATATGTCGGTTCCGACAGTAATTTTAGTTTGATTTTATCGTGCGGTTTATTACAAAAAGTGAAAGCGGACGACTGGATTTTATTTAACGAAAATAGTTTCACCTACATTTCACAAGTGAAGCAAGTTTCTATCAAAAATAAAAACAAATCGCAACTTAATTCCGCACCCATTGCTGAACATATGTTTAAAGTTGTAAGTAGGTTAAACGAACATTTTAAGGTTCTTCAAAGTTTCATACCTGACTTTATGCTACAGCATCAGAACGGAGTATGTTTCTTAGATAAGTTGGTATTTGTTTGTTGTATGTTGTTAAATATGTTACCGAGAGTTGTTTATTCCTAATTATTATTAATTACTATTTCTAAATAAGGCAATAAATAAAACATGTAGCTTTTAATAAGTCTCTCGATAAACGCTTTAATTCTCAATTTTATAAAATATTCTCCGCGCTAAAGTAAATGATTCATTGGGAACAGTAACTTTAGTTATCAAAAAAGCAAAAATTTGGTATACCCAATAACTAAGATAAACAAATTTTATAAAATTGTATTAGGGCTATACAAGAGGAATTATACAACTTAAATTAAAACAAAATCGCATGGTAAAAAGTAAGCCGACATTAAAAGTTACATAACTGCATATACATGTAGGTTAAAATGTTAAAATGTATCAACTGATTTAACAGTAACATACTACAACGATCAATATTTTTAATTATACTAATGTTATAACTAATGCTGTGTAATTAAAAATTTATAAGCAATTTATTTAATTAGTAGGTAATTTTTTTTTTAGAAGAACGGTAATTTAGCCATAACATTTAATAAAATTCATGCAGATCCTTCATAATACAACTTCTCATTCGCAATAACAAAAAAAACACATCAGAATATCTACAACATTTACTGTATAAATAAATACGTCGAATGTTTAATGAAAATAAGGGGAATAAAAAGAAATTAAGTCTGTTTTCAATTTACAATTACGCCACAGTTTTTCACTTCTAGTATCCAAACTAGCTTAAAGAGTTGTGTGAATTAGCAGAATTTTTTGGACTATTTTGTATTGAAGGGGTCTGATGCGCTCTATCTATGTATAACCGAAGTAATTTTAATTTACTACCCGTCAATGAAGCGATATAAGGAGCCAGTCTTTCTTCTCCCACAGCCTTATGCAAAGCAACCATACAAAAAACAGCACTCTTGCGCACTGCACTTTCTTCGTGATCATTTGCCTTAAATGAATAATTTAACGTAATCCATTTTAGTAAAATAAATCTACCTTTATTAGTCCTGGCATGACACTTCCTAAGTGATCATCGGTAACCTCGAGTGGATGAACTTCTATGAGTTTCGTTAACATTTTGATTGCTCCTTGTATTGTTGGACAAGCGCTTGTGTGTATAAGGGGCGATAACACACTTATAATAGCATTGAATGGAAACACGCTCATTGCTGCCGCCGTCACTTCGGCCGCTTTTACAACCTTTGAAAATAATAATATTATTTCGCTATTGACTAAATTGACTTACCTCCCGCTTATCAGAGCAATGAGCATTTAAAACTCTCAATGTAAGTAACTCGACAAAGTTACTCCAACACTGTCTCATATTATCGTTTTTAAATATTTCCGCGAAGACCTCCAGCACTATTACTTGAGTATTCCAATCTGGTACGTCTAGGTTATCGATCAATACTCGCAACAATTTCCTAAATGTAACTAAAAATATCAACTCTTCAATAATCGACGATCACTCACTTAAACTGCGGTATAATAGCATCCACCTGACCTTTTTTAATTAAAAGAACTAATTGAGATAATAACTTTTGTTTATCGGTTATAGATGCGGGGTTGTCTACTAAACAAACTTGCAAAATTTTTTTAATTAATTCCTCATTGTCCGCTTCGTCTAAAATTAATACTAAACTCCTCTGTTCACTAAAATTCGTAGTTATACCTAAAGTACCACTATATCCATTCAAATCCGTTTCTATTCCATTAAGCGAATATGGCAACGATCGACAACCGGCCTGAGTTGCATAATTCGGCCTTATTGTCAGTTCTTCCATTCTTTCTTCTAAAGCTATTACATCATTCCTTATATCATTTCCGAGCGACATTTGTGAAATACCAGAATCTTGTGATGTAGTATCCCTATCTTTATCTAATTTAGAACCTAAAAACCGTACGGTATTTATCAATTTATCATTCATTTTTAAATGGCAAGAGAGTGTGTTGTTAAAACATATAGGTATCACTTTTATAATCAGAGAGAAAAAGAAGGAAGGGTTGAACGTTGCCTTGAAAGGGCAATAACGCCGGTTTATTTATAAATCTTTGAAAATAATGTATTTTTAAGAAGAAACGTCGAAGACTGACAGAATACTATATTTTTAAAAATAGTAAAGAAAAGCAATAATGTGTTATGTTAGCAATATGTACAATAAAAGATTATACTACTTTACTCAACAATGTTTTTACTTTATTGGTTAAGTTTAATAGTGTATATAACTCCTTGACTATTAAGTTTTGCACAAAAGTATATAGGCACTTTCACCTTAAAATTGTCAAAAGAATACGCTATGGCAATCGAGTCACGTGACACCCTGCGTATATCAAATTTAGCGGTTTATTATTTTTTAAAACGTTTCTATGAAAATTGATAGCGAATCGCACTACATCCATTATTTAATATTTATCGGTATCACCATATAACTACAGTGCTCCTAAGTAAACATGAAAACGGGATATATCCCAAGTAACTTTAAAATATCGTGGGAGCAAAACATCGTCCAATGATGTTTAGTATGTACATTCTGTGACAAAGGTGAATGATAGATACTATTATTAACGCAACACATTAAATTTACCGCCAAAATGGTGTACAGCTGCACTCAGCAAGCAACAGTTTATAGATGACATTTTCCGCGTTCGTTTTATTACTTAATCCTTTTATTGTGTTACTCTTGTTTGTTAAAATCAGTCTTCTTTTATTTCTATTATTTTACATTAGTTATTTCGATCAAATTCTTGGTTCACCGTTTATAGATCTCTCCCTTTGTGATTTTGTCCAGGAAATATTAGTTAGACTGGTTATGCAGCATCCAATACATTTATGTGTATCCAACAATACACCTTTAAATTAAGCGCCCAACTATTTTTTTTCGGATTGTACTACCTTAAAAGCTACTATAGCGCCGATATCGCCTCTCCAACTATCTTGTTTGCTGAGTAGAGCTGTATTCATTCACATTAATTTAGCTTACATTTTGGTTGGTGGTTGTTTCACATTGGCTTACACCAGAGGGAGGCTATTATGTCTAAAAAAAAAACATCGAGCTGCTTCTCTCTGTTTATAATAGTCATTGGTCACCATTTAAGATTATTTTTTTTATATTTTTGAAAATGGCAAAAACCTGTCTAATTTTTTGTATTTTTAAAAAATCAAAAACATTTGGGATATGGGAGTAGGAATTAATTAACTTCCCAATTAATAATTCCATAAAATTACAGTAATAGATGTATTTTAAATGACACAAGACTCACTCACCTAAAGTTTCGTAGCTATAATTCTGAATTTCTGCCGTAGTTTTTTGCAAACTTTTAAAAATCTCTTCGCGATTAAAATCGTCAACTCTAGAAGAAAGCGTTGTCGGCGATAAAGCTTTTGGACTACCTGCCACAAGCGGACTGCCGGGTTCACTGCCCGTCGAACTTTTCCTCAAGTGATTATGTACAATATTTGACGCCACCTCTTGCTGTTCCTTCGACAATTCCGATAACATCAATATAACCTGTTGAGTGTTGCAGTTCCACAACGCTACAATAGCGTTCTTCGCAGCTTGCCTAATTTCTACGGACTTAAAATCTTGGGCGTAGCCTATAATTTTCTGAAGCGCTTGAATGGCGGGAGATTTCGTAACAAACTGATTAGGTTCGCACATATGACACAAAGAAGTTAAAAATGTTAAAACTGCAACTTTCACTTTACTATTTGGTGTTTGCGTTGCATCCACTAAAAATCTATACACACAAGCCAATTGTAATTGTACGGGAAAGTTCTTCTTAATAATGTCTAGAGTATTCAGTAACTTTGCATGAGTGGAACTAAGTAAATCGGTACCTAACTTATGAAATATGCGTTGTAATAACACATACAACCAATCGTGCAATTCGTTCTTATGGCGTTTTATAAGTTCGTTCACAGTATCGAGAAAAACACACAAGCCTTTCGTATGAGAATCCATAAACATTCTCGTAAATATTTCGGTAATATGTTTTAATTCGGCCGAAGTTAAAGTAGAACCGGAGTTCAAGTAATGACGAAGGGATACCAAGCCATCTTTCCTTTCTTGCCAAACTGTGCTTGTACACATCTGTATAATTTCGTTGATGTCCTAGAAAAATATTTCAAAAGTCAATTCGATTTATTTTCATTTAAGAAAAAAACTGAATACATATTTTCAAAAACATTTAAGCCTCTAATACATGACTCAAAAACTTGTTTCAATCCGTATGTAAAGAAAAGAGTAATGCACAAGAAAAGCATACTTACTCGGCAGGGTTCCCACATATCCCTGCTGGTTAAGCGCTGCTGAGAACCACTCCAAGAGTACGACTTAACACAAAATAACCAATAATTAGCATAAGCGGAGCAGAAATAAAAACAAAATATTACTAAAGATACTTATAAAAAATATTGTATAGAACAAAATTCGGCTGCACAAGAAACTGTACAACACACAAAAAAACTTACATCGCTGGGCCTTCGATATGAATCAAATGACTTTTCCGAACACAAACTCGACGTTTCTGAATCATCTGAATGGTTTTCTAAAGATCTCATACCTTTCCTCGGACTCTGCAGTCTATGATAATCACCCGAATCTGGTTGCGTAAACTAAAAAGCGTAAATTCAATTTTGCTACAATTGTTCTCCTTAAACATCTCTCTCTCTCTCTTACGAAAGCATCTGCAAAAGCACTTTCTGCCTCTCGACTTTGCTGTAAAATTTTTGCCGCCATAACCGGTCGTGATGCGGGACTAAGAGGAGGTCGATCGTTTGCTCCTCGCAGCCTATTTAAGCTGGAGCCACGAGTTGGACTAGTTTCACGTGATGTATCTCGCGAACCTGTTGTTGATCGTGGTATACCGGACGATAACCGGCGTGGTCTAGGTGAGTCATGATCTCCTCTACTGTAAATATATGGAAGTCGAGAACTTGGAGAGCCGGAGCGACTAGTTGCTAAAAAGAAATAAGAAAAAAATTAATATTTCAATTCCGTAACACTTAATAGAACACAGTTTGCAGTCCAGCAAAATGGCACTTCTGATATTTATAGGTATATACAGGGTACACCATTTTAAGTGACACATTTCATCATGGCAGCTATTTTTTTAAACGGCCGTGTATTTTTTTTTCAAGTGAAAGTTGTAGCTGCCAATAAGACAAATATAACAATTTTTTGTTTTTTTTAATCTTATCATTTTTCACTGAGTTTAGTGTTCCAAAGTGTATAAATTAAGTAAAAGTAAAAGATGTGTATCACTTAAAATGGTCTACCCTGTATTTCAACTAACGGTGTTCTACAAGATTCCATTCTGGGACTCTTATTATGTGTCATTTGTCATAATTTGCGATACGAGAGCGTTTTAAGAATGTACATTAATTCAATACAGGATTGTCATAAATTACAAACTACTGTTACACTGTATACAGTTTCTTAGTCCCTTCTAGTTTTTATTAATTAATTCCTAAGAAACACTGAGAGTGCATCTGTAAGTTGTAATATAGTTGTATTGTAAAATAAATTACAAGTTAAAAGTGCGTTGTGATAAGATAGGTAATCACTTGTGCAAGTTTTTTAAGACATCCTGTACAAATTTCAATTTATGAAATATGCCACCTATTTGTTTTTCGTGTAAAATGTGCTATACCCTTCGAACATATAACAAAAGGAAGGAATATCCCTATAGTTTAGTAGATGGTACAATGTAACGGAAGTTACGCAGGCTTTACGTCACAGTGACGTAACAGTAAACCATTTGTGATTGGTCAAACGGGTGTAGCGTGCAGTTTGTCGATTTAAAATGAAAAAATTACCAGTAGCGTAGAATTCATTATACGGTTAAGAACATAGAGAATGTGCAAAAAATTAGAAATATGCATACCAAATTAATTATGTTTAAATGGCAATAAAATTAAAAAAAAAATTTATGCATTTTATTTTGTTTACAGCAGGCGCGTAAACATACAAATGTTGGATTTACGACCCTGCTTAACAGTACACCAATGACTCGACGGAAAACGTCACAGTAGGTAGCCATATTGGTAAACCATTAATGTTACTCATTTTGCCATATACATGTTCCTTCCTTTTGTTATATGTTCGAAGGCTATACCACCAGGTCTTTTAGAAAATACTTCTAAATGCATATAATGTGCTAAATGGATACATTGTTTAATATCATTATTAGAAGACATCTTCTGGATAAATTGAAATTAATAAATTAGAAGATGTCTTCTAATAATAATAATGACATTCGTGGAAACCTAAACAATAATATATTGTTTAATATCTTATCAAGCAAATAGTGAACCGTTTATTCGTCACCAATGTTCATTTCCTGTGAGCGATATTAAAACAATTGTTGGTAGGCCACTGCAGAAACACTTCTCTACTGCATGAGAGACGATTCCAATAGAACAATCAATGATTTTGTCAATAAAATTAATAATATGAAAACGGAACAAAATAGATCTTTTAATGTCATGCTGTTTAGCATCCCTGAGTTAAGTCAAAACCAAATGTAGAAGACCCTGCTAAGGATGATTCCAATTCACTAAAAGCAATCCTGCCTCCTCTAGGTATTTTAGTGACCCAAAAAGAATAATACGGATAGGAAAAACTAGGGCCACGAAGATTATTTATTCTGATCAAGAAATTGTAAAAAATATTCTACGTAGTAGTGCAAAAAAAGGAGATTATTATTATCAAAACATATTATCATTAATGCCTTAGATTGCTGCATTAACAACCGGTTGTAATTAAATTTAAAAAATTTAGATAATGTCTTATTATAAACAGAGTAACACTTATTAAAGATGTTTGCAAGCAACTTTTAATCGAAAACTTATAAATTGGAGCATAAGAAACACATTTTATATCAAGCGGCTAGGTGGGTGCTTTTTATAAATCATTTATCTTGAGGCACTTATTTTATTGGTCAGTTATATGGTCACGTTTGACTCGCGATAATCCGACACGCTCAGTAGTTCAACGTGTCATCACAGACGGCTCCTCTTACTTGCTCAATGACTCACAACAGTTTCAATATTCAGTGTGGTATTGTGCTCCTTTAACGTTGTTTAAAGTTTCTTTACATCCTCAATGTCGTAAAATATGTACTCAATATGTATATGTATATTGTAAAAATATATACCTATACACATTGTAGTACGTACATACACATAACTTAAATTTTCGTCAAAATTCAGTTAAAAAAAACTAACCTTTGGTAATCCGACATTTTTGATAATCCGACACCCCCTCGGGCCGATAACTGTCTGACTATCACGAGTCAACTGTATTCTATAATATTAATCTAACTAGTTATACGGGTAATTTTTGGTAACTGCTCACTGTTGTTTACTTTTTACATTTATTTTAAGTTTCCCTGTAACAGACGTTTAGTATTGGGAAAGAAATACTATTATTCCTGGTATAATTATTCTGCTTACAAGACATGTTAAATAACACATTTGAAAAATTGGTGCTGTATTCACCAACTTTAAGAAATAAAGAAAACCAAATACAATTTAATAATAATGTAATTTAAAAATCTATGTAAAGAGTTACAGTTTTTAGGTGATTGATAGAGGTGCATCAATTACTTTAAACAGCAAAGATAATCAAAGAATCATCACTTTAACCAATCACCTTAACCAAATATGGAATGTGTTTCAACTTGTAATAAATTTTCGTTTAGTAATTCTTGGTTTTATAAGTAAAATATAGCTAAGCACCTAATCCAAATACAGTACAGTGTCAAACCCATTTTTAATTGTAAGGTCACTTCTTTTGCTTCAATATTAACAATTCCTGGATATGCGAAATATGCTAATGGATCATAGTTTTAATTGGACAGTGCGTTTACTTACGTTGTGAGTGTGACACCTGTGAATTTCGACTTCTTGCCCTGCCCAATCTTTCTGGCGATTGCATTGCAGCCAACTCTGTTCTTTTGGGACGCGCTAAACAGTAATTTAATTAGAATTTCATTTGTAACTAAACAAGCAATATAAGTAAAAGCAAAAAAAAGGCAATTTAATTATACAACTGTGCAATCAATTTTGATCATGTAAAAAACGTGTGAAGCTTTGAATAGAGTTAACATCCGCACCACACCTTTCCTAATATTATATACTGTTGTACATTAATGTGCAAAGTCAACGCAATTGTATATGTATACAAAGATACTATTAAATAAATTATTATAAAAAATATTAAATACCTTGCTGAGCAACCTCTCCCTCTACAGACATGAAACAAAAAGCAAGAAAATGGTTAACACTGTTATTGGAACTAAAAAAATAAACATGAACACATTTATTAGGTATTAATTCGAAGCCAAATTAAAAACACACTATAAAATCAATATTAAGTCATGTAAATTGTTATTTCTACAGTCTACAGCTAAAAGCAAAAAATTTATGCAAAAACAATTCAGAAGATTCTTTTAAAGTACTCACGTAAACTAGCTGTACCAAAAGCGACTTTCTGTCGTGTCATAGCAGAATATTGTGCACGAGCTTTTGCTCTTTGAGCAGCTTGTAGATCTATCGCAGAGTTGCTTCGAAATCCCTTTTTAGAATCTATAAGGCAAATATATATCAAATTAATTGGTTACTGAAAATAAAGCAATCGGTACTTTAAATGCATAAAGATGTAACACTAAGGTTGTATGATAGACAACCTTGTTAAGCATTTCAATATATCTACTATTGACAACTGTAATTATATCATACAACCTATGGTGGCATTTTCAATTGTTTTAATTTTAATTACCTGAAATATCACCGAATAAAGGTAACTATTCAAAAGTACACAACACGTCTACCTACATCCATCCACCGCTTGCAATGATTTGCAACGCCACCATTGTTAGTTTCAGTTGCCAATAGGATGTCAATGAAAATTAAAACCCAGGAATTGCAGAATTGAATTACCGCAACAATTGTTACTCATCTCGTTTAAAATAATAACATCATAACCTGGTTTAATTTTCGTAAAAAACTAATCCTTTTCGTAAAACTCAACATAATAAACCTGATCAGTGTAAATTCACGATAGAAACAATTAATGTAGCCATATTAAATAAAACTCTCAACAAAACGTAGCCATAGTAATTTTTACCAACCTGATTTATTTAGTTGAATTTCCGAAATTGCATTATATAACATCTAATTGCAAGCTACTCTCTCTCCGAAACATTGAAATAATGAAACTTGAAGAAATATAACATACGGACATGCACCTTTGCCAAGTGATGATTTAAATACAAGCTTACTTGTAAAAAATAAAATCGAAAGCATAAAACTTTTTCTTTCTAACAGTTGAATGTAAAATTATTTTACAACTTCACAACAAATATTAATGTGTGCTTTGTTACATTAGAGATATTTGCGGTATAGTAGACACCCACTGTACGACCACAAAAGCGTGATCTGTTTTACTGTGTATCTGTAGCGATGAACTCCTAGTCGTAAATAAATTGTACACTTAATTTTATAATATAACAGCAAAGATTTCTGTAAGTGTATAGGAGTAATAGCAGTTGATGCCCTCAGCCCCCCTTCATGGGATGGATAATAAATAAATAATACAGAATGATAATTACAAATGATAAATAAATTAAAGGACTATGGGACATTGCATTTCTGAAAATATTATGGAACTGGAACATTTACATTGAAAACATATTGGCAGTTACATACTGTCCCTGGAGAGAACAGGTATAGCACTACGTTGCCTATAACTTCTAGGTAATGACGGAACCCTCTGCAATCCACTACTGTAGAGATTCTCTGTACTGCCTAAATTTCCGAGCCGCATTTAAAAGGTAATTATTAAACACATTTAAACCCAATCAATAATCAGAACTTTGAAGTGAGCTGTAAAATACCGCTAATTAAAAATATCACATTACCTGTAGCGCTTTGAGGTGTTGTAGGCACTCTATACTGCCTTGGTGTACGAACACCCGGAGTTGGGGCTAAACTGTTGCTAGAAGAACTGCTTGAAAGACATAATTCCCCTTGCAACGCACGACGGTAACTCGGCTCCAACGATTGCAAAAGCGATTCAGCTTGATCGGGAAAATGATCCTTAAAACCGCGGAATGCTCTAAAATGATTAAGTAAGAAGAATGATACCGACAACCAGTACTGGCATACCTTCGTGAACAAACACGAGCTTCGGGATCGGCATCAGCTATACCTTTCCGCAAAGCTTCCTGCAGTGAATTAATATGCTTCTCGAAAGGATGGGTCGGCCATTGGGTTAAAATTAATTCCAAAAATTCGCAACAACTACGTCGAATATCTTTACTTTTAGAACTACTTAAATTACTAGTAATAATTGGTATTAATCTGTGATGCTGGGTATATTGCAAGATAAAACGAACTGTAATATTACCAGCCGTAGCTACTACCTAAAAAAATAATTAATATAAATCCAACCTAAGCAACGAGTATGTATATAAATTACCTTAGCGGAATTTTGAATGAGATTAATAAGTCCGTTTAATAAATATTCGGCACAATGATCGAATTTGTTACCAATAATTTGTGATAAATAGGCAATTGTGATGCAAGCTTCTCTAACTACTTGTGACCGTAAGTCTTTCAATGTGGCTTGAAGCGGTATTTCGAGATTTCGTAAATTTACATAAAATTCCTCATAACTTGTAGCACCGGCAATAATTAGAGCCCTTACTTTTTTCAACTGTAATTAGATCGGATTAAGTTACAAGAAGAAAGAAATTGTAATGATACTTACTGCGTCAACCCTTTTATACCATTCTTTATTTGGATCCGCAATTATTTCTTGTACAGCTTTCATTTGCTCCCCGAGTTCCCTTGCGGAGAATATTTGAGTGCCAGGTACTTCTTCAAATGAAGCAATAAACGTTTTTTCATCCACTGCTCCCGCTAAAATAATACCAGTTGTTTGATTTGGGAAGAGAAAGCGCACCATATTGCTACTATCTTTACTTAAATTAATAGATTTCTATAATAAACGTTTACAAAGATTTCATTGTCCATTCAATAAGAACAGTTGGGTCATTATTTAAACAATTCGTGAGCACTTTAACAGCAGCATAAATTCCCAACTTAGTTCCTATATTTGTATTAAGTTTTCAATTGGATGCCTATAATTGTTAATTAACAGTTCATTGCTTTAATAAAGTTGTTACTGTTAAATTTTTAAATCTGTTTATTTTATTTATTTATTTATTGCCATTGTCATTTATCTAAATAATTACAATAATAATATGAACTTAATTTGTATCACATCAGTTTAGACACAAGGCACCAGCCTGTCTGTGCATAAGCATAAGTAATCAGATAGTAACTTTAGTAAGAGAAGTAATGTAAACTATTTAGTATAACCTAAACACCAAATATAAGCAATATTGTAATTGCTAGTATTCTTCCCATTGGGTAATAAAAAATATTGTTCGATGATTATTGCATTTTATCAATTGTAACATGACAACAATGTCAATTTCTGACATCATTTTTAGTTACGACGCAACTGGTCTGAGTGAGTACATAAACTATAATTACTTGTGTAGCTAGAGAATTAATGAAATCGCATCATTGTAAAATTATTACTAACATTCCTTCATCTGCATAAATAAATCGGAGTGAAATATTACATGAAACAATGGGTACATTAAGGAAATTCAGCCTTTGCCTTATAATTCCCCTAAATAAAAAGTTTTAAGTGTTGATTGTCAACTGTTCGGCATTTTATTTGTCAAGTTTATGTTGGCTTATGCATAACTTTAAAACATAACCACAATTTGTTATTAGTATTACCACAGTTGCTGTAAGAAAGAGAAATGCAAATGAAAGGAAATATACTAATATTAGATTAATTGATAAGCAATTGATTGGTGCACAAGCAAAACCATTCGTAGACTACTGAACTGTTTACAGTTGACACTTTGATTTCTCATCAAGTGTGTTTCTCAAATTCGCCCAATATTTTTCATATTTAAATGTGTAACAAAACTATAGCAATTAAATAAATAACGCAAAAATATAAAATGATAGAACACTCACATGCACTAGTGGCTTTCCGCATCGATCCAGTTCTGCTTACAATTGCTTCACATAAAGTTTAGATGTAATAAGGCCAAACAGGATTAACATAAGAAAATAAAGCAAAAATTACGTTAAAAAGCTACATTATAAACACATATAAGCAATAGATAATAAACAAATTAATCCGTTACAACAACGTGCATATTTGTGCATATTATTCTTACCCAAATTAGGTGCACTTGCTCCTGAGGGCATCTTACTGGGTGCAGAAACTGTACGTTTATTCGCACTAGTCAACAATCCAACTTTTTTAACGGGTACAGCAGGTTTTGGCATAGATATTCTGTCAACCTCATCCATTCCCACTGAAATGATTAAATTAAACCAATTAATACTAATTTTGACTTACAATCAAGTGAGCAACACGCAGTTGGAAGTAATTCGCCCGCAGTTTTAACTTCATCAAATCTTAAAAGTAAAGCAGGAAGCCTTGTACTTGGAACTAAATTACGTCTTTGTAAATCGGCTTTCAATTTTTCCCCGACGTGTTTATATAAATCAACTAATGTACTAAAAGCGGTATCTCTCACAGTAGCCGTTGGATCTGATAATAACTTTACTATGTACGGTATAAACTTATTGAGCGTCACCGATTGTGCTCCGTGTCTGCAAATTGGAATAAAATTTAGTTAAAATCACAAAACCACTTTTAAAAACGTACTCATTTAAAGTGTTTACAAGGCACCTTAAAACTTCCTCTCTAATCTTTGCATTTTTGTGTGTGAATCCGGGCGTAAGTTTCTCAAGGAGTGTTTGGGGTGTGAGCACGTTACGCTCTAACAATTTAAGGATCAGTAGCTGTGCCTTCTCTCTAACAGTATCCCTCGAATCGCCTAATCTATCTACGACTGCCGGTAACACTGTTTGTAAATACGGTCTAAAATCGTGACCCAGTCTATCGATCAATGATGTCATTACTTCAATGCCATTGCTAGATACCTATAAAAAAAATGTAAACATAATTAAACTGGTATTTTAATTTTGAGTTTGTAATTTAAAAAAATACTATTTACTATATCGAGCAATGGGTTCGGGTCTTATTTGAATAAATTTTAATAAGTTTGTTAAATTGAAAATACAAATCAGTGAAGTGTGACAGTTGCTACAGTGAGACTTCTATCAATAGAAATGGTGTCATTTAATGTACATATATTAAACACTGTTAATTATACAAACCGCAATCGTTCACTCTAATTAATGATTAATCAATAGCAATTAATTGATATGCACCAACAAGTGTAATCACCCGCCTGTTTATCATTCCAAACTTTTAATAAGCCAAAATTCACTTGTTGAGCTACAACTGTATGTAAAAGATTGAGAATTAAAACACAAGTGTATCCACTGATGGGATAACACAGTGAAATTTTGCTATTGACTTAATGGAAGGAAAAAGCGGTATCCATTTAAGAGTTCATGTTTAACTTGATTATGTCGCGAGCTGGTGCACATGTGTACAAAATAAAAGTCATCAGCATCACGGTGCAACATTTTATAAAGGACATTTTTGCTTTGACACAATCAAACAATAAAAGTACTTCTTTATTACTTGATCAAGGGATTATACCAATGATGACAGTACCACACATATTTTCTAAGTAACTTCTAAATTGCATAAAAAGATAACAGAATAAAAAACAGAATTCTACATAAGTAAACTTTTACACTAAATAAGCACGTAGGTACTGGCGATTTCAATATTGCATATTGAGAGATCCGGTTGAGTGATTTACGGTAACATTATTTCGATAATAAAACTTCTAAAATGCAATTTCAATAATGGAAATCATGGCACGGATAATCCGCAGCCCGGATAACCGCCGCACGGATAATCGGGGTTCTACTGTATATTACTTTAATTACACATTACAATTTTTCATAGTTTTTTTACTACATACTACACGCATTGTCCTATTCAACATTGAAGCTTACCTATATACCAAGAATTCTCTACTTCACTCGATGAAATTCATGCATGCAGCTTACTACAATTTTTGGCATTGTAATACTGAGATAACTAGAGCTATATGTTTGAATTTTAACAGTGCCAATTATATTTGGAATGGCCTGTAACTTTTTAATCATTTTGCATTTGTCTTATGTTCATATAACTTTATTTGTTTAAAATCGTTTGAGAAACACAATAATTTTTAATAGTGTTAATATTGTTAAAGTGCTGACGTTTTGCAAGACATTGCAGCGGTCAAGCCTGGCAAACCTAGACCTAACAGCTCACCACCATCCGGAGCTAAGAGGATGGATAATCATCCCAAAAATCCTTGTTTTAGCTCACAAGGAAAAAAGCAAGGCAAGCCTTTCAACGCAGGCTGTGGAACAAATATAATGACATGGTATAAGCCAAAAACTAGTTACCTTAACAGTTCGAGGAACTGCGATAGCCTCAAATTATTCATTGTTTTGTTAAATTTTATTTCTTCTACAGATTAGTTATTATACACTTATGTGAATCTGACAGCACTAGTATTGCAATGAGAGAATATCACTCTTAAGCAAACTGTACTCCATTTGTGAGAAATTGTCATCACTATAATGACTATTTATTCATTTATATAAAGTGATCATAAAAAGAGAAAGTGCGACAAGGAAAAAGTCTTCTCATAAAAGAGAATTTAATGTAAATATTTATGAAGAAATCTGTGTGTGTGTTCCATAATGAAGAAACTTTGTGCAAGGGTGCTACAGATTTGGTACTTTGTAAAATTACATTAAGGCACAGTAAAAACAAAACACACTACATACATTTTATTCCTGATTAGACTATTTAACCTCGCCTTACGTAAATATCATATCTTCAAATAAACTAGTTTGTAGCGGAAAAAGAAAATGAATCCTCTTACTAGTGTATGTGTTACGCACAGATCATGAAACTGCACAATTCATGAACTGTACAATTTTCTGTGTTTTTTCAATTGATATTCAAACGTCATTTAGTTTTTGTATCAATTGAAAAAAAATATACTAAACCTGCAAATATTTCACGAATTGTGCAGTTTCATGATCTGCACGTAACATATGTATGGGTTATGTATTTGTATGATCACTATTTAACGTTAAACTAATTAATTAAACATTTGTTAAATAGTGATATTATACACATACATTACTATTGTTATTCAAAAAATAGAATACTGTAACAATATTTTAAGAAATGATTGTTCTAAAGAGAGATATCAAAAAAAATCTAAAGCCCATTTGAAGATCAATTAATATTTAGCAAATAATTTATTTATTTATTAAGATTTAGATGTGTACGAGACGCAATGAATCTAAACATATGTATGTGTAATGAACCAACAGGAAAGGAATACAATATGCATGATAAAGGTGGTTTAATTTTTTAAGATGATTTTATTGTAGTTGTTCACTTTATAATTCGGTAGTTGCAAAATTTGTACTGAAAAAGAAATAAATTACTTTTAGTGAGGATCATAACAAGCACATTGTGAAGTTGCTTTCAACGCATAAGGTCTTTTTCATTAAAAATTACGTAAAAAGCTAAATGGAAAATATACCACATTGTGTCGAACGAAAAAACGACAACAGTTTATATTTATTTAGTTTGTTATGATTACAATAGAACTTATTAAAGGAGTTACATCGTAACTGGTAAAACTCCTTTACTAAATCTGAAAGTGGCCTATTTTAGTTAGTGGATATGAACACCAGGGGGATATAACCTTTCACAGAGTGTATTATAGAAACCAGTTCTCTTTTCATAGGGTTATAGTGAAAATGTCTACATCAGTAAAGTTTCTCAGAATTACGTGCGATAATAGGTTTTCCTGGGACACTCATATTAACAATGTCTGTAATAAATTAAGCAAATGTTATTACTTATTGACTATCTTGAAATCAATGCTGAATACTGAAACCCTTTTAAATGTTTTTTATGTTTATGGATATTCATCTATCGCGCATGGTATTATAGGGCAAGGTCGAGATATTCAAAGGGTCTTTATCTTACAAAAAAGTATACTGAGATAGATCTTTGGTATTACTGGGAGAACATCGTGTCGAGAAATCTTCTGAAGTAAAAAAATATTGACCGCAACATCCACATACCTCCCTCAAACTACTAGGTTACATTCACTTAAATAAGCACAACCTTTGAGGCACTGCAACATTCATAGCCACAACACCAGACAAAAAACAATTTCGTAAACTGTAAAGTTAATAATAGCTACTGCACTAAATCACCAAACGTTGCAGGTATAAATTTCTTTAATAAACTTCCGTGTGATTTAAAAACAGTTGCAAATAAATGTATATTTAAGCGAAAGTTAAAAACTTTACGTTACCACTCAATAACTGTTTTTACAATATCAACGAGTTTCTTACTTTTACTGCAAGTCGTTAGTCTATTTGTCTTAATATTCATATTATAATATATGTATTCTATTCCTAATACTCCGTTCTATGTATATGTATATTGTGTATAGTATGTTGATGAACCTTATTCTGTAGGTAACGGAAAAAAAAGCAAGTGAATAAATTTCAATTTCAATTGTCCTTTTTACCCACGAGAGTAAAAATGTGAAAATTCAGTTTGGCAGTACTGTATTCCAAGTGACGGTTCCAAGAACAATAACAGACTTCATTTTGAGAGTAAGAGTTTCACTATGACAAAACCTTATCTTTCCATTTGGTTTATTTAGTAATGACTCAAAGTCTTTCTTTTTAAAGAAATTGACAAATGCTGTAAGTGTTGCATTCATTAGGTTTCATATATTATGATAAAAATAAGCTAATAGCTACAAAGCAGATGAATAAAATTGTAATAGGTATTTACAGTAGTGTACTGTAATATTTAAATGTTAATCCTATATACCTATAAATATGCAAAATTCAAAATATTGCAACCATCCAAGTACACAATTGGCATTTCAAAATTATGTAACAAATATTTCTCCGCATTTAACAATATTATTTTTAAATGAAGAAATTAATGACAATTTTAAGATTACATCAGAGATATTAAATTAATAAAGAGTCTGCCAATCCTGCTTCAAGTAGAGTCCAAACAATAATTGAAGATAACCGTGACTAAATTCTGAATGTATTTTTAGATATATTATACAAATCAAAACTTACCTTTTCTCATTACACAAACATGTCATGATCATTCAAACAATTAAACTAATTATAAATGATACTAATAAAAGTACCTACCTCCACCTTCTATAAATATAAATCTATTTATGTTGTAAATATGCATGAGGAAGGGGATAAAAATGTAGTACATTTGCCCGGTTGCTAGGATACTAAACATCTTCTTCAGATTTACGTCGGATTTCCCATGTTGACAAGGCAACTTTCACTCAACTGTGTAATTATAAATATGCATTCAAAACTTTACTTTTACTTCTCTCATTTAAAAATCATAAAGCGGATTTATAAATAAACACGTTTCGATGACTTTCTTTACCATCTATAGAAACTGAATAAAACTTACCTTATAATTGCTGCTTTGCATCCAAGGTATTAAACCGTCGATTAATTGTCCTATATCCTGGCATGTTATAGGATTTGACGGTTCGTCTAAATAAGCTAAAAGGTCGATACCAACTTGTTGACGAAATTTTGTATCCGCCTTTGGCAAATGTGGCATGAAACCATCCAAATCCCTGGGACATACATAAGCCATTTTGGCTTCTTTCACTGAAAACAGGTAAGTAATTAATAAGAAATAAAACACACCTCCCACACATTACGCCCAAAAGAGGTAAGATTCTACCAAAAGGCAGCCTACATAACACATTTTTATTATGAAAACAACACAGGTTTTTCAACTATATTATTTAAACTTTGACATCAAAGGGAGGAAGAAATTAGAGGTAATTGTCGTTTGAAATTGAAAAAAGAAATAGAGTACTTACCGTTTATCTTATAATAAAAATCATTAACACAGTGATGTACAAAAATATGCACAAATTAAACAGGACTAAACTACGGTTTCACAAAATTAATAGACATTTACAACATTACAATGCAGCCATGTTCGATTTCATTTCGAGTTTGACATCTGACAAAAACTTCTTATGACAAATTTGTTGTTTTTTACAACCCAGTGGCGTAACATACAATGGAGACAAAAATGTTTTCCTTTTAAAACAGAGGATAATAATTACCCCAAGTACATTGGGTAAAATGTGTCTCATTTAGGTATTAATACAATTTGCAGCACCCTAGCTTATTTAAAAATTAAGCTACAAGACGGAACAAGAACCAATGGGCTTGTTCAGCAGATAAAGCAGCTTTACAACTGTTGTAAAAATATTTCATACGATTGGTTTATACATTTACAACAAGGGCGAGAACCAATCATATTGAAGAATCTTACAACAGTTGTAAAGCTGCTTTATCTGCTGAACAAGCCCATGTAAAATAGCTTCAGTGCGCTCACTGATATTTTCATTAGGTGTTTTCTTTTTGCACGTTGTGGTAGACTTAAGTCAGCTCTGTCAATAACACACCATTCGTTTTATAAAAATAATTTGACTGTTAGTGTTTTCAATAACCCTATTCGATTTAAAAAGCTTTATTTAAGTTTTATATTAACCTGAGGCAGAAATGTCTACATGACGCAAGGCACTTCAATCACGTGATGATTGTGACTTTACCTCTTTGCCTTCAAATATCCTTCTTATATTACCTGATAGGCTTCTCAGTGGGGGTGCGGGTTTGTTCTTCTTTCCCTTGTTTAAAAATTTGAACAGCTGGTTTTTCTTATTCTTTAACGCCCTTCGCCGCCAGAAATGGTTACGGGGTGTCTGAGTACTTACGAAAGAACAACCCTGTTCAAACGATACAATAATAGATCAGGAAGGTGTACTCTGTCCTCAAAAATTCTCACTGATACTTATGCAACAATGATTATGGTATGAAGATGTGGAGCTTGAAGTCGGATATTAAAAAGTTTCATTTATTGAGAATATCTATTTTATGGGATAAAAGTAGAAAATGTTATGAAAGGAAATTATTGGATAACATCTTTAAAACGTAAAAACTCGAGCAACGCTTTTGTTTTTCCTGAGCAAGAAAACCTGATAGGCACTGTTCTTCGAAACGTACTAAACACCAAACTGTTATATATAAGGGCCAGAGGATTATTAATTTTTGATATAGATTTCCTTAAGACACTGGCGAATGAAAAATATTTTTTCAATTATTAGTGAAATTACATAATTTTATTTACTTAAATAATAGTAGTTTACGTAACAAGTCCCGAAAGTGACCTTTTACTGGACAAGTAGGCAAATTACAGGACGAGCCGCAGGCGAGTCCTGCAAGCCTGCGAGTCCAGTAAAAGCACTTTTGGGACGTATTACGTACATTATTTTTTTTAAAATCGGCCAGAAACGGGAAGAACAATTGACCATTCTAGGCCGGAAAGTAAAAAATGAGTCCGGTAAAGTAAAAATGAGTCCGGTAAAACTTTTACCGGACTATCACAATAACTTTCCGGCTCAGTCCGTCAAAATGACATTTTCTGGCCTAAAAATAATCCGGAAAGTACTACTTTCTGGCCGATTTAAAAAAAAAGCCTTTTAATATATTTTAACGTTTATTGCTAAGGAAAAATTGTATAATCGTTTTACCCCTTTGGAATACGATTACTGCCCATTTATAGGGTTCAGTAGCCAGAAATTTTGGCTATTAAAGTTACAGAAGAACCTCGCTAATCCGTCCATTACGGGACCGGGAGCATGGTGGGAACGCAAAAAAGACAGTTTAAGAACTCTCAACTGCTTAAAACATGAGAAATCACACGGTAAAAAATGGTCTGTTCTTAAGCAGGACGAAAAAAGTGTGTAATGTTCTTTTGCTTAGCAAACGACAACCTTGATTTTGCCGTGATGTTCAGCCATTGGGATGGTCGGGCTAAGCGGGGAGTCAGACCATCCGAGGTTCTACTGTACTATTATTTCTTTGTTAGGGCAAGGATTCCAGTTCTTCTATATCCCTATGTCTATTTTAGATTCACACAGACCTGCATGTGGGGGGTAGTTTTACAGCTCATGTTTCCCAAAAAACTCCATACCATATTTCCTTAGATGGTACTCGCATAGCACGAATTAAAAAATGAACTGCTTGAATTATTAAGGCACCCTGTGCCTACTCAAATTTTTACA
Source organism: Pyrocoelia pectoralis (assembly GCA_036250285.1). NCBI lineage: Eukaryota > Metazoa > Arthropoda > Insecta > Coleoptera > Lampyridae > Pyrocoelia > Pyrocoelia pectoralis. The sequence goes on along the minus strand of CM070075.1, from coordinate 5,609,473 downwards.
GAATAAAATAAACGAGTTATTCGGTTATTATTGTTAGTATAAAGTATGTTAAAAGGGTTTATAAGTCGAACTGCAAGATTATTTTAATTTATACTAACATATACCACACCTTTAGTTAAAACACAACAGTTAATATAACGAGTAAAGAAAAAAGTTTATTGAAAATGTTATGTGCATACATTACAAATATTCTGAATGATGCTGTTATTGCTAATAGACGATACAAGAAAATAATTGAAATAGTTGCCATATTTGCATGCTGCTTTAAAAAATTAACGGTATAATTAAAAATGTATTTAAAGTAAGCTGGATTAACGATGCACTTGAATTGTCCTCAATAAAGTTATTCTCTCACTGATTTTTATCGATTTTATGAACAAAGTATTATCGGACAAAGCATGTAGCTTATAGTAATAACATAAGTAGCTTTTATTTCAATTGACGCTCAACAAATAACACAGATATCAAAGAAGACACCAGCTTACTTTAAATAGTGTATAAATACTAGCATATATTAAAAATATTTTAACAAACCTAGTACCTTGAAGTTACTTAAAGCAAATACTTAACCTTGGCTTTTAATTGTAAAACAATTTGAGATCTCAACATATACATTAAAAAGTTAAAATGTGATCATTTGATGCGTTCGACAATAGCACTCTGGTGTTTGTACGTAGTATTAGAATGAAAATAAAACATATTCCATTAGAATATAAAATATTAACACTGATTAAGATCTTACTTATACGTTTCTAAAATTTAACAAAAATAACAAATAATATAATTTTTGCACAATACTGCCATTCTAACTATATATGTGGCAAGAATAACTCTACCTTGTTACGTTGTTCCCTATATCAATAATACAGTAGGTATTTTACAAGTGCGAAGAATCGCCATAATATTGCAAAATTCTGACTAACTATTAACGTTTTAAGAACATATTCAAAAAAATAATACATACGATCAAATGTAATTTTGATTACATTCTATCCTATTCAACAACCGCTTAATATGTAAGTACAACTTATGTAAAATTCAACAATAAATAAAAAATATACATAACAACGCAAAATTGAAGATCACGATTAGAAACTTAATCACAACACTCTCTTGCACATTGCATTCATAAATAGGCACTTCAATCTGCAAATGTCAGTCAGAATTTGCATCTTTCATTCCAAGGTTTAAAGAGATCTATTTTCTTGTTATTTAGTCAGGCGGCAAGTAACTGAAGAGTTTGAACTTATTCCTAATGTGTGGTCGGACATCTTCCCGCTGTAAATAAATAGAAGTAATTATGTGTCAATAACAAGTTAACTAAGTAATATTATTAGAAGAATAATTCCGTTGGTAGATTTGAACATAAAATATGTCTCTGAACTATGCACTAAAGACTAAAATGTGAATAATTGATGAAGTTCCATAATCAGAGATGGTAAAGTTTAGGCACATTCACATTAGCATCTTTTTGTTGATAAATACTACAGTGACTTTATTTTAGAACAGTGATGACAATGGGTGTCTCATTTTTTATTGGTTGTGATCCTGGCAGCCATGTTGCGACTAAAATTTGAATAGTTTGCATTACATTCTTATAGTGTCGGTTTAGTTTTTGTGTAAATTGTTAAAATCTAGACAATATAATGTGGTTTTAAGTGCTAGGATATTGAACGGTGTTTATGTTTTATCACCTGTTTGGACGTTTTTAAGTTTAACTTAGATTTTATAAGAAAAATTAAGTATCTGCTGTTTTTTAATTTCCCACCTACCTACTCCATTTTATTTATTTAACTTAAAATTAGGAACTGTATGTATATACACAATGCTTAAATATTTTCGTTAAGGTTTCCACGGATGTATATATTGTTTGTATTTTCTTCTGGAGTTTCTCCGTGTTGGTTTTTATGTAGAAAATGCCTACGTTTCGATTCCACAGACCTTAAATTAAATTTGAAAACTTCAGAATTGATAAAAAAGTCTTGATAAAGATTCCATAGATGGAATCGAAACGTAGGCATTTTCTACATAAAAACCAACACGGAGAAACTCCAGAAGAAAATACAAACAATGCTTAAATATCATATACAATTATACCTACATATAGATACAATTTCTGTAAAAATTAAACATTACCTGCATCTTCAATCGTCAGTTTCTCGCCGCTGTTTATAGAAAAACATACGCGCCAGTGTTTTTTATAGCAAATTTTATAAGCTTTCAATTAGTTTATATAAAAGTTTGTCGTAAAATAAATGGAAACGAAGATATTTAAGAAAAACTGAATACAAACATACATTATAGTTAAATTCTGTGAAAATATATAGTTTTCAAAGATGTATTTTTACAATAAAGTGCAACTTGCGAACGATTTATTGTATTGTATTACCTTTGTATATATAAAGTACTGAAAATAGGATAAAACCAATTTTAACAAAAATTTAACGGCCATTTTTTAGCGAAAATCGGGATTCTTAATAAAATGTCAATTTTTGAGTAGGTATACCTTTAAAGAGCTGTAACTAGCGAACTGTTTGTCGTACGAACTTCTGCCTGCGCTTATTTTACAGGTCCATTATATCTTTAAAAAACTAATAAGGCACTTTACTGTCTACAAGTAGTCAAAATATAACTATTTGCAAAGAAACGCTGGAAAATGAGGAGAATTTTTCATTATTTCTTCCTCTATCGCCTTATATAAATTACCACAATGATATTTCGTGTATTCATATAGATTCAAAATTTAATTCTCTACAACTTTTATTATATGCACTAAGTACATAGAATCAATAGTTTTCGACTTATTATTGATTTTATTATGCAAAACGAGCAGCGATTGTGTCTTAGAAAAAGGTTTAAATGATTATATCTCTGTCAATATTAATCGTATGGAAATGTTTAAAAAAGAAAATTATTCGTAATGAAATTCTCTACAACTTTTATTTGAAGCATTTTGCGTTACGAATGGCTATTCTCGAGATATAAGCGAAATACGCGCGATGTGCGCACGTGTTACTGTTTCGCCGCAAAACAACATTTTAAAACAAATCTATCTCGGCTCCTATTGGTCGTAGAGACAAAAATAAAACACGAAAATGTGCGGAATTTTGTCAGCTACAATTTTCTTAACGTTTTTGTTTTTGATAAAATTGATACTTTTTCAGTTATTTACGAAAATCTGTTTTTTGACACTTTTTCGTCCCCTCCATTTATCTCGGAGGGGGGGTACGGGTGGGGACTTTTGAATACTTCAAAGGGAGCACAAATCAAGCCTGTTCCCAAATTTGCAAAGCTGTAACCATTATTTCATCCAAATCGTTAAATTTGGTCTTATTTTACTGGACTATTTACTAATACTGTTTGAATTTAGTCGCAACATGGCGCGGAGGCGGGACTTACGCTCTATTGTCGTCACTGTTCTAAAATAAAGTCACTGTAATAAATACTTACAGGGAAAAGATTCGACTGAGCCTTTGTCCTTGAGGTGGACACTGAGTTTACTTTTAAATTCATCGTCAAGGCTTTAACTTCGAATGCTGGATTATGAGTATGATCTTCTACAATTTCTTTTATGCCAATGAATTATTCAACATTGTTTTCATATTAAAAGGAAGGGATTTATAGTGTTTTTTCTTTGGTGTCATCTAGACATCGCAACTGCCTTGGTAGAATTTCATAGCTGTATGTTAAGACTATGTAGATGATTTACCAGAAACAAAATTGTGAACTATACATGTTTTCAAAGTATGATATTTCATGATTTTTCATTAAAAAAACATCATTTTTTTTAGAAACATGTTATTGTTTATGTTGGCGATATCAAAATTTAGTAAGATTACTTAATAAGGTAGTCTCCCCATTAATCCTAGTAATTTAACTTTCTTAATGAAGTGCTGTTTACCAAAACCCGTAAGTTAAATATACATAAAATTAATAAAAGACAAAATAATATTATTAACTATTACCATCTCAACTAAATCTTCTAAAAATGGCAACAACTTCAACAATTCAGAATCTGTACGATCCACAAACCAGCTTTCAATCGGGATTCCATTATTTAGCTACAAAGTAAGTTATAAGATTATTTACCCAATTAGATATTATAAACTTACGTGATAACCAAATGCTTGAGGAGAATTGTCAACAATAATAGTTCTAGAGAGATCACGTCCTAAGATAGATAAATCTTTAATATAATTTCCATTGACACATACGCAATGTTCACGAAATAGTCTGTACTTTATCCATTTTCTTTCCGGATCTAATAAGTTTAATAGTTTGTCGGCATAAACACGTTTGGAAGCAGTAAAGAGAATCACTTCAAATAATTGGGATACCTTTTCCAAAAATTCTCTAAAATATGGTCGCGTACGAACATAAACTGTATAAGAACAATCTTGAAATAGGACTGGAAAATGAAAACTAGCATCTGGAAGCTCTTGAAGACTACAATGTACCAACGTTTCATCTAAGTCCAATACCTGTAAATAAAATTACTGTAAGGATACTTACAAAGATTTTCTTGCAACCTCCTTATTAATAATTTTCGAGGTTGTGCCTTTCATTTCATATACCTAATTACAGTTGTACCAAAATAAACTCATGTGTGGTTTGTTCAAATAAAAGTAATATAACTAGTGGTGAAGTGGTGTGCAAAGCTTCAAATTTTTCGAACAGAACCGAACTCGTTCAGTTTGAAAGAAGTAGGGTTCGCATACCACTAAATATAACACAATCAAGATTAGATATTTTTTACCTACATTTTTAGGTGGTTAGTAAAACTTGCAGCTGTACTCTTGCACAAGGTTTAACATTTTTCAAAAACAACTCTCAACTGGTAATGAATATAATTTCACTTCCCAATATTATTATGCTCACAATGTTAATATTCTTTAGATGCTTAGATCATGTGACAGGGGGATATTAGTTTACTACAGTACAAGACAGTAATTTTTTAAACAGAAATGATATTTCATTTGAGTATCTTTGCTTTTTTGATTGATATCAGAGTTTATAATATGTATGTATGCTTATTTTATGACAAACTTGCCAGGAATCGATTTTTACTCGTAATAAATCAGACTACTGTCATGAAAACAAATGAACGTAGAAAAATGGTGTTATACAATGCAGTCATAAAAAAAATGAACCTTCGAAGGAATTCATTAATGGGATGAAGTATTAATTTAGTAGATAAAAGAAGGCAGTGGAATTGTGAAAAATGTGTAACTGTCCTTTTAAAGACTTTGTAATTGTTACTGTGTATTTATTAATTACAGGCAATGACCTGGTTACTGGTTGAACTAATTTTTCGATGAACAATAATAATTCATCATAAATTCACAAGGTCTGGATGTCCGTTGGTTTTTTCCTGTGGACATTATTGTCATTCTTTGTCTGTAATTTAAAGCAAAAATATGAGCACTGATACCAACCTTTCTTTATTTGCAAACAACATTATGACATGTCCATTTGACATTTACGTTAAGTTGGTATGAAAACTGTTCGTACAAGAATCGAAATTTGTTACTGACGTTATCCTTCTTAGTTAGTTGAGTTAATAAAACGACACTCTTGGAATAATATGTTAGCTAATAATGTATTCATTGTATTCAATATGTAGAAAAGGATAGTTATACACAAGAGCGCGTTTGATTCATCGATCAATCGGGATAAGATAAACGAATTAACTATAAGCAAACTTTATTTGAAACCTTTTGTTATTTTGTTTTACATCGTAAATAGATACCTTCAACCGAGGCTATATATATACAGGGTGACATTGAAAAAACTACAATGCATATTACCACGCGATAGAGGGCCATGAAATAATAAAAAAAATTCCTATACACTAATGTCCGATCGCCTTTTGTTTTTAAGATATAGGATCTTAAAGGTTTTTGTGTTTTTTTGTCGCTTTGAAAATTATTTTAACATTTTTTATCCGAAAATTTATTGCTCTTCAAGATCTTATTAAAAAAAAATCGCTACTTAGTCGGCAGGAGCTTTAAAAACAGCAACATAACATGACATAAGAACAGCAATAATTAAATTTAACACATAATCATGTCTCTGTAATCTTCAAACGTGTAGAGAACCATTTTTAAAAGCAATTTTAAAAAACGAGAAGCAAAATAATCAAACAAAAACGTACTCAGGAACACGAGAAACTTGAATAAATTATTACAATATTAATTTGACAGGTGCCATAATGTCATAGTCAAGATGCTCTATCTTAACAACAAAAGGTGATCGCACATTAGTGTATAGGAATTTTTTTATTATTTCTTAGCCCTCTATCGCGTGGTAATATGCATTGTAGTTTTTTCAATGTCACCCTGTATATATCAATTATACTACAATGACTTATTAAATAAAATAGTTTTTTTGCGCAATAAAACAATAAAACATTCCCGCTCCCTAATTTTTGCCGCCCTGGGCACCTGCTCTTAAAGCCCCCCCTCCCCAATCCGCCACTGATAGTGTGTAGTGTTGTAATCACAAAACAACTTTTGATTTTCTCCAGAAATAATATACAGAGTATGTCATAAATAAGTTTAATTATTCTCCCCCCCCCCCCCCCTCTGAAGAAATATTTAAAAAAATAAGCAAAATGCTTGGAACAGATTTTGAAAAAATCGATTTTTATTTTTGACCAATAAATTGGCCATGTTAACAAATGGGAAATATTTCTATTTAAAAATTGAGTTTGTACTGTAAATTGTAACTAAGAAAATGAAAACTATGCCACCGAATTCTTTGTGAAATTACAAAACATGTTGTCGATAACAATCCAATTTGGTTTTTTGTTGTGTAGGCGTCGATAAACAAAATTCTATCCCAAAGGTGTCATATTTTTCACATTTAACAAACTCCAAGATCTCAAAGGTGAGTAGGTAGTACATACAGGGTGGTGTATTTACACCACCCTGTATGTACCACCAAAGTAAATAAAATTGCAAAGATTACAGATAGGTTTTTGTTTTAGAATTGTCTTATATGTATAATAGAAAATGAGGAGATACACTCAACGCAAGAACTTGCATACACAATAAATGTACTTACCAAGCTAAACTCTGGACTGGAACGTGTTTTCAATGGTAGAGCCGGACACTTGGAACGCATTTCAAAAGTAAGGGGAGGCAAATGTTTAATAAAAAGATATGGATCAAAAGCCTCCCAAGTGTCCTCAACTTCAACATGATCCGGGTTTCTATCTAAACGTTCTTCTTCCAAATTACCGCCAGGTTCGACAATACTAGTAATGATCGAAGAATTAGGTACATTCGAACAATATTGCACATTAAAATCGTAATCTATATTATTACCGACATTATTAATATTGATTAAATTATTTTTGGACATTTCCTCATCTAATAATGTGGTAAAATCTTGAGTATTTACGTTGCTCAGATCGCTTATCAATGGATATTCTTGGTAATCCGATTTGACCGACTGATAATCGTAGTACATTGCGTCACAAATTTTTTCTGAAAACGTTGGGTAGCTAAAATCGTTATTTTTAACAGAGTTTGTACAATTTATGTTTAAATCTGAGTGTATTTCGATAGTGGAGTATTCGATTTCCTTAGGTAGGTTCTCGTGAAGTGCATAGCCTTCGGAAGTTCCCTCATTACTTGTATTAGGCAAATTCATATTGACCGAGAAAACTGTGCTGTTTGCCGAATGTTCGTCTATTACGTTCCCAAAATCATCCAAACTTGCGCATTTGCCATTACTGTTACTTTCCACATTTCGAAACACGTACAGGTCGGGAACCAGTTGTGCTTCATAATTTTCTTTGCAATCTTCGGATACTTTGGATGATACATCGATTTTATTGCAACTGTTCGATTTCATGCATCCCACAACGTACACCTTTTCCTTTTTACTCTCGCAAAAATCTTTACATATCGAAAGTGCCAAATTTTTCACTTTCTTTTGCGACCAACAACTTCGTTTCATCGAAGTTTTTTTAAGTTTATTTGCGCATAACGTAAATGTGCGTGGTTTGTTGCGTTTTTCACTTCTAAGCCACATCTCTTTCCCGGACAAAATCTAAAACGAAATCAACTATAAAGGGTGTCGTTACAAACTTAAAACATTTAGTACGGTTCAACAATGAACTTTAACGGACTGAGTTTCCTAGTAAAAATGAACGAAATCGATCATTTTTAACACTACAGAGAACAAGAGTAGAAAACTAAATAGGAAAATATTTAAATAATTACAATTCCATAAATAGATTCTAAATTTAATAAACAATTTATAAATAAAAAAACATATAAAGCAATAATGATAATAGCTGTATCCTTTTATCATAATTTAGTGATAGTGCGGGAAGATTAACTTTGTTATAAACATAAAAATCAAATGAAAACATTGTTGATTAGGTTTTATGTTAAATACAGGTAGATATAAATTAATTTTATAGAAAATTAAACCTTATTGCACATGCCCACTAAACTAAAAGTAGTAAAAAACGAAGTGGGCGTCCTAGATAATTCCCGCGTTGATGAAAATCAAAATAAACAAAATTAATTCAAAATATATAAATTCAAAAAGGCGCTAAAATGTTTTTTAATTAATTCACTTTCGGGTACGCTCCGACAGTATATGTAATTCTTGAATAATTTCTCTAGAAATATCAGCTGAACGAATAGAAACATTTTACCCGGTAAATAATAGATTAAGAGAGATAATATTAATATAAATGATTTTAGTTACCTGTATTACCGCATTTGCCGTCTCTTATCCATTTTTCGGAACTGTTGTTGACAACAAAAAGCTTTAGGAATTACAAAGCATCACATTAAAATGGCGTCCCACGCGCTTTCTTATACTATTAACAATAACACGCATGCGCCAGACTGTACAGGTGAGAATTAAGGTAATTTTCAAACGGAACTTTTGAACAATAATGCCGATATTGGGTACCAAGGGGTCTTTTATATAAGCATTTTATTACAAAAAATAAGTCACTCATATACTACCGTGATACCTTATCCCCTAAAACAAAAGACATGTTAAGTACCTACCCTACTTACATACCTACTCTAGAAATAAGGCACTTTATTTAATTATTATATTTAAACCATAAATCGTTATTTGTACAACTAAAGAAGAAAGTAATGCTTTTTCCAATTCGAGCGAGAGTTGAAGAAACATTTTCTTCTCGTGTCTTATCTACACAAAATAATTTTTTCTAAAACTGCGGTATAATTAAAAAAATGAACATGAAATTTTGCATTTATAGCATTAGAGAGGGTAGGCACACAAAGAAAGTAGGTTGCCTGTTTACTGGTAACAAGCGCTTGGGTATAAGAACAAATTATTTCCATTTATTTGTGCTTATCAGCGCCAAGAAATAGGTCCACTTCTAAATCCACCCGCACACAGATATAAACTTGTTGCCAACGCAGATCGGCGCTTACTTTTTACCGAAATTAATTTTTAATTCTCGGTTGCTGGACGCGTATCCATAGCATTAATTAATGGATGTCGAGTCACTAATTTCAGCTGCTTTCTTTGCGTACCCTTAAGTTGTAAATGCTGACAGTTTACTGAATTCATTTGTTTTCCTAATGGTGCTGGCAATACTGCGTGTACCTACTGTCATCTCTAGAGAGGAATATGTAATTTTCTTCACTAATTTATTAAAGAAAATACTATTTTCCAAGACAGTTTTAGAAAAAAGGCTTTTATTTAGTTAAATAAAAATTCATCAGTCTTGACACGCTGACAGTGCAGCGTCAGTACTTTTTCCTCCGCCCTGTAAATCCGGATCCTGGTTCCGATTTCTCATTGCCGGAGATGCGTTTCCAGTTGGGGCAAGTTATTTTTTGAGTGTTACTGGACCAATTTTGGTTAGACAAAACTGTTCATGCAAGGCGCAATTTCTCCTTAGAGAGCTTAGAAGCACCATTCTGTTGGGGTAGTGTACGAGTTTTAAAAGTTCATGACAAAAAGGAAAAAACTGTAGTGGAGATGTTTAAAAGGGATCCATCCTCATATGTAGGGTTTTTTTTTGATTGGAAAAAACTAAGGACACAAAAGTCCTTAGATGTTGTACGTTCTACCTGGAAAAATCGTTCGTTACATCATATCACATTTACGTTTCTTTACATTACCAACGAAGCATGTGATTCTATTACTGGTGCTTTTTGAGTATCGTTGACATGTCTGTAAAAAGGAAAGATACCCGTTTTCCTGAAGGCTGAAGTAACAATATTAGGTGTCATGGCTCTCTGGAGTAAGCAATTTCGACACTTGCAGCTACATTATAATTGCTGAAGGTATTTCCTGGGCAATGTTGATTTACCTAGGTATTATACCTATAAGGTACTAATTTTGTACCTGCAATGGTATAAAAAAAGAAGTGGACCAAAAAATACATTTTTGAAGGACCTATATAAGCATTTTCACCCTCAATATCTTATTATTTGATTTAAAAACGTGATTTTCTGACAAATATTGTATAAACGAAATATAGTTTTTATTATTTAATTAATTCGTATTTCTTCAATGAAAGTTAAGTGGATATATGGTCAATTTTTGTTGCATATTTTGGGATTCAATTTAATACATAACTACTAATACTCGAACACTATTTATGATGTAATCCATTTATTTATTATCGCTGGCACCAAATCATGCCATTCTAATATTTATTGGCTCAACTCATCCTCTATAAGTTTTTATGTTGATTGAAAGTGATTTGAATGTAAGAAAACACGGTACATAAAAATAATAGGAAAAAAACCGATTCCAATTTTCTTTATCCCAATGTATTTGTGGTAAAATTAATTTATTTCCATTATACACCTAAAAATGGAGGTAGCACAAAGGGCTCCAATAGGCAGCCTATGTGCGCGTGGACCTTCCCACCCTCTCATCGAAATCCAGAATCCAGACACCTAAAAATACAGACTAACATGCTAATAAAAAGAATCTGAATGAAAACCTTGAAGGAATATGTTACACTCCTATTATTATCAGGTTTGTCAGACGGAATCCACATTACTTTAAGGTTATTAAATGAGACATAAACAAGGCAAGGATGAACACAGTTAGATGATTGTTAATAATGCTGACAAATACGATCCATGTATAGATGAATAATCTACACTAAAAGTAGTAATGGATATGGACAACAGTAGACCCATATTTGGAAAAATTTATCACTGCTACACTAATTACTGAGTGCAATATTACTTCCGGCCCCAGAGGGAGAAGAGTACAAAAGTGATAGATACAAAATAGTTTTTATCGTTTCCGAGTGAAAAAACTTGGTGGTTGTTGTTGGGTTTTGTCTTAAGACTGAAAGAATCTGTTCCAGAAGACTCAAGGTTGGGAGAGCTGCTGTCTTCAACGAACATGAAAAGAAACAGTTCATACATTTATGGAAAATTATATGTAACTTTTTTATTGGAATATTAAAAAATGTTAAGTTAATTTCAATCTTTTTAATTTATCATATGTGCTAATTGCCAATTTTGATTAACATCGACAGGACCCTCGATCTTTATACCGTCTTTTGTTATTATCCCAACTTGATATTTAGGGAAACTTCTAGCATCTCGGTAATACAACACTTCCATACATTTCTTTAATAATCCCACAGCTTCACCTTCCGATAAAAGAGGATTTTTCTCTAAGGCATCTCTTATAAGTGGAAGGGCTAAATGTGCACCATAGCCTGTACAGATGGCTTTATCCTCGTATGCTGTGCCCAATTTGTCAACTGTACCCAAAAATGGAACACCTTCCTAAAATAATACAATGTAAAACAACTTTCCACCAACACACCCTTAAAAAACCTGCAAGCCGCCTACGACAAATGTATTCCAGAATGGATCAAATCTACTTCTGCGATTATACATCACTCTAGTCAACCAACAGTACAGTGACTTTGGTTTTAGTTTAAATCCGTCGTCTAAGCACTCCTCGTCAATGCTACAAAGGATATGTCAATTATAATCGAAAACAACACAAAACTTACATTTTCTGTTGTATCAAATCTTTTACATATTGAAAATCTCCATAATCGCCTCCTGCACCAAATATAATGTTATCGTTAACCTTCATTATTCTGGGACAATCACGAAAACGAGCCAACGATCCATACGAAGCTAACAAATCACCCGCAATTATTACTCCAGAATTAAAAGTAAACGCAATTACTGATGTGGCCGTTGTTACAGGAGCCCTACAGTAAAGGTAATTAATGGCAATAAGAACAAGGTACTACTTACTGTGAGTGTTGAGCAATGTGCTGCTTATCTACATTTGATCCTGGAAAGTTGTAAAAAGCGCCAGGAACGGGACCGTTTTTCCACAAAGGAGGAGCGGAATATGCATCTGTAGTATTAAACATAATTTTTACTGTATTTTTAAAAAATCACTTTGGTTATGTATTTTAACGCAAGTAATCAAGATGACATACAAAATTTTAAACTGAATTTGATTGGTGAATGGATTTGTGATTACCAACATTACAAGAATGAAAACACTGTCATTCGTGTGAGAAAGCAGGACCGTACTAAGAAATCATCCTCCTCCTTTAACCCTTTACACATCTTTCTTGATCGCCTCAAAGATGTTCCCCCTGCTGCATTGGCACTTGAAATCCTTACTATCATCTATTTACATGTTCACTCCGCTGTTCCTTTATATGTAGTTATTAATATATGATAACAATCTCTGATGAGAACACTAGCGATTTTTACATGAAATGACGAAAATAAACTAATTAAACATAATAATTGAGGAATGGAACTAATTAAGTTATATGTACGAACATTTCACAGAGGAGGAACGGTGCTTAGTGGAACTGGAAATCGAACCTGAACTACTCGTGTTAGAGTGAGGCACTCTAACCATTTGTGTTTAAACAATTCCTTCTAGTCCAGGCAAAACAGTCGCAGTATGTGAATATGTCAAGTCATTAGAAGAGCATTAAATTTCATACAAAAAATGAATCAATTGTAGTGTTATCAAGTAACCCATGGCAATTTTAAAAGCATTGTGAAAAATAGAGGGTCCTTGGTAGATTGCACAATACTGCGCTTCCGCAGCTACCATTACTACAATATTTGAATCATAAATGAACTTTTTCACCACCATTTGTTACTTGTTTGCCTGGACACCGAGTGTGGACCTATACCAAAACAACATCTAAAAATAAAAATGACTATAAAATAAAATGCCGCATTTATTATTTGAGTAACTAGCACTTATAATTATCAACAAAAAATAGAAATAAGATTTTTTGGTACTTACAGCTTTAACAATATCACAAGATTATTCGACAAAAAATCAATTCAAGAAAGGTATTTATAAATGTGCATTTGCACATACGTGAGTTTAAGCACCTTGCATGTAATCCGTCCAGTGCGCGTACAAAAATTTGAAATATACCAAAAATTGTATAAGTACATTATTGCCTTGACACATCTTAATCACAAAAAACACACTGATAAAGCATCATTAGAAACTGTCACGACAATAACGTCTCAAATTGCTTTATAAGTAAATATCGTGCATTACAATGTTACAAATATATACATGTATAGCAAAGGTGATATTTAATATGCAAAAATAAGCAAGTCAAAGCTGCCACTTAATAGTAATAATTTGTAATTACAGCATGTAAACAAAAAGAATAATGAGAATGCAGTCATCTGCTTTTATTTAGTTCAAGTTTTCGAAACATTTCTTTTTTGTTTATCAATAATAACTCTAACCAATACATAAATGTAAAAGAACTAAATTGAACATTAAAAGTATATTTGCTATAGCTACACTGCTCACACTTAAACTTGAGGCAGTGTAGATTTAACCTACACACGGCATTTTTTAGTGCAGCATACAAATTGCGCCGAACAAAGTGTTAAAGTAACACTAACCGCGACAACACCATTAGTGTTACATTAACCACACTATTATAAAAAAGTGTAGGCAGTGCAGGCACACACCTAAGTCACAAAACTAAACATAAAATCAAATATTTTTATTTTAATTTTTCTTGCACTTAATAAACATTTATGTCCAAATTTGATTTTATGATTACCTTCGATTCTTAGAGTGGGTTTTACAAAAGTCCTTTATCCAGTGTAATATTTAATCCCGGTGTTAAGGAATATGATTGGCTATGTGGTGGGCACATCCATATCCCAATTGGCTGATGATTTGTCCACCAATCATATTCCTTAACACCGGGATCATTTGTAACACTGGACTAACTAGTTTTGTGAAACTTACCCCTAACGTTTCGTGTAATTTTACATAGTAAGTTACTTAACTTAGTTGTTCATTTACATTTATATGTAGGTGAATTCGCACACCAAATGGTTTTGGATATAACAGCAACTCTGTTATAAGACCAAATATATCTACCAATCCCTAAAAGATTGTTTGTAATCACACAACTTGGTTATAACATCATGTTTCAGCATCTTTTGAACCACAAAATTCACATTTTTACAATTATAAAATATCCAAAACGTACTAGATCTTAACTTTGCACCCAAAAAATTGGGAAGTAGCAAATCAATTTATGACAAGGGGTGTATGACAGGTACTTTGGCTAAACTGATAATTGCATGCAATAAAACCCTTACCTAGAATTATTTCTAGATAAGAGCACCTCTCGGATTATAACAAAAAATTTACCGAGTTATAACCAAGTTTTATAATTACAATAAACATGGTTATCATTATAGAAAAAAATGTTCTGAAAGCTTTGTAAATATAAATTAATTACTACATTCTTAAATGTAGAAAATGCACTTGATCAATAATAAAGTAAAATAGGGAGTATTTTTTTGTTAACAAATTTTGACTTGCTTATTTTATGACACAACAGCACGAACGGACTACATTTGAGATTTAATCCTTCAGTCGATTAAAATGACGCTACAATATAACACAGTGCATAACATATTGACATTTATATAAAAAAAGGATAATGTTAAAGGAAACATTAGTGAACACTTAAATGTACATCTCTACGAGATTCTTAAATTTAATGTAAATAAGTATACTAAAAAAAAATAATTTCCATTTTATGCACCAGTCAGGGTCACTTTGGGTCAAAACTACTTCATCGAAATAACAAAAATTTCTAA
Organism: Pyrocoelia pectoralis; assembly: GCA_036250285.1. Lineage (NCBI taxonomy): Eukaryota > Metazoa > Arthropoda > Insecta > Coleoptera > Lampyridae > Pyrocoelia > Pyrocoelia pectoralis. The sequence continues at coordinate 5,594,345 of CM070075.1, read as the reverse complement.
AATGCAACATATATAAATATTCCCACTTGACTCTGACTAGAAGAGATTAAATCAAATATATTTATCTTAATTCTATTAAGATTGTGTAGTATAATAATTATGTTTCAAATTTTCAAAAACTCAATTCACTCCTATTTTAATTTGTGTTAACTCCATGTTGGATCATATCCTTTCCAATTCAAACTTGGTGTTAAATATACAGTTCGTCCTTTGTAATAAAATGTTACAATGCCTTTATAACCTGTTCGAGGTACACCACTCTATTAACAGAAAACATTTATTTAAACAAACGGTACAACACAATGTCTGTAGAGAGAGGGAATAAAGATGTGTAACTTTTATTTTTATGCCTTGCAGCTTATGTAGTCGGTAACCTTAAATATTTCATATAATGGATGTACAAGTTATGAATAATAAATAGAAAATGACCATGAATACTAATTTTTTTTAATAACTCGAAAACGAAGATGGCATATCAATTAGGGTGACTGTACCTGTTGTCGGCTAAACTTCATTACAATAAAAAAAATGAAAATTAACGTATTCACCAGTATTGGGCTAAATTTTACTCTTATCGCTATCACTCCGCTATTTTTCCATTCAAAATAATTCTTAGATTCTCAGTCTTGTGAAATAATCGCAATTTTCCAAGCTATATTAATTATTTGGTGCAAGCACAAGCATCCGTCATTACATATGTATTTGATCATTTCCGCTTTTATTTTATTGTGTCCCGCTATTTTTAATCTTTTAACAACTCGTATTATTCTTCAGATGTAATTTTCACCGCTGCTCCCACCATTTTCTTCTTCAAAGTCAAAACCAGTCATACAGATAAATGTACAAAAAAAGAGACAAGTCGAGAGAGACAATTATATAAAATAGAAGAAGTACACAGGAGAATGAACATCGCTGGAAAAATATTCAATGCAGTGAAATTAACTTTTTTTTTGGGAAAATGGGAGATCTGAAAGGAAATAAAAACTGATAGTAGTAGTGTATCTTTGATTTTAAAGTATAAAGATTTACAATGTACAGGGTGGTTCAAATTGGACACTTTCTTATGGAAACACCCTTTATTTTAAGAGATAGAGCAAAATGGACCTAGATGTCTGGAGCTCAAATTTATTGAAAAAATCACTGCCGTAAACACAATTTAGCTATCTCCAATCCTTCGGCTGCTAGAGGTCGTTTCTCGAATTTAGTCGATTTCTTTAATGCCCCATAATATTCTTATTATTGAAGATAATTGAGTTTAGCCAAATCTTTCTTAGGGCACTTTTTTTCATAAAATCCATTGCGATTGACAGTTTTTATACAGGGTGTTTGGTTTTCTTGGTACGAGCCTAAACTACATTTTTTCATAAGGACCACCCTGTATATTTTGGGGTTTTTGAAAAGAGAGTAAAATTTCTTAAATTTTGATGTATCATTTGTTATATTCATGTTAAATATTATTTTTCTACAAACGTCAAAAAATGACAAGGTTTGCGCATCGATAACAATACGCGAAGTGACCCTTTTTTTCACTTACCTACGTTACCATGACAGCGTGCCCGAAATGACGACGCCAGGCGCGAAGTACGCACTGCACGCAAACTAGATGAGAGTTTTGTATTTTAAAGTTAAAATAATTGTCAAATTCTTCACGTTTCGACAAATATTTTATGAAACAAAAGTACTTACAAGGGATAAAAAAAGAAAGGTTCAGAAAAATATGAGCTGAAGCAATTACAGAAGAAATAGAAATCAAATGAAACAAATTAAAAAGGGAAAAAATATGTTAAAACAGTAAAATTAATTGCTTTTGTTTTACAGATTGATGGGGGCTGATTAGAGCTATAGGTATTTTAGTAGTGTATTATTAAATGAGCATGGAATGGTGGCTATTACACATAAGCCTAAGGCAAGTGCTGTCATTCATACGACTAAGTATTTTAAATAAATAAAACAACGACAACCTCCCCTTTAGCAATGAAATTTAATGGATGAAAATTGTTATTTTTTTTTGTGTAAAAATACCCTAAGGTACTGAAACTCCCAGCATTGCAAGACTGGCAGGCGGTAAAATTTTGACGGGTAATAATAATTAATGTAACACCTGGTGACTAACCTTAACCAAAGGTGAAACAAAATTATATAAAACAATTGAAGGTACAATTTTAAATTAAATGGAGCGACATGTTTCGAAACTTCTTAGTTTCATTTTCAAACTTAGGCTTCTACATGTATTTTCTTTATTAAAACAATATTCACGTGGAAGTAAACTAATTGCTTGAATTTCATGCAAAACGCCTAACAATTAAAACCAAATTATAGTAAGTCTAAAAAGGTGATGTCTGGCTAACTCAGTAAAAATGTTAGGGAATTTTTGGAGCTTTAGTTGGTCTACAATAACCACTTCAGGGTATTGTAGACCAACTAAACTTTTATAAGATACCTAAATGCGCGCGCTAACTATACATCTGGTCCACAGCATAGTCAACTATAGAAAAGCTTTTCTTTACTTCACAATTTTAATCCGATACCCACAAACTTATGACGGAAAGACATTAGTATTCAAAATAAACCCAAGTTTTACACTTGCAGTTGACAAAAAATACAGGGTGTTCTATTTAAGTTAACTAAGTTCTCACCTTTTCAAACTTGCCATAATTTGGTTTTAATCTTTGGACACATTGTATAAGTTTGTACATTTTTCATGCAATTAGTACACTCCCACGAGAATATTGTTTTAATAAAGAAAATGCATGTTGAATAATTACGCATTAAAATTGTTAAAAACCTTATGAAACGTGTCGAATAACATGAATAACTCTGTATTCAAAAGTGTTAAAACAGCCGACAAACAGTACCAATCATCCCTATATTCAAAAAAAGAATCACCTTGAAGTCATCCATTAGTCCTAATAATTTGGCAGTTCGCTTATACGCATCTCTAGTATGATATATTATTCTAACACTTCCATCATAAGCAATTGCATTGTCTTTAAGTTCTTGGTAACTCACTACAGCACTTTGGTAAACAGTTCTAACAAACTCACTATCATAAATATCCTGAAAAGTGTAAGTTATTACAAAATGGTTATTAGAAATTACGATACACATACTTTCATTAAGTAACTTAAATTCATTTTTGTAAAAGGCACAAACACTTCATTCAACTTTATGTACTTCAAATGCTTCTCAAAGAATAAACCGCTGTAAAATAAACATTATTACTAGGTTACCTACACACCTAATATAATAATTACTTGGAAACACCAATCTTCCCAAAGGTTCTAGTACGTGATACTTCCGGCCGTATACACGTTCTATCCTTCCGCTGTTCTGGAGAACGAATCCAATCATCCCAATACCTGCGCAAGTTAATTTACAATAGAAAAATTGTATAAGACCACAAAAACGTACGCTCTCGGCCATTTATTGCACAATTCTAACCAGAGCGACTTGGTAAGCATCCAACCTAAACCGGGAAAGAAGTCACTCCGATACAACAATTCGGGCCGTTCCTGATTAATAAGTCCGACCTTTCCATTATCGTTCCAAGCAGAGATGCACCACAAACTTGGATCTTTCAATAGCAGCGGATAGGTCCCGAGAAAATATTCGAAAAAGTCCGGCGCCACATTTAAATCGTCCTCGACGATTATTGCGACGTCGAAATTAAAATTAAAAAAAGTTTGATTTAACGCCCAACCGTAATGTCGAGCGATCTTAAAGTAACCTTTAAATTTTTTTTCTTTAGGAGGTATATCGATTTCGGACTGATCCGGTTGTTTTATAAGAAGCACTTGCGAACCGTAATGTTCTATTACCTCGGTTGTTTCCGCATGGTTACAATCCTAAAATGTTTTAATACTTGAATAAAGCGGTACATTAAGTGTGTTAACGGATTATACCTGACTAACAATGATAGGAAATTGATCGGGGTTCGGTCGATATTGTATAAGTTGATCTAAGCAACGATTAACACTAATTCGATTGCACGCTATTACGAGAATTGGTATAACGGTACCTTTAAATTCTCTTTTCGTCGATACTTCATTTTCCTTAATTACATCTTGTTTCTTAGCTTCTATAATTGAATGTAAAGTACTAATAAAATTCTTATTAATTTTAAATTGTTCGAGTATTCCGTTTTCCAATTTTTTTAAACCTTTATCTACTTCCTCCGTGGTGTCACTTATAATTAATGTATGGCGTTTAACTGTTAAGTAAATTATTAAAATCCATATCAGTAAACTAAAACCTATAAAATATGTGCGCCTCATTCGCATGTTATGATTTACACATGAAGAAAACCTAAAATATTTTAAAAATGTGAATCAAACATTAAAAAAACATAACTGGAACACTTACATTCATTATATTTGGAAGTGACTTTATCTGTATTGAACATATTTTTTCTTATTGTTTATGTACACGTATTTGATGTTACATTACGATAAAAGAGTGTTATTTGGAGTTAAAGTACAATAAAAATATCAAATATCCTGTTAAATGCTCAATGTGGTTTCCCCTTTTTTTTTGTAACAGTGTCTCTTATACCTACACTTACAAGAAAGCTTATTCAATGCATTACAATTACAACAACGCTTTACCACAGTATAAAGATACATACAGTAAAACAACTCTAAGAGTGGGGGTAAGACTGCGCACATCATTGCGCACCTCAAGTCCGCCATGTTTTAAGTTTAAGTCATTAGCGTAGTCACAGTTTAATGCTTTTATACTGTGGCGTAGTAAAGATTTATTTCTGTGTAAGCATCGATTTAGGCAGTGGTAGAGTGGAAAACTATTACATGTAATTTTAACGTTATTTATATTTAAGTGTGTAATCTGTTTAGTTTATATATAAGTTAGTTAGTATTCGGTATTTAGTTATTAAAGTTCTTAATAGGTTAATATTGTTACAAAGATTGCATATTGTTTAAGGCGGGTATGACTCATCCGCCGGAAGTTTCGAGAAAGCCGCGCGCGATGACTTACCGTTCCTTCTAGAATTTTCGAGAACAAATGCGGACTTGTATAAATAATGCCGCTCAATTTTTACGAGTTAGTTCATAGTTCACAGTTTTACAGTTTAACGCGTTCGCGAAGTTTAAATGTGATTACCTTAAACGTTGATTAGGTTAGACTTTTTAGTGATTAAATATTAAGTTGATTAAAATAATTAGTGAACCTCTAGTGTAAATAAATTGATTAATTCTTAAGTTAACAACTAAGTACCTATTCGTAATTGGAAATAAGTGATTAATAATTAGCGTGTAAATAAATAAATATTCGACTTGGTTTCTTAAATAAAGTTTCGTTACAATATAAAAAGACCATAGGTAACTATGATGCGTAAACCGGGCGGTGTTGTTTGTGCAGCAAAAAATTGTGTAAATAAAACTTATAATAGTGAAATGCGGTTTTTCAATTTTCCTAAGGACGAAGGAAGGTAAGATATAACTTTGCAGTATTTTTTTTCCTGCGTGCATTATAACCTTAAAGGCAGTCATGTGATTATACTAAGAAGCAAATAAGAATAAAGTAGATGACGCTTCGATCTAAGTTACATTATACAGTTTTAGTCACATAAGAAGGCGATCACCGGCGCAGCCCGATTCATGACTCCGAAAGCCGAGTACTGTAAAAATACAAGTCAGTTGCGTATCATAATAAATGCATTTAAACACGTGCATTTTTTTCAATAACTTATTCGAAATAAAATTATTTCGAATTTGATTATATATCACTAAAATATGTAATTATCCTGTAATTATAATTCAATAAATAACATTAATGTTCATATTTAGTGATGAATAAACATATCTACAACAACAACGTGAAACGACACTCACTTATAGATACGCGCAATTTTACAAGCAGCGTAAATTCGTCGTTTGCGCATTGCCGCGCTCGCCTTCTTACGTGACTACGCCTGTAGTCCCTTGTATTATATATAGAGTACGGTAATTGCTAATTTTTAAAATAATATTTTATAGGGCATGGACATGGCTAATGGCATGTGGGAGAGCAGACTTACTTCCGAAAATAAAGAATCTAGGTAGCTATAGGCTATGCTCGCTTCATTTTGAAAACAAAATGTTTACGAACATTGTTTATAAAAATCGTTTGCTACCAACAGCTACACCAACCAAGTTTCCTTCAATGGAAAGTTCAAGCAGCACAACAAGCAACGACCACGCTTACTGTCTTAATCCGCAAAGTCCGGGTAAGTTATGTTTGTGTGTTTTTTATGTACCTAGGTAGGTACCTATTTAAAATCCATAATAATGCATTACTTCAATAATTATGTGTAATTGCACAAATATAAATAGCCCTAGCTTTTACAGAAATGTTCTACCTTTGTTCCAGTTGCGATGGAGGTGGAGGAGGGTAGTCAAATAAAAATTTTGCAAAATATACTGCTTGAGGAGACTACTTCCACTTCAACAATCACAATGGATGCATCAACTTTCCCAACACCACCTACGGTTCATCTTCCACTTGTCTCTCCCGGTAGTACTCAGACTGAAACAACTTTATCAAATAGGTCACCGCGCAAAAACAAACTCAGGAAGACCATAAAAAAGTTAAGAAATGAAAATGACCGTTTGAAGAAGGAAAATGAAAAACTCCAATTGCATTTAAAAAAATTATCTGATGAGGATAATCTTAATGTAACTTTGGAACAATACCAATCCCTTACATATAAATTTTGTCCCAAAGATTTGGCAGATTTTATAAACACGCAAATTTTATTAATACAAAAACATTCTAAAGGCCGTCGATATTCTTTGGAATTTAAAAATAAGTGTTTGGAACTATATTTTGCTGGTCCCAACGTTTATAAAAAAAAACTAATGGAGCAATTTTGTTTACCTTCACCATCAACACTTCTTAAATTACTAAGAAATTTGAAGACTCTTCCAGGATTACAAAATGAGCAGTTATTCGAAATGCTGAAAATGAAAGTGCAAGGATACGCGCAAGAAGATAGAGTTTGTTTGCTTTGCCTTGACGAAGTTAGCATTAAGGCTAATTTATTTTACAGCATTGGTAATGACTATATAGTTGGTTTTGAAGATAATGGTGTAGACATAAGAAAATTTAAAGCTGCAAAAACAGCTATGGTATTTATGATTAGAGGGATAAAAAGTAATTGGAAACAACCACTCTCATTTACCTTCTATAATTCTACGTGTCCTGCAGTTGATCTGCATTCTTATATTTTCACATTAATTCAAAAATTGGAAGATATCCATTTAAAAGTTTGCCTTATTATAAGCGACATGGGTTCCAATAATATAGAATTCACTAAAAATTTGGGAATTACACCAGAAAATCCTTTCTTCTTGTTTGGTCAGAGAAAAATTGTATTCATGTTTGATACACCCCATCTTATCAAAACTGTCCGGAATAATTTGCTAAAACATAATTTCCAAAATGAATTAGGAGAAGTTATTTCTTTCAAATATTTAGAAGAGTTTTATGTTCACGATAAACAATATTCAGTGAGAGCGGCACCTAAACTAACAGACGTGCATATTAATCCGAACAATTTTGACAAGATGAAGGTGAAATATGCGACTAAACTTTTCAGTAACACTGTCGCTACAGGTTTAAGTCTGTACATACGATTTGGAGCTATAAGCTCAAGGGCTACTGCAACAGCACAATTTATTGAATTACTTGATAAACTTTTCGATATTCTAAATTCATCTAATATATATAGTTCTAAACAATTTCAACGATGTTTTAAAGGAGAAAAGTTTCAAATCGATTTTCTAAATGAATGTTTAAGTTTTTTTAAAAACCTTAAAGTCGTAAGCAAAAATAATTTGGATGTTACGAAAAGAATAAAGTTTATGAATTGTTTTCAAATTACAATAAACGGATTGATGCAATTATGGGAGATATTGTCGGTAGAAAATGGATTTAATTTTTTACTAACCAGAAGGTTGAACCAAGATTGTCTTGAAAACTTTTTTGGATCTGTCCGGCAACAGAATGGTAATTGTATAAATCCAACTCCTGTACAGTTCCAGAATAGCTTTAAAAAACTTTTATGCGTTAAATTATTAAATTACAATACAGGGAATTGTGAAGGTGATAGTGATGCAATGTTACTGAAATTGGGTAACATTGTAGAAAAAGAAAATGCCGATTTAAGCATACAACAACCATCATTAATTAAAGAACCACCAATCGCAACTGATTACCAAAAAAATAATATTTTAGAAGAAAATTTTCAAAGATATGTTTGTGGTTATCTGATAAAGAAATGTTTGAACGTTCATTCTTGTGTAAGTTGCCAAAATTATTCCCACACAATTAAAGATTTACAAGATAGTAACTTATATTGCCATTTTAGAGCATATGATACGGCGGAAACCAATTTTGGCAGCTTATTAATGCCAGGAGACGATTTTGTTCATTTTGTTGCAAAATTGGAAATGTTATTTCAGCGCCATTTTTTGACTATATCAACACAAAATCGTTGTGTTCAAAATTTATTAGAATTAAGTACTTTTTTGGAATTTACTCACCCTTGTGAAAACTTTCCTCATTTGTATTTAAAGAAATTGTATTTTAGATTAAGAATTTTTTATACACTCAAAGACGTGAACCGTAATTTTAAGTCTCCCACAAATAAAAACAAAACAATTATTTGGAAAAACGAATAAAAATTTATATTATATAAACGTGTGTTTTATTTTTTTAAAATATCTAGTTCATCATAAAAAAAATATTAAAATTTTTAAAATACGTCTCTGTTTACATTTCTTCCTTTTATTACGGACCTGCAATTTTAAACTAAAAATATGGCTGCCACAGGTTGACCTTGTCTTTCTTAGAACAAAGGAAATATTGCCGAGTTGTTTTACTGTATCTTTATACTGTGGCTTTACCCTTGAATTTTATGTCGGTTGTATAGATACTATCGATTTTATAGGTTATGTACTTGTTCTTGGTTTATAAATAATAAATATAAATATCTACTGGTTTTTTTTATTCAAGTGAGTTACTGACAAAAAAACAATAATAATAAAGAATCAACATGAGAGCCAAATAATAAGGGAGGCAATTTCGATTTAACCGACTTAAATAGAAGGTACGAAAATGCAACAAGCACGAGAGGAAAAGCAACTCGAATCTGCCTTGGATGCGATCATACAACGCATAAATGATTTAAAAGCGTCTGTGGCTTCGATGATATACAAAGTGGAGAATGAATATGAAACATTTAATTGGCCAACATTTTTAGATAATTATGCCTTATTATCGGGCCATGTAAGTAACTATTATGTAATAACTTGTGTTAGCATTTACATAGGCAATAGAAAAAAGTACCTTTAGCACATCTCTGAGGTTCTTCTCAGACACCTTTGGAAGAAATTCTGTCTGGAAACTTTGATTTTGATGTCTATGCATTGTAGACCCCATTAGTAGCAAGGTTCTAAGCTTGGTTATCTATAACAGTGCCATAGGTCCTTTACAATACCCAAGCTCTTCGCTAAATCTTCTTAACCATCTCTTGAATATTCATTATGAGTTGATGAAAGCCTTGCTGTGCTTTTTTTTTTACTCACGAAACAGCTTTTCCATTCTTCAATAAAACACTTGCTTTTATCCCATCAAACTCCACTTTATACTAAATTGTACTTAGCATTTTAATGCAGTAGCCTTGGATTCTGTGTACATACTTATCACTCTGATTTCGAACAAATGCTTTTCTCCATGTAACCTGCTAAAACAGGCTTTTTTTGCTTCATGTCCTGCACATGACAGTTTATCCAACAAAATCTTATTCTTTCGATCTCTTGGTTTGAAATGCCGAGTACATCAAAATTGACTCCTCTTGTCTTTGCAATGATATCGTTTGAAAAAATCACCATGTTATCGACTTATGTTGCTATAAGCACTACAACTTACTTTATAATGAATGTGTGGATCAGTCTTTGATTTAGTTTTTTTTTTTTCGAAATTATCAATTTCAAGTACCATGTATCTAATATCAAAGTACTTCAAATTCTTTGAAAAACCCAACAGTATAAGATACAGGACATTCCGTTTAAAAAAAGTGTTGATGCGGTAATAACTTATCCGGATGTGATGTTACAGATATCTCCTAAATTTGCTAAAATAGATTATAATTTACCTAATAGCCTTCCGCAAACCCGGTGTCTCTACATCACTTCGTTTGGCTGTAATCGATCCGTTGCCGGACATTTGGCTAACCCTGTATATCTTTGCAGCAAAATGTCGTAACAGCTTATCAATGTTAAGATATTCTATGGTTATTGCAAGTAAATATCACAAATATCTGACCATTAGGTTTCCTTATAGTCAATGCTTTTCGTTGACTGCAACCATTTTAAGGGTTTCTTGACAGAATATTTTACCAGTTCCTAGGTTTTGCTATCGATTGGTGTCTTTAGTGCTCTTTCTCTCTGACTTCATCAAAGCTGCATTGCTCACCATCAGAAGTGTGTTGGACCTGTTCAAAATGTAGGCAATTCTTGACAGGTTTTCTGGAAATATCAAAAAATGTTTTTCGTCTTTCCATCTACCATTACATATTCCGAGATATGGTTTGTTGAAGGTGCTACTGTACTTTGGTTTTTAGTTGCACGCTCGGATTAAATTGCTCCGAGGTTGCACGCGAAACTGCCGTGTTTGTATAACGAATCACCTGACCTACTTTTGTTCCATTACATTCCAGCTTACGCTGAAATGTACCTTTCAAGGTTTCAAGTATCTCATAATTATAATATGTTTCATTATTATAGTTTTTCTGTAAATAAGTATATTTAGAAATATGATGTGAAAAGTACACAACCTTTCTAGTTTCGATTTTACCTTATCCAGATCCCTTTTGGTTTTTCATTATCTAGATCTAGATATTTTGTTCGATTTAAACGATCAGCTTTACCAATTTATTGAGCAGTATACGGCCCGATAATCATACACCAAAATACCATTGCATTCTTCATTATCTGTACGTAAAATCTTTATTGGCTTTCCAATCTAATTTTCACAAAACTTCATAAAAATTTTAAAATAGTCAAACACTTTGTTCTTACTTTTAAGAGATACGCAAGCATTTGATGTGTGGAATCATCTAAAAATGTATAACATACACTGTGACCCTGCCAAACTGTTTTATTCTCTACAGGTTCACACAGATCTAAAATGCTTTAGTTTGAGATTCACTATGTTTGCGTGATATATAAAATCTAACTCCCTCTCAAGCTTTCTTGTGTTGTAAATCATATATTTTACATCCGGCTGAATACTAATCCATTCTTTATCTTATTTGCTTTACTTATTATTTTGTTAACATACTCCTCAATAGAATTGTTGTTTTCTAAGCACGTTGTAATCTGTGTTCTTAATAGTATTACATGACAAGTCAGTCCATTTTCTTTAAAGCTTTATTAGCATTCTCCCAAACTTCTAGAAATAATTTTGCAATGTTTAATCATTTTTAGCTTACATCATTATCAAAATTAATGAATCACGACAAATGTCCACCTCTAAGGAATCTAACAGTACTACCGCTAATGTTATCACCTGAACGTGATGAACAGTTGGTACAAGGTACCGAAGGACGAGTGATCACTTTCGCACACGATTTAGTTCCCGATTATTTGCGTACAAAGTTAGAGCCGCTAGCTGAAAATAAAATGTTACAGCTTGAACATAAAGCTGCCAATCTTACCTATGACAATGCGCAAGTATTATTAAACTTATGTTCTTTGTATATACATTTTAAAGGTCTCTTTTAGAAACAAGCTACGGCTTATCAAAAAGTTGTCTCACATGTATGGGATATTGTAAATAAAGCGAGGGAGGAATGGGAAGTGGAGTCATCAGCAAGAGGAAATACACAACAAAATTCTAGTGTTGCCGATACACACGTACTTGTGGCGGCTGTTGGAATGGGCAAAGGATTAAAGGTGTGTTGTATTCCAACCTTCAATTACGTTTACGTTTATTTTTTTTAAGATGGTTACAAACCCTAATGGGCAACCCAACGCAAGCAGTGGTGGTATGATGGTCGCACCACAAGGACCCGGTCGTCCAGGTGCACCACCAGGTCAAGGGCAAATTCCACAACCTCCTCAAGGAATGATGAATAAAGCTCCATCTGCAATTAAAACGAATATCAAAAGTGCAACGCAAATACATCCATATGGACGATAATATTTATTTTTTTCTAAATTATTGAAAGCTTAGTGTTTTCGTTTTTTTTATATTACTTGGTACAGTTCCATCTTTTCAGTAACTTGATGGGTGATTCGTAACACAACGATGTTCTATCTTTATGATTTATTTTGAACAATGCCAGTTCTGCATAAGAGTCCTACGTTTAAGAATTGCAAGTCTAATCTAAATCCATGCCTGATTGTGTTCTACAAAATAAACAAAATCATAAGAGTCTTAAGTATCCAGTCTGTATTAATTTAATATTCCTAGTTTGTAATTTTGTATACAATAAAAAGGAAGGAGCATTTGTGAGGACAAGGTGTACCAATTGTTTTCAATTCTTGTTGATGAACCATATAAACGTTTTTGAAATTTAAAGTCCATTAACTCCCAAAAAAAACTAAAACAAATACATACAGACGCGTGAACAGTCGTTTCCAGGGAGACAGCACGGTTCTTATTGGTCTATTTTGATCATTTGATGATATTTTGATCAATGTATTTAACTTTTAATACGGCCCTGTTCAATGTTTTCTGTCGATCACATTTAGTTTTTCTTGGGAGTGAATGGACTTTAGTTTTTATGTTTTTTCTATAGCCCCTAGATGTGTTTCTAGGGGCTATAGTTTTTTCTTTTTTAATAAAAAGTAAGCAATCCTGAAAAACAAAATTTTTCCAAAAAAACTGTTGCTTTTCTAATCTAAATAATTCATTTATTCTCTGCAAATCATAAAAGGTTATGGGTGCCAATTCAGATTGGCCAGTTTGGAAACGTAAGATGAGAGATCTTTTGGATTACCATGAAGGTGCTCTAGATGTTATAGATTACAAGTTAATTAAACTTGAAGACCTCAAAGCAGGAGCGTCAGAAGCTAAAACAAAAGAGCATAAAACAAAGAGTGCCTTATTTAGAAAGTCCAACAGTTATGCTAAGTCACGGATAGCACGGATGTGCCTAAAAATTATGAATTAATATTTTGCGTAGTTCTTTCATTAATTTTAAGTCAAAGGTGGATGATTTTAAAAGATGATCAAAATAACACTTGACAATTTAATTGTTCAGCTGTATTGTTTTGAAAGAAATTTTATGCACAAGCTGTTTCTCAGGAGAGTCAAGAGGCATTAATAGCTGCCAAAACAAAGCATAATAAGAGTAAAGCTAAGACAAAGCAAAAGTTTACATGTAACTACTGAAAACATGCTGGACATTGGGTTAAAAATGGATTTCTAACGAACGACAAAAAAAAACCCAACAGCTGATGTAGGACTTATGTTTGTCCTGATAAGAGGCTATGTCAGCAAATTCGTGTACTCATCTGTTAAGGTGATGGATATATGTAGACAATCGGGGCAATGAGACATGTAGCACATTGATTTTAAGAAATTTGAAAATTTGTCTGGCATAAAATCAGCAGGAAAAGAAGCCCTTCTTGCCATAAGCATAGGAACGGCCAGAGTACAAACCTTGGCAACTGGGGAAGAATTTTTGCTACTAGGCTATGTACCAAATTTGTTCTGGACAATGAAGGAAAATCATACATGGGAACTAATAATTCATTATCAATATAATTGTAAAAGACAATAAAGATTTATGGGTCTAAAAATGTACCAAAAAGATCTAGAGTGATACTGTCTAAGTGGGTTTTTAGAGTATTTTGGATTACAATGGGAGGGTGGACATAGTCCACGTGTACGTAGGCCTCAAATTGGGCCCTTTGTACTGCCTCCCTCACTAGTCGTCTGACCCCGCAACGTTTTTAGAGTAACAGAGAATCCTGATGGGTCAGTAGTAGCGGTTGCTTTTCTAATCTAAATAATTCATTTATTGTCTGCAAACATAAAAAAAGTAATGATTAATTAACATAAAGTATTTTGTTAATTATTAGGAATGGTCTCGTTCAAAATTTTAGACACAATTCAAATGCTATAGAATACTGTACCTACTTTATTTAAAAAAGTAATATATCAGCATGAAATATAATGTAACGAAAAATGTGATCTTCTTTATATTGAAATATTCCTCCAATTTATTGAATATACATAAATAGATGTAAGAAATAACTGTGTTGGGCTCCAAACTGTTCTTGTACTTATTACATTTCACAATTGTTTGCTTACTTGCATACATAATAAACATAGGAATCAAATCAGTGCTACAGCATTTAATTACGCAAATATAGACTGCCTTGACATAACCGGCTCTTGACTAGTATTAGGATTTTCTTCCACTGCCTCATCTTCATCTTCTCGATATCTGTACAATAAAAATAATGAAGCGCATCCAATTATTAATGCACCTCCACTACACAATCCCAATATCTAAAATACGTGATTATCGTCTAACAAAGATAGCTCTTCAATATTACCATTGGAACACGATGTAGCATAGATAACTGCAAGCAACCGTTCGCCATTGTAAGTATAGAAGAAATAATTGTAACTAGGGATAGTGTCATGTTAACGGAAATATCCTAAAATAAAATCGAAATAGATATTTTATTTTAATATGTTGTAATATTCGTACGCTGTACACCCAGATTCCGGGATTGTCGGTGGTTAAACCAAGTGAGAATATTAAGTACAACAGAGAAGAGATAAGCAAATGTATCCCTAAGCAAGTAGGAAGTAAGTACGGGAACCAAGAGGGCGCACCTTTACACGTCGAGTTTGTAACGTGTAATAATACAGAAATTAGTAACAGCACCTAAAATGTTGTCTTTGTATTCGTGAAAATTAATTTTGTAATATAACCTACAATGCCAATAATTTTAATTCCACTTGTAATTGTAAATATAAACTTTCCTCGTTTCAATTTACTTTTCACCAATTGTGTATGTGTATCGTTCACCGGTATGACAGAATGTAAGAACATGTGTGACTTACGTCCAACTATTTTCTTTCTGCCATTGTTTAATAACAAATTTTTTAATGTTTGTATTGTACTTTAATGTCAGCCCGATTACAAGTGTATGGAAACATTGATATGATATCTCAATTTTATCACAGATTTTGAGGTAAATATCTTACGTTATAAAGATAGGAGTTTGTAATAGAGGCGAATATAATATAAACTAATGGTGAAATAGTTGAGGTAATGGTTGACAAAAATTAACACCCTGTATGTATTGAAAATAGAATACATTTACTCTAAAACTAATTAGCGATCCATAACTTTTTTAAAACCAATCTTTACAATATGATTATAGTTCACGAATTGAGTCGTTCTATATGTACACTGTGACTAAAAATTACGTAACGGATTCAGGAAGTATAAAATGTTAGTATACAATTCTAAAGATCTAAAATGTTATAAACTAAATCTAATGGCAGTAATTTCAACTTAATTATTTTGATAGTACAAGTAACGATATCCTCTACATTGTCCGATGTTTGACAAAATAAAAACAACGTACGTATACCAACTGTAAATATTTCGCGTTATTTAAATACATTTTTTACACACACTCTGTCACATTATTCACAGATATAATAGTACCCGAATAAAGCGACCTTCACAATCACATTTCACATGAATTCGTAAAGGAATAATTGATAGTCTTCCCAAACTGTTCAAGGCAATTTAAAATATGTTTTTTTTCTCTAAATGATCCACTCACTATCATGCAATCTGATATTTATCTGCATTTTTTGACGAGCACGGTTGTATATCATCAAGATAATTTGGAGGCGATTCTTTTGATGTCGACGCTAAAGCTACATAATTTGCCGCCGGTTTATAGTTGTGCATAGACTGATTCATTTTATGTTCCGGAGATTGAGTAGGTGACACTTGCTTTTCTTGTAAATTTAAACTAGGATCTTCTGCAACCGGTTGATAACGAGATGTTGCGCATTTTTGAATAAGTGTTAAAATTGCAGATTCCAAGCAGCATGCGTATCCCAAAGACTGAAAATAACGAAATTGTTAGTATTAATACCACAACCATAACAGTTAAGACTATCTATGAGACTTCATAGTACAATAAGCTATTAAAATATATGAAAGGTTATTTAAATGAGGGAAATGTACTTGAATTTTGTTACATTTTACTACATTTAGGAGCAGAAGGAGCTGCATCTCAAGTGAAAATGTTACAGCAGTTAAACTGAAAAGGGTGAATTTAATTTATAACTTCAAACAGTTGCAATTGGACCACTTACCCTTGAAGTAAGTACATATATATTTCTCCATCGAGCGTAATTACAAACTTACAGTAAGATCTTATGAATCAATCATTCTACCAGTGAACTGTATAATACAACTGCAATGTGTACGCTTATATAAATTCAGTGTCTAAGACGGTCGTCAAAGTTAGTTGCCGTGAAATAAGTAAAATCACCCCGTGCACAAGCGGTTGATGAATAATTATTGTGTTAATCGTTTTGTTTAATGCGAATAAAGTTTGTTTAAAATGGTAAAACATTGTTGTGGTTATGGTTGTACCTATTAATGAATGCAATCCCAATTCAAATATCCGATTTGATAAGCAAGTACATACATCCATTTGTAAATGTAATAGTATTTTTTTACCTTAAATTAATTTAACTACCAAAGCAATTTCGCTTTCATATTGTACTATTTCAAAACAACTTTGATATTTTAAAATTGTGGATAGACGCTGTTCGTTTGGTCAACTGTAAACACAATTGTAATAATAATAATAATAATAATAATAGGCTTTAATGTCCAACGGATAGAGGATCCATTAACAGGACAAATAAAAATTAAAAATTGTACAATCAAGCATAGCTAACCTTAAACTAACGCGTCTAAACTATATAATGCTATCAAATAAAGATTATGTGGTATTAAACAATATTTAAATAAGCTGTAAATGAGGAAAGGCTGGATTGGTTGATGTCGCATGTATCGCTAATAAGGTTGAAGTCGTTGACCATTTCATAGTTGATAGTTCTTTGGAGTCATTATTGAATAGGAAACTATTACAAAAAGATGCAGTTCCTTCTATTTTTATGTTTCCTAAGCATTCGCTTAAGACATCTAAATGTCGCAGTTTAATCTGCCATGAAAGAACTTTTCCATTAAAATTAAACATACTACTTACTACTCTTAATTTGTATTATTTTTCAGGAGTTAAATAGCAATATGGAAATTGATTGTGAACCAAGCAGTAGCACAAGTATTTTTAATACATCTGATAATAGCTCACAAACATCTCCTCGTAAACTAAAGATAATAATGTAATAACAATCGTTTCATAAAGCTGCGATTTTTAATGATAAATAAGCTATAATGAATCTAATAATGAATGCTGGTATTAGTGGTCGTTTTTGTAAGAAGTTTAGTAATCACCATTAATCGAATGATTGATTATGTTGTATTTAATCAAGCAATTACTAAATTTAATAGCATAGTACGATAGATTGTGATAAATGGGCCACCAAATTATTTCTAACGGACGAGAACGAACTATAGTTGGTCAATAGTGGTTGAGAAATTACAATAATTACGTATAATTAAACCTATCAATTTGTACACATACTTATGCACCACAAAATTACATGTTATCAAATACGATTAAGCGATTCCCGAGTCATTACTCTTAGAATCTAAATAAGAAATAGGGGTTTACTATGAGTATTAGCAATATAACACCAATCAAGAAGTTAAATCAGGTTGTTTTGGAGTTACATAGACTTGATACGGGAAGGAATAACTTCACATCATTAGTATAATACAGTGGTTTTCAACCAGTGCGCCATGGCGCCCCGGTGCGCCGCGGACGATGGTTCGGGCACCGCGAGTGAAAGTGATTTATTATTATTTTTGTTCATAAGATTATAAGAATATAACAAATAAATAAATAATGACAAATCTGATGTTTCAAGTTGCACTTTGCTTATATATTTTTTTTCAAATTATCCTTTTATTATTTAAAATTGTTTATTTTCTTTTCTGTTTCTTTCAATTTACAGAAACAACATTTAGCAGGGCAACCCATAATTTTTTTAAGTATTTTTAAGGTTCGACTGCTTGCTTAAAAATTAACAGGGGCACTGTGACAAGTTTGTAGTTTGTCAAGGGAGCTGTGGATTGAAAAAGGTTGAAAACCACTGGTATAATATATTAGAATATGTATTGCTATTTTTTAAGTAAGTACTACAGTAAGTCATTGATGGAAGGAATACCGAACAAAATCAAATACAGTACTCGAGAGTAAGGTCACATTCGTTCACTTGAATTGCATCGTCCACTCGCTGAGCTTCATGGACGAACACGCATCTTTTTGGTTCTGTAATGGGCAGTGTCACCAAATTTTTTATAAAATAAATTAATTTATGAAAACATTTAAAATTGTTGAATTTTCTTGACAAATTACGTTTATGTTGCCCCTTCGATATACCTTTGTTTGAAAAGATTCAAACTCTGCATTGACGGAAAATTTAAGCGGCTATTAAAAATAAAATAAAAACAATTACAACTGATACAACGCAAACATTAAAATTTTATCATTCAGAAAAAAAAAATAAAGTAAAACCAACGAACAATTATCTTTTTCATTGTTAAATGTAATATTTTTCACTGGTTGGTGCTCGAGCGTCACAATAAGCCACACAGTACACACACACACAAGAACAAACGCCACTGTTAACAAAAAATGAAATTTCATTTCATTTCCTTGAGCTCTGACATTATGTTTATGTGTGCAGACAAGACAAAAACATAAGTAAGTGTAAATATTAAGTAATACCTTCGTTCAAGCATGTCTGTACCCTTAAAAAAATTGAGGATCTTTCTAAGGGAGGATTTTTCCCTATAGAACATTTTTCTTAAGGTGTTGTTATGGTTTGTGGCGTATGGATGGAAGATTCTTCCTCCCCAGAATCCCTGCACAATGGATTTATTTCAAGGACCGTTCTGTGAAAGTGCGCCGTTAGCAGATCTGTGAGAAGAATCTGCTGAATTTCAACAGATTTTCTGTGCATCTCGTAGAGCCTGGGCTTGCCTTTAAGCATAGGTTTTCATTCAGTATTCTTCCTCACATGGTTTCTATTTCACTCTTCACTATTTAAGGTGTAATTTCACATTTTTGACCTTCTTTGGATAATTAAACTGTTATTATATTAATAGTCACAGCACACCCATATTAGCTTCGCTTTATTGTGCTTTATCAGCAGGTTTTTGGTGCAGTCCAGTACAAGGATAAGACTCACCGCTTTGTGTACCCGAAGCATTTAATGCTGTTGAAAGCCTCTTCTCTTACTGGTCAAGTTCCGCTCCAACAGAAGTTGCAAGTAAGGGTTGATTACAAAGAAGGATTGTGCACACATCCAAAATATGAATAATCAAAATAAATCTTAAGAGATATCAATACCGCTTTGCCAATTTAATAATTATTTTTTAAAATAATGTAGCGAAATGATTACTTACACCAGTGATAATTAGTTGATGTTTAGTCCATTTAGGTACCCAAGCAAAGGCCTCTGATATGAATACCATATGAAAGATAAGTGAAGAAGCTATGAGGAATAATATACTAAGGCTCAAGTAAAAGTACGCATTCTGTAAGAAAATGAGGAAGTTAAGTATCTGAATATTATAACTTTACAGTCTACTCACCAATTTACCCCAATTAAATGGAAATAAATAAACCATATGAGAAATATCAAGAAACAGTAAAAGGCAAGTTACAAATAGGCTGAGTAGTGTTACAAACATCATAAGGCGAAGGCGTCCCACTAATGGTAGCATAAAAAGTCCAACTTTTACTGTTCCAGATGTACATAAACATGTTAAACACGCAATTGTTGATACCTAAAACATATATCTTATGTAGAGTTCAAAAATTTGTACGAGTGACTTACAACAAGAAGAAGTCTAACAAGTCCGGTGGCCGTTTTAAGATGGGTGTGATCGAAGTAGACGATGACTCCAGAGTATAGGGACAGATCGGGCGAGGCAGCGCGATGGCGGTAATGTGAGTGCGAATCCCACGAGTTAATCGTCCCGAGAGGAGTTTCGCACTCGCAACCGCCCGCACAGTCAGTACTGAGGGCTCCCGTCCTGCTGCCCGCTATCTCAAAGTCCTGCAACACACAACTCATACCATCCGGTTCCTGGAACATGGACATTGAACACTTAGTGCTGAAGGGTATATTATGCTAAAATCAACTTCTAGAGCTTGCGGAGCAAGAAATTTTGTACGAAAATTTGGTTGAAAACCGATCTCAATTGCTTTAAAAGACAATAGTGATTTGAAATGAGCAAGTTGAAGAAAATTAAAACGCTCCAAATACTGCTAGTTTCGGTTATAAATATTTCCACAATACTTACATAATACACTTCAACTGCATGCACTGTAAATATTTTAAATCCATTTCTATCAATACTTTTCAGGATAACACCCAAGTTCAACTAAAAAAACACTTCCACAAGGCAAAGAGAGAATAATAAAAATAAAAGAAACGAAACGAAAAGTTTATTAACTACCAAGTATACAACTAAAATGTCCTAAATACTATGTAGAAAGTGTACAAGGTGTATGCATGAATGTACACTATTTTTTTTTGTGAAAAAAATTAAAGAAATTAAAATATGACTACGGTAAAGAGTTTTGTCGACATCAATTACACAATACCTGAATATCTTCAGGATTAATATTTGTTGGCTCCAGGTCTCTTATGTCTTCTAACAAAAATTCTATCTCGTCGGTTCCGATGATGTCAGACACCGAATTGATATATCGGCCTGACTCAGACTGCATGACACTATCCACTACTCCTTGGGCTTCTGCCCTATACTACCCATTGTTATTTCACTTACTTATCCACATAAGAAAAATACTTCCTAATTATTCCGAACATCTGAAATAAAATCTATTTTTGGTATTTGTTTTGATATTTTGCTAAAAACAATTTTTGACAAAACTAACCTTCCAAGAATAGGTAGATAAATATGTATTTATGTCGCTTCTAAAAACATTTAAAACTTATCAAGTTTAAAATTGAGATTTTCATTCAAAAATGTGGCGGAATTTATAATTATCATCATATACTGGACGCGAAAAAATTTACTCCATGTTTACTAATCGAAGCAGACGTAATCGCTTCCGGCTTCACTATTTCAAAATGGTGACCTACATATTTTAAAAAGACATTGTTGCCACATCAATTATACACCGGATCTGCTGTACCGTAACTAACTTCAAATTGAGTTGAAATTTTTCATTTTAATACCTTATTGGTTATACTTGAATATTTACATTAAATTCTACCAATATTTCGTATTTAAGTATGAACTAATAAATACACTTGGAAGACATGGCGTAATACATAAAACATGATAAAACATATTTGCCAGTGGCGGACTAGGAATTATTTTTGAAATTGCGAAGGTATCATAAAAACCATTGAATAAAGAAAGCAGGAATGGAACCTGGGCCATCGGAGTTGTAGTCTTAGGAGCTCTCTTACCCACTGATCAAAGAAAGGACATGTACCTACCAAAGATCAGTTGAAAATCGATTACAAATATACCATCATATCTTCGCTCTTCACACAAAGCCTCTTAAATTGAACAATGGAATATAACAAAACAGCCTCTGAACCATCTCTGAACAATGTGTATCTTCCAGGAAAGAACCCCATGATATTGATAAAGAAAACCAATGTAATTAACCCAAAAGGGGATGGGCAAAGAGTACTCCCGATTAAGTCAGCGAAAAGACCCAAGCAAAATAATAATGTTAACAATACTTTTTAGTTCTCGTCCTACGTCATACGCCTACAAGGCTTACAGAGCGGTCAATTTATGTGCAGACAGTGCTGTAAACAGATAATTTTTAAATTATCTAGATATAGCTAGTTTTTTTTTCAAATAATTATCTAGATGCAGATAATAGATAAAGAATACACAGGTTATATAGAGAATATATAACAGATAATAAATAATAATCTAGATAATAACACAGATAAAAAATAGTATAGTATTTATTTGATTTGATTTATTTAATTGTTGATGAAACATAGTCATTGAAACGAGCCTTATTTGTACTTGTATGTACTAAGAGGTGATGATATCAGATTCACATGATTATAAACACAAATACTGTCAATTGAACTATCGGTTCTTTCTTTTGTGCATTTTTGGATAAATTATTACTGAACTGTCGTTTTATGTATTTATTCGATGTAAAACAAATTTTTGAAAATTAAAACATTTGACAGTTTCAGTTCGCAAAATAGAGTATTTTTTTGTGTAAACACCTCGATTGGTATGTTTAGAGGATCTACACCAATCAAAACCGCGGAAAAATAATGTTTATACTTTAATAAGGGAAGTAAATAAACGGTCGACTGAAAAAACTTTAATAGATTTTGAAAATTCGTACCTTTATTAAAATTAAGATGACAAATCCTAAAATATGTAAATAATTCAGTGGTAATAGGTGTTTTCTTTTTGCACCGCCACAGGGTTAGGTAAAGTCACAATCATCACGTGATTAAAGTGCCTTGCGTCATGTAGACATTTTTGCCTCAGGTTAATATAAAATTTAAATAAAGCTTTTAAAACGAATAGGGTTATTTAGAACTGAGTCAAATTATTTTTATAAAACGAATTGTGTGTTATTGACAGAGCTGACTTAGGTCTACCACAACGTGCAAAAAGAAAACACCTAATTATCACGTGATTGAAGTGCCCTGCTTCAACGTGCAAAAAGAAAACACCTTATGCCTATTATCATATAAAGACTAGTAATGCTACTAGCTTTAAAAATTTAAATTTCCCTAGATGGAGCGTATAATCAAAGAGCATATAATAGGGAAGAGCAGCAATGTCCTTTAAAAACAGCGTCATGATAAAAGTTAGTCCACCGCTTTGAAGCGCTATTGTTGGCCCCCTAGTGGAGGACTAACAAAGTAATTATACCAGAAAAAAATGTCATTCCCTGTAAAATTTTACCGCTTTTCTTTTACGGCGTTGTGACATTTACCTGTCCATTCATTTGAAGAATATAATACGCTCTTTGTTATAACTTATCAAGAGTTTAAAATTATTCCAGGATTGAATTTCTGTTATGAGATCATTAAACCGCACACATTAATAAGCAAAACGTTGAATACACTGTACTAGTGACACAGTGAAATACATACGTTAATTTTGTTTCATTATCAGTATAATTATTCTATAAATAAAATGAACGTAATTTAATATCCTGTAATCGAAAATTCGAAACCCTTTTAACACGGAACAGTATTGTTAGAGTAAGATAGAAAGTTTTAATTAGCCTTTGTATAGACAAAATTAATAAAGATGTTCTTACAAGCCAAATCAAATTGTTACGTGCATAGATTATTTATTATTGAGCATTTAATAACTTGTAAATTACATAAAACATTAAAGTGGATGTCACAAGATTTGCGTTTACCTGCTTTTACGTCAGGTAATAAAAAATGCGAAATATAAAACATATGTAGGTAATACGATACATATGCAGAATTTAATGTTTGTTTTTAAAACGTAAATGGTTGTATTTTCAAATTTAATTTCCTATCCGAAATGGATACACATTTTCAAGTTGTATTTTATTTTATTAGTACCTACCTATTTATGTAGAATTTTGTATAACAACTGTAAATTTAAAGCAATACATAAGTAAATTTACGTACATCAAGTATATGCTATTCATACCTGCTTAATCATAAAAAGATAATGTTACCTACTGTATCTTTGAAAACACGGAACTAAAGTATCATCATTTTATTATGGCAACGTTGTAAAATAAAACAGGTAGTTAAGTCGTCTTTTATCTCCGTCTTTCATTAACCGAAACATGCTTTTACGAAAAAATGTAAACATAAGGTGATATGCAACCCACCGTACATGCCTACGATAAAACACATTACTTTAGCTCTCTTCCCTATTATATTCTCTATGGTATAATGTATGGTCTACCGTGACTATAGTGACACCACTGAAAAAATTTTTAAAAACCAAAGTTCGGACGCTTTATTTTTTATCTATATAACTTAAATCATCTAGATGAAAGAAATATTATATATATATATATATATATATATATATATATATATATATATATATATATATTTATTTAAACTTCCACGAAGTATATTATAATCAATATTCATTATTTCTGGTAGGTAATTCGTGTATATTTTTATTTATTATTTAACTACGTTTCAGAGAAAACTCTTTCTCCTTTTTCAAGTTGAAAATGACAAATACAAATAATGAAATGTGAAACAAGGCAACTACAATTACAACTAAAACAAGGCAACTACAATTACAACTAAAATTAACTATTTTTTAGATCTACTTCTTGTCACGGGGCCAATGTAAGCAACCGACTGATTTGGATTATTTACACTCGAAACATCAACGGTAATTGTCTTGGGTTGCAATGAATTTGGTTGATCCATAAGACATAAATTTGGAAGGGTTCGAACAGATTCACTTTTTTGCTGAATGGCACTCTTCCATACATCCGGAAGTTTTGAAATATCAATTTGTTTGTTCAATGAATTTGGTCGTTTTTGAATCTCGATAGCCTCCCTAATTAATCTGTGTTGTAAATGTGCTATTGGAGCAAGTAATTTAATTTTGTTTGTATCAATAAAGTGTCCTGTTTCTAAATAATGTTCCGCCAAAGCATAAGATTTATTATGTTGTTTAATTGCCAAATTGTGTTCTTTTGCTCTAACGTGTAATTTTCGATTAGTTTGTCCAACGTAAGATTTTGAGCATCCAGTACAAGAAATCTCGTAGACGCCTATGCTTTCATTTTTAATTTTATCTTTAGGATTTCGTAATAATTGCTGTAGGGTTTGATGTGGTTTGAAAATTGGTCGAAAAAGAGAATTAGGTAATTTTCTGGCAATGACGTCTGTGACTCCTTTAATATATGGAAGCACTATGGGAATTTTAGTTTCTGTTTGTGAAGCGGTCTTGTTATTTAAAATTTGGCAATTAAACAACATAATAAATCTTATGCTTTGGCGGAACATTATTTAGAAACAGGACACTTTATTGATACAAACAAAATTAAATTACTTGCTCCAATAGCACATTTACAACACAGATTAATTAGGGAGGCTATCGAGATTCAAAAACGACCAAATTCATTGAACAAACAAATTGATATTTCAAAACTTCCGGATGTATGGAAGAGTGCCATTCAGCAAAAAAGTGAATCTGTTCGAACCCTTCCAAATTTATGTCTTATGGATCAACCAAATTCATTGCAACCCAAGACAATTACCGTTGATGTTTCGAGTGTAAATAATCCAAATCAGTCGGTTGCTTACATTGGCCCCGTGACAAGAAGTAGATCTAAAAAATAGTTAATTTTAGTTGTAATTGTAGTTGCCTTGTTTTAGTTGTAATTGTAGTTGCCTTGTTTCACATTTCATTATTTGTATTTGTCATTTTCAACTTGAAAAAGGAGAAAGAGTTTTCTCTGAAACGTAGTTAAATAATAAATAAAAATATACACGAATTACCTACCAGAAATAATGAATATTGATTATAATATATATATATATATATATATATATATATATATAATCATAATTATCGTTTGAACACATTTTCTGGATACGATTCGTGTATTAACGTTTTTAGTAAACTATCTACGTTTCGGCAGCCTTTCTTTCCTGCCTTTTTCAAGATAAATTTATTTGATTGACACTAGATGTCATGTCACTTGATTTCAGTCTTTGCTCTTGTTCTACTGCGAGTTGCAGGTCCTATGTACGTCTCTGTGACTTTTGGTGGATTTTGAGGGATGCTGGGTGGTGTCACATTGTTATTGTGGGTTATTTCAATTTTCTTAATTATCGTTTTCCACATAGGAGATAATCTTGAACCATCGTCTCGTTTGTTTAAGGCCATAGGACGTTTCTCAATTTCAATTGCCTCTCTGGTTATCCGTTCTTGTATTGTACATGCCGAAGAAAGTAACTTTATTTTGTCAGTATTGATATTGTGACCGGTTTCTAATCGATGATTTGCTAAAAAAATCCACCAAAAGTCACAGAGACGTACATAGGACCTGCAACTCGCAGTAGAACAAGAGCAAAGACTGAAATCAAGTGACATGACATCTAGTGTCAATCAAATAAATTTATCTTGAAAAAGGCAGGAAAGAAAGGCTGCCGAAACGTAGATAGTTTACTAAAAACGTTAATACACGAATCGTATCCAGAAAATGTGTTCAAACGATAATAAAGACATTCGTGGAAGCTTAAATAATAATATAATCATAATTTAATATATATATATAATTTAATATTTTCATCTGCCTATCACTATTGAGACCACATCAATACAGTTTACATTCACTGTTGAGACCATCGTCTTATTGAGACCGTATACCGGTCTCAGTAAAGTAAATCCATGTTTAACCAATTTTTTTATATTAGGACTTGATTGTTACCCGCCAAATTTTTGTAATGTCTGCGGCCATGTTTTTAGCGCGGGAAAAAAAATTGCCGGCTGTCTCATATGAATTATTTTCTTCAAAAATTAAGTTTATTTGAAAGTCTACAGGACTCAACAATGGGCGCAAAGTGCACAATTTCGTATATTACAGTTGAGCAAATTTTCACTAGAGGCGCTGAAACGTATATTTTTCTGGCGTATATTTTATTCTTAAAGTGCACAATCTTGAGACCGGAATTACGGCAACACTGTTCGAAACAAAGGTGGAATTTAAAATCCATTACTCAGTACTTCGCGTTTCATAATACGGACTCAGCAGAAACTGAATCGCGTTATACATAAAATGTCTCGTTCTAAAAAAATATTGAGTTTGTGCACCATGACTGAAACACAAGGTACGTAAAGATTAAATAATGTTGGTTAACTTAATTAACTATATTGTTTAATTCTAAATCTATGAAATAGATATAACGTGCGCACTATTGTTTTACAGATTCAAAAACCGAAACGCCCGTTTCTTTCCCAAACAAATCCAATTGGTTTTGTAACCGCGGATTATCGCCTATTCCTGGGGGAGTTGAATCACAAGTAAGTTTATGATTACCGATTTCTTATTTTCGTTATAAAACACCAAGTAGGTAGTTTTAAACAGCTAAACAATATTCAGGCTTTTAATACTGAATTATAAACTGACGGCATGTAATAATGTGCTATATTTTATTCAATTCTATATTATTACTTGCAGATTTCGCCAATGAAAACCAATTACGCAAATCTTGGAAAAATTATAATTCATGATATAGTAACTATTAAACCACAGGAACAAAATGTGTTAACACAAAATCCTACTATACAAAATGAAGAAAATTATAATACAGCAGCGACAAATTCTAATAACACAACAAATAAGGTAGTAAATATTTATTTTAAAATATTGCATTACCTAGTTTGTTTAATACGTTATTTTTACAGGATGATGACTATAATAACGATTTTACGCCGGATGACCCATTCATGACGGATGAGGATTCCTCTTACATCCCTGATGAAAGCGATGAGGAATATGACTACGACTACGAGGTACTCTAACGTTTGGATTGTTAAAAAAATATACCTTTTAGGGACATGTGCACTGTGCAGTACGTAACTGTGCGTTGAAAAACATTGGTTTTTCCAAATCCGCTTGGATAGGTAGTGTGTAATGTATTAAAAAACGTATTAGAAGCCATTTTTGGCCAAAAATCCTCACTAGCCGTCCGCGGTTTCCGAAAATAGTGTTTTTTTTCGCACCATATACTGTAGCGCCCTAATTCGGTAACTGTTTTATATAAAAGTGATTTCTGAAAAATCCTTCACATAGTGGTTTATGATGTAGAATAAGTTGTTGTGGTTTGTTTTAATACAGTGTGATTCGAAAATTTGCCATTGGAGAGGGAGAGGGTTAAGAGAGAGAAGGAGGAGATGGTTAAGAGAGGGAAGGGGGAGAGGGTTAAGAGAGGGAAGGGGGAGAGGGTTAAGAGAGGGAAGGGGGAGAGGGTTAAGAGAGGGAAGGGGAGAGGGTTAAGAGAGGGAAGGGCAGAGGGTTAAGAGAGCGAAGGAGGAGAGGGGTAAGGGGAAGAGGGTTAAGAGAGGGAAGAGGGTGAGGGTTAAGAGAGGGAAAGGGGAGAGGGTTAAGAGGCCATTCCCGGTCGCTAAAAACATGAAATTGGCTGCTAGCAGAAACCCCATAACTTGACAATATTGAGTAAAAACAAAAAAATTAATTTTATAGTATTAACATGCATTTATGTCCCTCGTGTGACAAATTTTTTAATTTCGATTTTAATTGTTAAAAGATCTTTAAACTTCGATAACTTTCGAGTCATAATGTGTTGTGATAAGATCAAAATTTAAAAAACTGTTACAGGACAAACATCAATCAATCTTTTATTCGCACGTTCGCGATTTCGGTTTTTCTGTTGTAGATTTTTAATACTACATTGCATTTTACTAGAAGTTGTTGCGTCTCACTTTATACTTTAATGCGTTCTTTGTCATTACCCTCCCCCTCGACTTGCATTTAAGCATCCCCCCCCCCAAACCCTCACAAGTGTAGCTTTGTGACCGGGAAATGGCCCCTTAAGAGAAGGAAGAGGGAGAGGCTTAAGAGAGGGAAGGGGGAGAGGCAAAAATATTAAAATGAATAAGTACCCCCTAATAATATTTTGATGAAATTCTATTAAATAAAATTTTGATTTCGATTTTAGAATGGCCGGTTTAAAACTCGTCTTCGATCCTACAATACTAGGACATTTAAAAAATCTGACCTAAAAACGCCTATTAATAATACTGTTGGGAACGAAACGCACGACTACGATCCACCTAGACCTTTAGAAATTGAAAACAAAAATATATCACAGATAGACAATTTGACTGCTAGTACATCGAAAGTTTCTGTTCTAAAAACGCCTATTAATAATACTGTTGGGAACGAAACGCACGACTACGATCCACCTACACCTTTAGAAAATGAAAACGAAAATATATCACAAATAGACCATTTGACTGCCAGTACATCGAAGACTTCTGTTGTTGGGAACGAATGCCAGGAACAAATCAAAACGGAAAATCATAAATATAAAAGACAACCAGATTATTGCTATTACTGCGAAACAATCGTTCAAATTTTGTGCGCCATATTCGCAGAAATCATTCTACAGAAATGTTGGTTGCGCAAATATTTTCCAAGCCATCTAATAGCAAAGAACGAAGAGAGCTTTGGGACAAGTTGAGAAGAAAGGGAAATTTTTTGACAAGTTCGCAGAAATCTTGCAAAGTAGTGCGAAAAAGTATAAAGAACAGACAAAATTTGCCATGTGATAATTGCTTAGGTTTATTTCCAAAAAGTTCCTATATCGTCATCGAAAAAAATGTTTTAATGGTATTATTAATAACAAAAATGCTCAAGCTGCAGGACAAGCGAAACTCATAATTAATAACAGAATTGACCCACAACTTAAACAACAGGTGTTTCCCCGTATGCGAGTGGATAAAGTTTCTTTGGAAGCTCAGAATGATCTTCTTATTTGTGCTTTTGGTTCGCGTTACCTTAAAACTCATAGAGAGCTTCATTTTGTTAACGTTACCCTCGCGGAAGATGAGAGAGCTTGCAAAAATTTTGATTGAACTAAAATCGCTGGAGCCGTTAATTACAACCATGATGTCTGCTTTACGCCCTGAATACTTTGACTTATTTGTTGAAGCAACAAAACGTATAGCGAAATATGATCAAGCCAGTGAAATATATTTTTCTCCGACTATTGCTATGAATATAGCTACTTCATTGAAACAGTGTTGCGACATAGCAATAACGTATGCATATAAAAGGGATTCAAATTATCTACAAATAACAACTGCCGAAGCAGAAGCACAGTTGAAAACTTTAATAAAACTTTTCGAAACGAACTGGAAATTTGAAGTGTCCACAGCTGCAGCTAATAATCTTAATCTTAATAAATGGAATAAAATCACAATAGTACCACTCGCGAGTGATCTAAGGTTACTCAAAGAATACTTACTAAAAATTGCTGCAGATTCAATAAAAATTTTAAGGAACCGGCACAGTGTTTCATCATTTAACCAACTTATAGATTCGGTATATTGTCGGGTGATATTATTTAACAGAAAACGGTCAGGAGAGTTACAACGAATGCTACTACATACCTATCTCAACAGTTCGACTGAAAAGGGAGAGTATGAAGAATTTAATAAAGTTGTATCAACAGCTGAACAATTTCTATTAAAGTCAATAAAGAGAGTAGTTATCAGAGGAAAAAGAGGCAGAGGTGTTCCAGTGCTTTTCAGTCCTGACGTACAGACACATTTATAGTTTTTAATAGAGATTAGGAGCCAATACATGAAAGAAAATAAATATCTCTTTGGAAAAGCTAACTCTTCCAGCCACATAATAGGTTATAAGTCACTAAATAAGCATGCTAAATTATGTGGAGCTAAAAACCCAGCTGCAATAACTTCGACGCGTCTTCGAAAACATCTTGCGACACTTTCGCAACTGTTCAATTTATCAGATCAAGAAATAGAACAGTTATCGACGTTCATGGGACACACCCCGGGAGTACATCGAAATTCGTACCGGTTACCCGATGATGTGTACCAGACGGCTAAGATTTCAAAATTATTAATGGTAATGGAAAAAGGTGGGGCAAATGAATACCAAGGTAAAGCACTAGAGGACATTAATATAAACTTAAATGAAAATTTACTTAGTAACGGGGAAGAAAGTGATGAAAGTGATGGAGAAGATATTTTCGAAGAGACCGCGAAGAAACCAGAGCAAACTAATATCCAGCAACCTGAAATTATAATTCCTAAAAAAGGAAAAATTCGGACATTAGTCCCGTGGACACAACAACAAAAAAAGGTTGTTAAGGAATATTTCAGGAAGAATATTGCCAAAAAGAAACCTCCCGTAAGGTCAGAATGCGAAAAGTTGAAAGAAATACATAAAGATTTACTAGACAATAAAGACTGGTTAAAAATAAAAGTCTTCATTCAAAATCAATATACCAAGAAATAATATGTACACCTTTGGCTAACCTTTTGGAATATATCTCAGGAACTATAATACGGGTCTGATACTTTTAGTTATGCCACACAAGAAATAAGCAACTTTTACATTTGAAATAAAATGAACCATTTTTGAATTATTTTTTTATTAGATTCCTCACGAAATGTATAGTTAATATTGTTAATAATTTCCTACTACTAAATCTATATCTTTAATTAGTGTATTTACTAACAAATTTGGCATTACCTATTACATAAAGTTCTAAAAAATATTTTAACTTTATAGTGCCTAAGATTTTGTCATAATTGTTACCTATTGTAGAATGTTTTTCTTACTTTATATAATAAACTAGATGTCTAGATAATATTTGTATTTTTTCGTCTAAAGTGTCGTTCACACCATGACAGTAACTATCATGATAGTACTGCCATGGTAGTTCACTTCCATGAAATTGTGCTAGTTTTTTCGTTCACACTATGGCAATAATGACGACAGTCGCTGTCGCGGCAGCAGCTGTCGTGATTTCTGTCATGGTGTGAACGGCACTTTAGTCTTGGGCAAGCGACCCCTTTTCCAAAATGAACTGATACCTCAGACCCCATAGCGATAGCCAAATTACTTTAAAAATCCTATCCGTAGTTTTTTCCTATTGATACAAAATACTTAGGTACCAATTTAAAAACTTTGCGGTTGGTTAAGTTGACATTATTTTCTCATCCAAATTTAACAAAATAAATACAAATAAAATTCAGTAAATATGAAGTGTAATTAATAATTATTAATACAAATTACGTAAAAATACTTAAGAGACCTAATTATTTTTTGAAAAAAACATTAAAATCGCACAGTAAAGATAAAAACTCTTGATAAGTGGTCCTAAATTTTTAAAGGCTGCATGGCATCGTTACTGAATTCTTTTTCACATATGAGACTCATCGGCAAGTGTTGATTTGATAGAAATTGTATTGTCTTCATTTTTTTTGCGTGTCTGCCATCATAAAACTCGCAGTAAACCTGTAATTTCAAAAAATACTTAGAAAAAAATATTAAACGTTTTTTGGTACTTACGCTGTTATTTTTTCGTAAACTGCAGGAATGTATTAGGCTAAGTAGTACCCATAAAATTTAACATTCTAAACTGCTCCTAGTTCCTTTATATTTTTATTTTTAATTAATACAATTTGTTGATGACGTTTAAAAAAGCTAAATTGATAATACCATTGTATTTGTAAATACAATGATAATACCTATTAAAAAAATATTAATTTCTGCTTGGGTTTGAAGTTTTTTTTTACTTTCTTTTTTTACTTTTCTCAAAAACCAATTAACATAAAGGTTTCAAACTTGAGAATGTTCATCAGTACCGCAGGTGTGGTAATTTTTGTAAGCCTTCATTAATTAATAACTTAGTTTTTATGTAAAATAGTAACTAACAAATTTTTTTAGAATTAACGACTGTTTGTACAAATTGACATTGAATACTTTATTAAAATTAGCACACGTCCTGAACTGTGCGGTACTGATGAACATTATACCAAGTTTGAAATCTTTATGTTAATGAGAAAAGAAAAAAACAACTTTAAAACCAAGTTGAAATCAACATTTTATTTACTTATTATCAATATAGCTTTTTTTAAACGACATCAACAAATTGTTTTATTTAAAAAAAAAATATAAAGGTACTAGGAGCAGTTTACTATGTTAAATTTTATGGGTGGGTAGGTACTACTTAGCCTTGCACTTTGCAAATTCTTTTCCAATCACTTTATTTAACAATGTAGTCGCTTTGTAATCTCTTGAAATAAATTAGTAGATGAGTGTATTATCATTCCGATTATACCGAAAGGTCAAATAAACACTACTACTACATTCAAGGCTCCAACGAATTTCAAAACGCAAATGAACTTTCAACCTAAGTAAATTATAGAGGTCCATAACTCTATGTTGTTGAAATTATGCTCAAAATGGGGTGGAACGAATACGTAGATGAGAGAATTCCGGAAAAAACTCAAAAACACAGAACCTTCCTCTTTATTTCGATAAGTTTTTTAAATACTTCATATAGCAACATGTTTCTATATATGATCATCATCAGGCTTATATGAGATACCATCGATCGTGGTCGTGATGAAGGATGGGGTCGAATGAAAATGGAGGTCGAAGTGTGACAAATTTAACAAATCAATTTAAAATTTACACTATTGACGTTAAAAAATAGTACCTACTTCCTTGTCACCAACAAAGCGTCGTTTTTCGAAATTGTGTAAATTCAAAAAGTGCTATATTTCGTAAATTAAACAAAATTTCAAAATTTGGGACTCTTTCGTCGTTCAGTCTTGCTATGCTATTTAAACGATGTCAGAAATCTGCAATATTATACAAAAACCATTTGTAAATTTAACATCCCCATTTGAGATCGCCAGACGAAAGCAAGACCAAGATGAAATAATACTAACTTATAAAAGTTTCAAGGTCATGAATATTCATTGTTTCATTCATTCTGCGGTCATTATTGAAACCATCAATGTGGCAACAACGCATGGTCTCAATAATGTGCTATATATGGTATATACGGTATTAACAGGTGGTGGTTTATGAATGGTCTCAATAGTTCACTAAAAATGTAAAAACTGGTGTATATCGAAACTTAGTATTTTGCCTTCTAGAACCCTCTAACCCCACTTTATTTTGGGCGGGAAACCAATATACGCGGTTAGATTTGTCAAATTCCCGCGATTTCTGGTGGTATCAATAAAACCGTGATGTGAAAAGAGTCAATAAAGATAGCGGGATTTATATATATACATATAGAAAATTTACACCGCGGCCGGGATTCGAACCCGGGCCTCCACCTCGCTAGGGTGATGCTCTACCAACTGAGCTACCTCGGCACCTCACCCCGACAACGGTTCAAATTCTCTATATGCATATAATATTAGACAAAGGACGATTTTAAATTTTCTATATGTATTAAATTATATATATATATTAACACGTTCACTGCCAAATACACACCGTGTGTGTGAGGTTAACTTTTGTCGGGAGGCCGATCACACATATGTTGCGTGATGGGTACGTGTGTGTTTAAGGCAGAATATTCGCTTCGGCTTGGCTCGCAAATAGTTGTTCTCGCATCGGCCTGTGACTCCTTTAGAAAAAAAAAAGTCGACAAGTTGAGGGCCGATCACGCAGATGCTGCGTGATGCTAACATTTGTCGTTCTCGTGTCGGCCTCCTGAGAAGAGCCTTAATGAACAAAAAATTGCCGGCGGCGTCTGATGAATGTTACAAACATGACGTCGGCAGTGAATGTGTTAAATTATGATTATAAAACATGTGACATTGACAATTCAGTCATTAGTCTGTCGAAAATGACAACCAACGTTATAACCTTATAAATTATATATATATATATATATATAATTTATAAGGTTATAACGTTGGTAGATATATATATATATATAATTTATAAGGTTATAACGTTGGTTGTCATTTTCGACAGACTAATGACTGAATTGTCAATGTCACATGTTTTATAATCATAATTTAATATATATATATATAATTCAATACATATAGAAAATTTATATATATATATATACATATAATATATATATTTTTTTAAAATTATCTAGATACCTACATATAAATAGATAAAAAAATGTATGGTGAACGCCATACAAAATCCGTTGCACGTCACTTCGAATATATAACAACAGGAAGGAATATCCCTATAGTTTAGTAGACGGTACAATGTAACGGAAGTTACGCAGGCTTTACGTCACAGTGACGTAACAGTAAACCATTTATGATTGGTCAAACGGGTGTAGCGTGCAGTTTGTCGATTTAAAAGTATAAAATTACCAGTAGCGTAGAATTCATTATACGGTTAAGAACATAGAGAATGTGCAAAAAATTAGAAATATGCATACCAAATTAATTATGTTTAAAGGGCAATAAAATTAAAAAAAAAATTTATGCATTTTATTTTGTTTACAGCAGGCGCGTAAACATACAAATGTTGGATTTACGACCCTGTTTAACAGTACACCAATGACTCGACGGAATACGTCACAGTAGGTAGCCATATTGGTAAACCATTAATGTTACTCATTTTGCCATATACATGTTCCTTCCTTTTGTTATATGTTCGAAGGCACGTCATATTGATATAATGTGAGTGACGTAGATTGCGAGCAATGTTGCCAGATTGTAATTGAAAGAAGGTAACGCAAGTAAAACTTCTGAGTTCACTCGTAACTTTAGTAACAATAAATTAAAAACAAAATCAGAACTTCAAAATTGTGACAGTCAAAACATAACCACAACAAAACATTACAAAATTGATACCTTATGGCTTCGAACATATAACAAAAGGAAGGAACATGTATATGGCAAAATGAGTAACATTAATGGTTTACCAATATGGCTACCTACTGTGACGTATTCCGTCGAGTCATTGGTGTACTGTTAAGCAGGGTCGTAAATCCAACATTTGTATGTTTTTGGTAACATTAGGGATGTTGCTACGGCTAAATATTCTTACACAATTATACAGGCTTTTATTGTCGGATGTAATTTCTAACAACAGGTTGCCTTGCATGATACATTTTGATTTCTTAGTTTACGTTTCGCCCAAATGTTAGTGGGCTTATTCATAACAATATATTCTGCAATTAATGGTACAAATTAAAATTCCTAATTAGTTATATGATGGTGATGATATTGAAACAGAAAATGTTTGTGATGTACAAAATGGACAATAAGAAAATACACACACATGAAAGAAGTGTTAACCACTTCCCAAATCCAAACCTGCATTTCCCTTAAATACAAACAACTTTCTGGTAAGCAATTAATATAATACAATACATTCTATCATTGGTATCCATTTTGTACATCACAAACATTTTCTGTTTCAATATCATCACCATCATATAACTAATTAGGAATTTTAATTTGTACCATTAATTGCAGAATATATTGTTATGAATAAGCCCACTAACATTTGGGCGAAACGTAAACTAAGAAATCAAAATGTATCATGCAAGGCAACCTGTTGTTAGAAATTACATCCGACAATAAAAGCCTGTATAATTGTGTAAGAATATTTAGCCGTAGCAACATCCCTAATGTTACCAATTACATATCCAACCAACGGCTACAAAACTTAATAGATTAATTTGTATGTTTACGCGCCTGCTGTAAACAAAATAAAATGCATAAATTTTTTTTTAAATTTTATTGCCCTTTAAACATAATTAATTTGGTATGCATATTTCTAATTTTTTGCACATTCTCTATGTTCTTAACCGTATAATGAATTCTACCCTACTGGTAATTTTATACTTTTAAATCGACAAACTGCACGCTACACCCGTTTGACCAATCATAAATGGTTTACTGTTACGTCACTGTGACGTAAAGCCTGCGTAACTTCCGTTACATTCTACCGTCTACTAAACTATAGGGATATTCCTTCCTTTTGTTATATATTCGAAGCCTTATGGAATTGGCATTGGCAACGTTGCTGAAAACAATCCATTGTTACCAACGTGGCGATCATAAAATTCTGATGAAATTAATTTTTACAGGTCAAATTTTCACAATTTTTATGCCGTTACATTTACGGCAGGGACGTCAATTATCAGCTGATTGCTGACGTGCAACGGATTTTGTTTGGCGTTTACTGTATCTATATAATTTATCTAGATTAATTTATATAGATAATTTACAGCACTGTGTGCAGATAAGATATTGTGGACCGAGATCTGAGAACAGTTGCTTTCCAAGCATAGGTATACATGTCAATCGTTAGTATTATTTATATCATAAAAATGGAAAATTGACTGTATAATTATCAAATAAGTAGTAATTTTTAATTTTCTATAAGTACATATACTTTTCTGCAAAATATAGATGACAAACCAAATTCTTTTGTTTATTAGATAGTCCAATTAAGAATTTTTCTTATAAAGCATATAAATATTGATTATTCAAAGATAAAAAATGAAAGTACTTACCACTTAAATCCCGAAAATGTTCACTACACAGTACAGCACACAGCATGTTTATGTTTACAGAGAAATTGCACAGAGAATACTAACTTAACACAATACATTTTACATTACGACTCAACCTGTTCGTCTTATCACAGACACGTTTTGCCGCGAGTTTATTCGAATTGTGATTTCATATTAAATTATGTATAGCATGTGCGATATTTTTAAGTGGGTACCTATTGTATAACAAAACAAGAAACATTTACCTCCACGACTATAAAGGAGCGCTTTTTCTATAATTATAATTATAATTCATGTCTAATTATTGGTGGGTGAGCAAGAGTATTTCATACCTGGATTTGAAGTTAATAACAAGTGACAATGAACGAAGATTTGGGTACCTACTTAGTGAATTTGTACGTACAAAGATATTCTGACGAATAAATGAACATAAACTACTAAACTCAAAAATCTTGTTGATTGTTGGTGTACAAAGAGGATACGTTTGTATTTAGAGACAGGCGTGTTTTTGTAATTTTAAGTAATTTTTAAACTATTAGGTAGGTAATAATACAGGGTGTCCAGAAATGAAGGTGCCAAACGAAAATCCCAGTTAGTATAGACATTATTTTATGTCGATTTAACCCAAATTACCTTAGTCCAAGGCAAAAATGCTTCTTAAGAAAGCTGGAGCTCCTTATAGATGGTGGTGCCATGAAGTACTTTTTTTTTATAATATCTCAAAAACGTTTCGATCGAAAATGTCAAGTACATTTCCAACAAGTGCATCATAAAATCCTACGTGAATATAGTTTAAAAAAAGAATAAAATACATCCATACGGGGTTTTCCATTAAAAAAAACTGTCTTTCTTGAGACATTCTGAGTCATTTTAAAATATACCTCTAATGGGGCCCTAATATCATACCTCCCCAAAACAAAACTTTTTTAAAGTCTAGTAATTTAAGCATAATATCGTATGTCGAATAACGTGAATAACCCTGTATAACGAGCAAAAAAGCTGTGGTGTATACTTAGATCATAAGGGTGTATAACAATTTAGGGCACCGAATTTTGGTCACTCTGTATATACAGAGTACATACGAGTAGGTAAATGACTAAAATGAGTTTGTCAATTGTTATCGTTATCGTTCTTATCAATGGTTAAGTTTATTTATTGATAATTACATTACACTAAACTAAACTTATTTGTCTCTGACTATACAAGTAAAGGTCGAGGGAAAGTATATTTGGCATTAGCGTCGGTTACCGGCGTCCCATAAATAAAAATAAAATGAAAAAAGTTTGAAATTACAGAAACCTGTAAATAGAATAAGAATGTCAATAACAAATGTTTAAATAACAATTCATTCCAACACGATAAATTGGATAATTTGAGTGTATGATAAATTTAATTGAATTCAAACAATCTCATCAATTATCGTATGTCGCTTCGAGGTTATTCAACGAATTAGCTCACATCCGACCTGTACTGTACCGGTGTATTGTTATCATGTTTTGATAAGCTAAAAAAAAGTTCACTCTTGTCATTGTGTACATTTCGAACCGTTTTTACAAACAACTAACGATGTAATTTAACAGTATGGTGTTCTTATCGTACTTGGAATTATCCCTTATTCTATTATTTATTTTACATTCGTCGCTAGGTTAGTTTTTCCTATATTTAATTTTATTATTAATAAAACCCTTTTCTTAGGTAAACAATCATGTGATAGTTCAAGTATTATCGAAAAACAGTGTCACAAAACGTTTATGTGTGTTCCGGCGACCGATTCGACAAATGGCTACTGTGACTGTTTACCCGGCCACACGCAAGTCAATGATACTTTCTGTATGAAAACGGGCGATTCGAAAACACCCAAAACGTCAAGTCTTATTAATAATGAGGACGATAATGGCAGCGGACATGTGGTTGCCGGAATTCTCATTCCCGTATTTTTAATTATGGTTGTGATAGCCGGTATATATATTAATCGAAAGTATCGTTTAGCCGATTATTTTATTAGTAAATTATACCAAAGAAATAATAATTACGATGAAGTTATGATTGGACAGGATTTAGAAGATGATGACCCACCTTTGGGTTAAATGCTTTGTATAAATTACGTTACGTATTTTTAGTATCTATTCATTTACACTTTTTTCACTATAATTATTCTCTTGTAAGATGTTTTATTCCCAGAGTTTGTTTTTCTTGCACTATTATAAATGGCCTGATTGATAAATTTTATAATATAAATTAAACTATTTATTGATGCGTTCACATTTTAAATCTTCGATGTTTATATATGAATGGTATAGCACCTTCGGAACAGTGTTGCAGATTATTTTACGTTGCATATGTATATGTATTTATAAAGACTAAGATGCCTAAAAATAAATACTTTCACATTTAGTTTTTGCTTTTCCAATACTATTAAATCCAGTGTCAGTTACACTCCAAACTTATTTATTAGGTGAGCTGCTTTAGTGTAAAATGGATTCCTTGAAAGAAAGTGAGAACAAGGCTAATCTGTACCAGAGTAAAGTAACTTTGCGTAAAGGAGGAAAGACATATACGTACAGGGTGTAGAATTAGCCGATGCACCATATAGTACTTGCTTCCCTAATTATTTTTGACAAAAAGGCTTTTTAACTTTTTTGTAGATTAAAAAAATTAAATCCCTGCATATTGTTTGTTTTTATATTACTTAACATAGCATAAAGAAAAATTTAAAATTAATAAATAAATCAGTCAATTCAGAACTTTGCGAAAACAATGATTTAAACTGGGTTTTAAATACAAAAAGCACCATAACAAGCGTATGTAGCTTGGCGTTCTCAATATTTAGGGTAATTATAGGGAAAACAAGAAAATTGACGATAAAAAAAGGCCAGTTGTTTACCATCTAAATGTTGGCAATCAGACGAAGAACCCGGTGTTTAGAAATCTAAATAAATTTGACTTTTATAGTGAGGTAGTTCTCATTTATTCATTGGTTCTCACGAAGATGAATGGATGACCAACAACAGTGATTGTGAAAGTACATAAGTATGTAACCATTATATGACGACTTTATGATTTTAGTGCATTTGGTTGTTATCAGCGGCGTAACTACATAAGTGCAAGCCCATGCAGTGCACGGGTGCCCTTAAGCTCAGGAGTCCCTTAGCTGAACTTAGATGACTAAAAACCTTTCCAAATTTCTCAAAATAAACTTTTTACATTATAATCATTCTGATTTGTACATTGTTTCGGTTCAGATTTATAGCATTGAATAAACTATCTTCTTACACATATGAATTTGTGCAACAATTGAAAGGAAAATGCTGCAGAGCATGTCTGTTGGATTCACAAATGGATGGTTTTGAGTTCCCACAAAGTTCAAATAACTTTCTTCCTCTCTGGAGTTTTAAACGATAAAATATTTTTCCAAACCTTATCCTGGTGTAGAAACAGGGGCCCCATTTTCGACTTGCACGGGGGCCCTTGATGCCCTAGTTACGCTACTGGTTGTAGAAAAGTAGAAAATTAGATTTATTACTTTGTTAATGTATGAAATGTGATTAGATGCTTTAAAGTAGGATAGATCTTGTGCCTAAACGTAAATGTTTGTATCTATAAGATTTATTACTTCAAAAGTTGCTTTAATTAATGCTTGTTGACATTATATTTTGAATTTGAATTGCTTTGAAATATCTATATGTATAACTTGAAAATTATACGAATACAATAAATTAATTATAAAAATAAATCTGGCTTCTCTAAATAACACATCTACTGGCAGTTGAGGCAACCAATCCTAAAACTGTATGTCAGTTTCTTCTGTAGAAAAATGTGCATCATATGAATGTATGTATAATACATTGCAAACATGCAGCTACCTCGGTTGCACCTTCTAGTGGCTGTTCTAAGCTTGATGGCACTGTATTGGCCATAGTACGATAGGTTGAACAGTCATTAACTATAGTAATGTCCCTTGGTTATTGACTTACGCAACCAACATATTGGATGGTTCATAGTACAATACTGACACGATAATAATAATAAAATAATACAA
Source organism: Pyrocoelia pectoralis (assembly GCA_036250285.1). Taxonomy (NCBI): domain Eukaryota; kingdom Metazoa; phylum Arthropoda; class Insecta; order Coleoptera; family Lampyridae; genus Pyrocoelia; species Pyrocoelia pectoralis. The sequence goes on along the minus strand of CM070075.1, from coordinate 5,553,091 downwards.
CTTTATGGAAATAATCTATACAAGTAGCTGCCAATAATCCTCAAAGGACTTGAATGCATGCCTGGCGAAGTCTAGCACTAGTGCCTTAACTATTTCTATCATTTCTTTCTCTTTCTCTTAGGTATTCCCATATTATTCTTGTGAATACTTTATTTGCTATACTGGATTCCTTCCAATGAATTCATCTTGTCCTGCTGTTAGTTTGTCTATTGCTTCCGTAACCTCCCTGTCTGTCTGTTCGATTACACTACTTGTCGTACCTTACTTGTATAGGTTTCCTTCATACATCTACAAATTTGTTGCGGTTAGTTCCTCGAAGTATAGATCCCATCTATCTAATATGTACTTCTCATCCGTTAATATATTTCCTTTACGAACGCCAATATTCCTTCAAACCTATCATTAAAAATAAATGTTTTGCGTAGATTTCCCGAAGTCTGAAGAAAAAATAGCATATTTCATTTGAAGAAGTTACTTTTCATAGCTTGCCTTCTAATATCCACCAGTTAAACACAGACACACCATGAAAAGTGATACTTAACTATTCATATGTTATAATAATACAATAAGGATTAAAGGTCAGGATGGGAAGGGAAAAGAAGTGCACAAACATTGTGTGAAAAAGAAAAGAGCATCTGTGGTCAAAAAGAAATCTAAGTAATATGATGCTCAAGCCAGCACAGTACAGTAAACAAAACAGAGTTTTGTGATACACAATTTTGCTAAAATGTCACATCTTTTATCGAGGTTTGTAAAATTTAAACATCGAATTTTGGAACACTGTAATTTTTTCTGGGTTGGGCAAAAGTTGTTCAATTAGTTTTTCGATAACTCTATAACTAAACGAAGTACAGCAACGAGGAAACGATGGTTAAGTTATCCTATTAACTAAACCTATCCCATAATTGTTTCTTTATTAAAATATTTAAAATAGCTACTATTACCTACTACCATTAGGTGTCCAATTCACCTTATTAACAAGTTGAAGAAATAGTACATTTGCCGCTTTTTGGTTCTAGGAGAAAAACAAAAGATTGTGAAGAGGACTTGAATGTTCAAACCATCTCGAAAATAAGGAAGATTATCTTTGCATGTACTTTCTAATGTATTTTTATAATTCAACAAAATTTATATCGTTCTGCAATGTTCTGATCATAATTAAATACATAGTGCGCCACTGGATAATTAAATTTGAAAAGGTGTTTAGCCTAATAATCACAGCATCTTCATTTACACATTTTATTTTATTATTTAAACTGTCAATATTAATAAAATTTTATTACTTAATAAGTGTATGATACAAAAAAATATAAATGTGAACAATTATAAATAAATGTTTTAATACCAATTTCTTAATGCTGATGTGTAGATTGCGATGTCAAGAATAATGATTTAATATAACAAGAGTCTGAACCACTTCGGTAAAATGTAAATAAAATATATGGAATGTGGTGGTGTTTGACAAATATTTTTTGTACAAAGCTTCTACAAGATTACAAAAAGTCCTAAATGTCACAAATACATTTTCTTTTGTAACATTAAAGCATAAATGTCAAGTTATTTGTCAAATTTTGCCGTTTCGATTTTAGCATAATTAAGCATATCATTGTACAGAATATTTATAGATATATACATATACAAGTTTATGTAAAATGTCTAAACACTTTTCCGAATCTTGTTTTGAAAAAGCTAAAATATTAGAAATACCTTTCAAAATGGCAGTTATACAAGATTTCTCGATTGTGCGCTTATACAGTTATTGCACTATTACATAGGCGAGATGAGGCATCAGTGACTTTACAAATTTATAACCATCTGCACAAAGAGAAATTGTTACTAAAATGTGGTGTATAACATTCTTTAAAATCATAATTTTTGCATCTGCTTACGATTTCAGTCTCAAACGCATTTTTAATAAAGTATCCAATATATTATAACAACTCAACTGAGAGTACAACTTAAATAATTATTTGTCAGGATTTCATCGTAATTCTTTATAATATTCCGTAATATTAATATGAATATAGACAAAACCACCTCCCAACTAATGGTAATGCATATCCAACGTATTACGCAACCAATCAGTTGGGGGGTGGGCGTGACCTCAGTAAGCAGATGCTTCTTTATATTCTGAACCTTCCATAGTAAAGAAGTCTTCGAGCTTCCACTGTAGCGTTTCAAAAGTAGGCCTTTTCATCGCATCACGATGCCAACATTCTAACATGATGTCATACAATGCGTTTGGACATCCGGGAGGACATGGCATACGGTAACCGTGATCCACTTGATGTAGTACTTCCGCATTAGTCATACCTAACAGAAGCATTAAACACCGCTATCATAATAAAAGAAAAGATACTAACCTGGATATGGAATACGACCATATGTGACGAGCTCGGTTAGTAAAATACCAAACGACCACACATCCGATTTTATTGAAAATTTGCTATAATTCGCTGCTTCGGGAGCTGTCCATTTGATAGGGAATCTAGCACCAACTCTCGCCTCATATTCGTCTTCCTAAAATGAGAAGAATTAGATATTAATTCGAAATTTTCTATTTCTTAGATACTCACAGGAGAGAGACAGGCTAGGATAGATTCTGAAAAGGAAGGAAAGATGGGGTAACTTTGAAACGGGGACAAAAACTCACCTTAATAAGTCTCGCTAAACCAAAATCTGCAATTTTAACAACATTGCTATCTGCCACAAGAACATTTCTGGCAGCCAAATCGCGATGGATGTAATTCTGTGATTCTAGATAAGCCATTCCGGCAGCTATTTGTGCAGCCATATCGATCAGTTGTTGTAGTTTAAGTACTTTGCCTTTCCCTTGTAAATAATCTAATAATGAACCGTTTTTCATTAATTCCGTTATTATAAAAATAGGTTCCTCCATTGTACAAACTGCATATAATTGAATTAATTTTTGATGCCTCAATTTTTTCATTATTTGAGCTTCGGCCAAAAAGTCTTTGGGATCCATTGTTCCCGGTTTCAAAGTTTTTATTGCTACAGGTGTCGTGTTGTTCCACATACCTTCCCACACTTCACCAAATTGTCCGTGACCGAGTTTCTTAACAAATTTGAGAGAGGTTCTATCTATTTCCCACTGGTCCCGAGTACGATGTGATAATCCTTCTGGTTGAGGTTTTTCAACCTGTAACATAATAAAATAACAAATAGATTAGTTTTTCAGTTGTAATTATACAGCACACATTAATTTATAATTTCAATAAACCACAGTGTTGATATAGATTTTGTGATAAATTCAATTTGTTTAAATCTTTTAAGGCAATGCATAATTACCGATTTATATGAAAATAGAAGATGCACACCTAATAGTTATCAGTAACTATGCAATAATCAATATACATAGTCCAGCATTCAGTTGTGACGATTTTTAGTAATTAACAAACAGCTGTTTCAGTTTACTTCCAATCACAGGAAATCAAAAAAGCTTCTAACTTATAACATTAGAACAAAAAAACAAAATAAAAAGGCACAGTGAAACAGAGTTAAATAGATTGTCTGACATTCATGGGGCACCTGTTGCCAGGCTTATTCGTATAGCGCATATAGCAATGGGAGACTTTGTAGAACAATGCTAAAAAATAAACTTATGAGAATGAAATTTAAAAAAAAAAGAATTATTAAATGGCCTTTGTTCAATTTATAGTACTGATTGCCAGATTGTGTATAAATCAGAATTATACAGTTTTGCTTATAGTAGAATGGACAAAACAGAAAGTAAAAGACAGTAACCGTACTATAGTGACATTGTGAAGAACATAATGACAGTAGTTTGATTATTAATTATTATTAATAAGTATATATGCTTTACAATGCCTATACTGTACAATGCTAAAAACTAACCAGCTATTGATTATCGCATTCAGTTAGGCAAAAAAATAAGAAAATGTGTTATCAGAGAAGGGGTACTAGAACTACTTGTGTGAAAATTTGATTATGAACAAATAACAAAGAAACGTACCTCCATCAAAGGATTCTGCAGATAACGGAAACATATGTTAGTTTCTATGGAACAGTCAATAAAAAGGAAATCAAATGTTGCATAACCAGACAAGATTATAATAACAAATTTTTTAACTTATTCTTAGTACTTTGACTCCACACAATTTGCATGTGAAGCTTTAGACAATCAATCAAAAACAAGTTGATGTAGTAGATTCATTTTTAGCATTAATAATATCGTACATGTTAGACAAGGTATACGTCATCGAAAACATATTTCAACTAGTGGTAAGCGACAAGGTTACATTCGTGAACCCTTACTATTTCACAATTGTTATTTAGGATTCTAACATTTAAGAATTTAAGAAAATTACTATCAGCGTTAAAGCTCTTGGACTAACTTTTCAAAAACTTACAATTTCAAACAAAGATAATATTACAAATTATTTTTTTGTTTAATAGTGTTTTAAATTTCTTGTTTTAAATTTCTTGGATTCACGACAAACTTTACATCAATCAATTCGTTAGTTACTCTTTCTAAATGATTTAACCTAAGCCATTTTATTGTTATTTGGTCATCCTACTGGTTTAAATATATTAAGAAAATCAAAAGAATACAGTAAAGGCTTTTAAAATATTTGTGTGGGTGGTAGTGTAGTGTGAAATGGCTCTTTGACGCCAATGAGCAGGGTTCAATGCCCCCCTTCCCCCATACGTGTGTGTACCTGGTGATTATTTCTGGGGTATCTTAAGTGTCTAAGGACTAGTACACTGTCGTAGCCACTCTTCTTACTTGAATATATTTCAGATATCGCCTTGCTGAAATTAAGTAGATCTAACACACTTAGAAATTTGCCAAAAATGTAAGTGGAGATAAACTAAAAAAACAATAGATTATTTATTGATTAAAAAAAGTCATATCTTCGGTCTTTAAAAATTAAATGTTTATATGAAGAATCGAATTCTGTAAAACATGAAAAATGGACAAGAAAAGAGCTGACAGTGAACCTAGGTTTTCACACCCTGTATATTTGGGGTTTTTGAAAAGAAAGTAGAATCTCCTAAATGTTGATGTATCGCTTATTATATTAATATTTATGTTAATTGAAATATTGCATTTTATACATTATTTCAAATTAAAAAAATTTAGTGCTGGAAAAACTTTCCAAATAACTAAGAAATAGTCATTATAAATAATGCTGTCGTCTTTTGTCAGTCATGGAAACCTAGATGTCTGCAAGCAAAATATTTTAATGTATAAAATGCAATATTGAAAATAATATTTAACTTAAAATATAACAAGTAATGCATCAAAATTTAGGAAATTTTACTCTCTCTTCAAAAACCTCAAAATATACAGGGTATGAAAAAATGTAGTTTAGTGACGTATACAATAAACCAAACACCCTGTATAAAAACTGTCTATCGCGACGGATTCTACGTAAAAAAAGTGCTCTAAGGAAGATTCTGCAAAAATCACTTATCTTTAATAATAAGAAATCAACTAAACTCGAGAAACGCCCTCTAGAGATACCTGAATTCTGTTTGGGCCAGTGATTTTCTCATTAAAATTGAACTTCAGACACCTTGGTCTATATTTTTCTATCTCTTAAAATAAAGGGTGTTTCCATAAAAAAGTGTCCAATTTGGACCACTCGGTACAGACAAATTGTGTTAACAATAGTTATTGTGGGAACCAAATATGATACTGCCAGAATGATACTAATAGACCAGATAAACTGTTGTGCAAAGCTGGACACAAATCCAAATTTTAACCTAATCGATAACATTTTTAAAACTATTTTTGTCATTATTATATAAGTTATTATTTTGCATTCGCCAAATAACACTGTATTTTTCTTATTAAGTTAGTGTTACACTTCATTACTGTATGTCAATGATAAAGTTTTCCTCATAGAAATTTAATATGCACTGAAGTTTGGCTTACATTAGCTTCGTCACATTGTGTGCTCTGTATATAAGTACATATGTGGCTAATATTTGAAGTTACCTCTTGTCTGAAAATATAATGTAATGGATTATGGATATGTTAATTAATTTTTTGTTGTTGTTATACCTTGAAAGTTACCAGATAGATGATGACAAATATGTACTCGTACATTTCTAGCTACAATTGCATAAATTTTTAACAACTGCTACTAAAAACGATTCTTACTGAAATCACCTATGGTGAACGCCAAACAAAATCCGTTGCACATCATATAATGTGAGTGACGTAGATTGGGAGCAGTGTTGCCAGATTGTAATTGAAAGAAGGAAACGCAAATAAAACTTCTGAGTTCACTCGTAACTTTAGTTATAATAAATGTCAAATTAGTCAAACAAAATCAAAACTTCAAAATTGTGACAGTCAAAACATAACCAAAACAAAACATTAAACCTTATGGAATTGGCATTGGCAACGTTGCTGAAAACAATTCAATGTTACCAACGTGGCGATCATAAAATTCTGATGAAATTAATTTTTACAAGTCGAATTTTCACTATTTTTATGCCGTTACATTTACGGCAGGGATGTCAATTATCAGCTGATTGATGACGTGCAACGGATTTTGTTTGGCGTTTACTTTATATAATATATTACAACTTCTTGAATGATTATTATATGTAGTGGAGTTTTGATCATTAAATCACAAATAAAAATAACCAATTTGAATTACAAATAATGAATGACATGTGTGAATAAAATGTTAAAAATATCTTCTCGTACAAACACTTCTAAAAGTGAGTATTTATAAGTCTGTGGTTATGCAAATAACTATTTGATTTCCGATTACATTTCCTAAAGATTTAACAATAGCCAATAGCTGTTAAAAATTTCAACGTAAACACCAAAACAATTGTAGATCTACAAGAGTTCAACTCATGCATACCTGAACACACGGCTTGCATAAATTGACACATAAGCCATCCGCATCTTTGCTATAATGTTCAACGAGTTCTTGTAGAGTTCTAAATGTTGTCCTTCGAGCAATAAAAAAGCCACCTTCGTCTAATTGCCTAATGCGATAATGCTTGACAGTATCGCCATCACGTACTGAAATAAAAGAGAACTAATTATATCAATCACAATCATTGTCGTTACTACCATTTACCTGATAATGAGTAATCGTTATGGCGACTTTCCGAATCCCGAATGAGAAAAGCACCATGGTCATTTTCCGGTAAAAGTAATTTCTTTTCAGCTTCGATTCGTTTGATCTTACGAAAGTACCATCTGAAATTGAAAAGTATGAAATTAGATGTTTTCGGAAACCAATCATATAACAAAAAAAGATTAAAATTACGGGAACCTCTTTTTTTGAAAATTTATTTCTAGCCACTTAATGACCAACATTAAAAGATATTTATATGATGATATCAGCAAAAACAGTTGGCAATAATATTATATAATTAAGTTTTTAAATGATAAAAAAATTAATAACCAATTTTAAAGTTACATAACAACTACAAATATAATTGAACAGAGTTGAACAGATTTTATCATTCAGAAAAATTGCAGATAATCCAGAAATCAAAATTCAACAATTCAAATCAATTATTTCAATACAACTTTACCTTCATTGCATACAAATTAACAATTAACATGGTTATCTTTTGCTTAGTGTTACTGGCTGAAGTAGTGTATGTTTTACGTATTTTGTCACTAAGTAAGATGTGTTTAAATCACTTATTATTGCACAAGAGGTTTGTATTTTACCGAGTAAATTTGGGTTGTTTATGAAAATCTGTTTCCTAGCAATACGACGAGCAAAACTGACAACTTATGTAATATAAAATTAACAGTTTTTTGAGTCGTATTGCTATAAAGGAAACCGATTTGAATTTTAACACCCCAAATTTACTCGGCAAAAATACAATCCTCGAGTGGACAATTTAATGAATCCAAAATTAATAAAAAAATACATTTCCGACCAGATTGGGTAGTTTGATTATTGCTACATAATTCACAAGTGAAAAAACCATATTATAGTGCTTTTATCGCTGTAAAAGTTACATGTAACTTTTGTCACTGTCAAAGTGACAATTTCATTACGGCATATGGGATATTTTACACATGAATTAAATTGCCATTATTAAACAGGGCAGCTAAAAGTGCTCTAATCAAATAATTATTGCTCAAGGGGTGGCCCCGATTGGTTCCTGCACTGCGACCTTTTGATCTATTGTGCCCTCCGCTATTGTTTACTCTTTGAGAACACCTGTATCTTTAACAAAGTCCAGGATTTCAGTAGGACGGGTCTTCGTTACTTCTAGTGTAATCTTTTCATTTCCAAGTAGGCGTTGCCTTGCCTTTGTGTACGCCTCACATTGGCAGAGGACGTGCTATGGCGTTTCTTCTTCCTCACCACAACTCCTCCACAACGAGCTGTCAGTCGGTTCCATATTCTGCAGATGTTTGGTCAGACGGCAGTGGCCTGTGACCATTTCTGTGCCAAGTTTTCGTCTACTTAACTTTAAGATGAACGCTGCTATGTCTAGGTTTGGGGTTTCCAGAAAGATCTTGGAATGACTCTGTCCTGGAATTTTCGAACAGTGTCTGCATATGTAATCGCACAGGGCGGTTCGGGTCCTATAAATGGTTTCGCGCTTGTCACTCTTGCACGCTCGTCAGCAACCTGATTACCTGCGATTTCCGCGTGGCCAGGTGCCCACACTAGCGTGACTATGTTACACTTGCCTAGTGCGTTCAGCATTTATGTCCATTCGAGGACAAACCCTGATTTACCACATGAGCCTACTGTTGCAATTGCTGCTTTGTTGTCTGTAACTATAAAGATTTTCCTTTTGGTAAGGTTCTCTTTTAATAGCGAGAAGCTGCTGTCAGGTCAAAGTCGACATTAGCATTTTTCCGTTACCATCAAGTATAAATTTTTTGGTGGAGTTTGGAAGATACGTCGATACCATTTTTAGATGTTCCACATCACGTACTATGAGATCACGAATAAAGTGGGAGGAAATATTAGTTATGAATATTATTCAATCTTATGTATCTTCACAATGAAATGTTTTTACATTTCAAAAGTGGTTTGAACATTGGACCATTGTTGTAGCATCAAGTACATTTCACCTTATAAGAGGTATACAAAGTTACAACTTGGACAAATGCCAAGCAGTCTGTTTGTGTATTAAGTTCATCATTAAATTTTAATAGTAATTTCTTGCCACCCCTAGAAATTTGTTATTGTTTAATGATCTCGCTAATGATGTTGAATTTTCGAGTGCAACAAAACCGTTTGATGGAAGGAGTCTAACAAAAACAAAAACAAAATGAGATTTTTGTAGACATCATGGTACCAAGTAGGCTGTTTTCTCATATCAATGCTTACTTTTAGTGGGTTATTTTTAAATTATGCATTATAAACGCTTTATAACATAAAAAACCCATTTTAATAGGTAAAAGAGAGCTTATTATTGTTGAATCTCTTGTTAGACAAAATCGAAGAATAACTAAAAAAAAAAAGTACCGGCGTGGCGCTATAAAATATAATAATGACGAAAGTTGGAAAACAAAGGAAACCTATTAACATCCTGCACGAACAGATCCAAGTTACACTTTTATAGTTCACAAAGTTCACAAAGTTAGTGGTACTGCACCAAGAATTAATTAAGCAGGCGACAACAGTCGAAAAAATAGTATGTAGTAATAAACCAGGCAATATGCCAAACCATCCTTTTGGTCGGTTCTGGATCTCAAGCATTATTTTATATAATTGAAAAAGTGGCGTAGCTGTTGTAGAAGTTACACAGGAAAAAAATTCAAGTTTAAAAGGCTCAAAACTAGAACATATTTTTCAAAAATAACGACCCAATTACAGAACCGACAATAATAGTACATTGTGTATCGAGTAGGAAAAGCGTAACATTCCCGGGCGATGTGAAACAGCAACACAGAGTCGGGGAATGTTGCTTTTCCTACGAGGTACACATACTATTTTTCCGCCGATTGTTAAAAAACAGACTGAAAACATGGAAATTCTAAAAATTATTTTATGAAGAAAAGAATAAGCGATGCCTTGAAAATATAACGAACGTCGGTATCCATGGAGAAGTACATTTGTTTACAATACAACAGAGTACAGAAATAGCTATTTATCTACCAAGGGAACAAAGTGATTAATTTTCTCCCGCGGGTGAAGTTTAATGCCCGACGCGAAGCGAGGGCATTAATCACCCTCGGGAGAAAATTTCACTTTGTTCTCGCGGTAGATATATGATTTTTTCTTATATGTGAATTTATTTTCCGTTCACAACAATTATACGTTTGGTATAGTTTACCATTAGTTATTTTTAAAAAATACATCAAGAAGGCTTTTCCCATGTGTCACAATTTTTAATTAAATATATTTCATCAATATCTCATCATTTGTAGATCGGCGATAGTGTGTATTAAGATATTGTCTAATGAGAATTCAGACTCTGATGTAGAAAATACACCAGCCGAAATATTAGAAGCTGCTAATGAAGCGACTTATAATACAAGGGAGAAAAAGTATAAAAAATTTCCCAAGGGAGAAAAAGTGGTACTTTGCTCCCTCAAAATGGGAAAATACATCCACTTTCCACTCACATATAAGAAAATAGTACATTGTGTATCGAGTAGGAAAAGCGTAACATTCCCGGGCGATGTGAATATTGTTGGGCGAGGCGTCAGCCGAGCCCAACAACACAGAGTCGGGGAATGTTGCTTTTCCTACGAGGTACACATACTATTTTTCCGCCGATCGTTAAAAAACAGACTAAAAACATGGAAATTCTAAAAATTATTTTATGAAGAAAAGAATAAGCGATGCCTTGAAAATATAACGAACGTCGGTATCCATGGAGAAGTACATTTCTTTACAGTACAGAAATGAATCTTTAGAGTACAGAAATGAATATTTCCTTACAGTAATCGTTGGCTGCCTAGCAACGACTATATGCACCGGAATCTTGTCCTTTTCCTTTCAAAATTCTGTCAGAAATGTCACAATTTTTGAACGATCGGCGGAAAATAAATATTTCCTTACAGTAATCGTTGGCTGCCTAGCAACGACTATATGCACCGGAATCTTGTCCTTTTCCTTTCAAAATTCTGTCAGAAATGTCACAATTTTTGAACGATCGGCGGAAAAATGAATTTAATAACAATCCTATACAAAATTTTGGAAAATCTTGCTAGTAAATCATACAAAAGAAGATGAAAGAAAAAATCACACGCCGGCGCCGTATTCAGTATTGACGACAAATGACGAGACGCATCTATGTCCAACAGATAGGTATAAAGAAAATGTATTTGATGCATAAGACTATAATATGGAATACAATGCGAAATAAAGGAACAAACAGGGTGAAGGGAAGATTAAAGCAAAAGGTTGGAAATTGGAAAGTATGGAGAGAATTACATCCGCAACACCTATGGTAGAAGAGGAAAGAGAAGAAGTTCTTAGTTACATTTTATTAAGGTTGGAGAAATAAAGGCTAACATTTCTCCAACCTTAATAATTACCAATTGGGCTAATTATATAAGAACAACCTGTTATTCTATAATTAGTTACATTTTGTTTGTACCCTTTTTGAGACTTTCAGATAAAATGTGAGATGATTTGGGAAGCAGTAATAGTTGCTTGAACATTACATTTATGGGTACTAATTGTACAAAAATAATAATTTTCAACTATACAAACTTTCGTCCAAGTTACATGTGTTCTCAAAATCAAAACTGACGTCCTTCATACCATTCTTCCAAATACACGAATTATGTAATTTTCGTTCTAAATTTCAAGAATTGCAAAGTGAACAACAACCTTACAGCGTAATTATGTTGTGTGCATTTTAAATTTTGTGGAAAAATCGTGCATGTAATAGAAAGTTTATCGGAATACCTATTTACTCATTGACGTACCGCGTACGATCTTATTATATTACGAATTTGGTATCTATAGGTGAACGGTGGACTTATTATTAGAATGTTATGTAAGTGTGGAAAATATAATAAAGCGAAGCGCTAAAAAACCAAGCGTCATTGGGAAAAAGCAACAAAGTGTTTTGTTTGATACAGATTAGCTATTAATTTCTGTACAATTTTTACAATTTCCGTAATCGTTTATGATTACAGATAATTATCCCTGTAGAAGGTCGCCGCAGAATTATATAAACAAATATCATCGCGATATAATACGTATTATCTTTGTCCTTTATTCGAGGGCTATAATGTAATTTGGGGGTTACAAACCGGAAATACCCGTCATACATCCGTTTCATACGAACGCCTCTAGTGTAAGGTCACATAATCGATAAGTGATAGGAATTGTAATGCATTTTCTGGAGTAAAACAAACCGCGTACCTAGCTCCACCTTAAGGTTATTTTACAATTATGGATTATAAATCGATTTAATTGTAATCAGAGTATAAGTAGAAGGTGAACCAGAAGCATAAAAATGTGCACGTTCCTCTTCGTCGAAGTAAAAATTTTAACAATACGAAGGCTAAATGCCATATTTCATCCTACTTAATGTCATATCTATTATTTACTACATGGATTCTATTTAAGGCCGCTGGACAAATATGCAGTTTTTTTTGCAAAATGTCCAAGGACAGTTTTATGGTCGGAAAAGATTAATATTCAAGTTGTCCATTAATGTTTTGTTGATCTAACGGATTTTACGTGGGCGAAAGATTGTGGAAAAGTAGGCAAAGATAAATACTTAAATTTGCTCATTAGATACTGGTAGTAATTATTAATCTCGGTTAAGTGCATTGATATTCATATGAAAGGAAAGAAAAATGTCTTGAGGTATCGAATAGGGCCCAAAAAATCGTATGTTTGTCGTTTCAACTGGAAGCAATTCGTTTTACTTTTCGTAACAAACGCAACGTTTCAAATAGTAGTTGAAACATTTAGCAATATGGTTCATCATCATAGTTTCCTGTATCCATTATCTATATTTCAGTATAAAAAACCAATAATGTATTAATAAGGTGGCATAGGAATCTTGAATTGAATGTAGACAAAGATTTGCGTTTTTTAGATCTGGAGTAGTTTATCATGTAAAAATGTATCCTTCATTAGTCTCTTGTTTGGCAAATTGTTACGTTTTTGAATTTCGTACTCAAAAAAACCATTACTTAACTGTTAATTAGAGAACTATATCTTGAGGAGTAAGGGAGCATATTCGAACGGCGAAGTATTCCTCGAAAACGTGGAACAGTCGAGAAAACCTGATCGAAATCTTTTTTTTCTTACGGAAATACACTTCGTATAATCGTATATCCTTGAAAATTGCATACTTTATTTGATTTACGCCCAGATTGTATAAAGCTTTCTGCTTTGTTGGTTGAAGTGAGTAAGCAATGAATTTTAAAGATTTGAAGGTGTGGCAAATTATTATCGAACGACAAATAAAGCTTTACGAAATCACAAGAAATTGTGCAAAAATGATACGTCGATTAGCGATGTTACGCATACACACAGAATGGTTTCAAAATATCTCATCAATGAATGATTAATGAAGATAAATAAATTATTATTGTAGATAATTGTTTTGCACTGTATTGAATCCTTAGGGCGAGATATAGAAACAGGAGAGTGCCAATGATTTTTATGTGCATCACTTAAATAGGTTGAAGCACTGCCCACTATCATTATTATTGCATTTGTGTTGTATTGAATCGAGAATTATTGAAAACTACGGATCTCAAAGCATCTCCAATGCGCATCAATTATCAGCACCACCCTTATTAGAATTTTGCCCGAACTAAAGAAGTTCCATCTTCCAGCAAGGGATCTTTACAGTGTGGAAGATCGTATGACCACTAAATCCATAAGATTGTGGTAATGCGAGAGAGGTCCTCAGAGGACCATCTCGCAGTCTAGCGCGTTTCTGCACAGGGCTATACAGAAAGAACCTGCGGCTACTCGTGGACATAGTTTCTGGGCACTGTAAATTAAACAAGCACATTCACAGGTTTATCTCACGTGTGGGATGGCTTGAATGCCGTTGCGGGTCGGACGACTCTGATCAGAGAGGTAGCATAAAGGGGTCGAATAGGTGGCCTATGTGCGCGTGGACTTCTGACTACTCTCCCATCGTAATCCAGAAGTCCACACGCGTATTTTTACGCATTAGAAAAACCACCATCTTGGCAGAGTTTGGACCCACGTCACTCGAAAGAAGAATAAACGCGCTTACCTTTAGACCACCGAAACTGTTCAATTCTGTTATTATGCCGCTCATACAAATTCCAACTATCAACTAACTACAAATAAAATTAATGAACCACAGACAAGTATCTGTGCGGTGGCAATGTGCAACTACTGATGACCATGCATTTTCGAACGTGAGAAACAACGGTGACTTAAAAAGTAAGTCATACGCTTACTACCTAGTTCTCTTTCGGAAATAACAAATAACAAATCAAAATAAGATCCGTGTCAACGCCGTTCTTACAATTCGCGAGAAATTCTGTCCGGGATGCAAAATGAAACGAAAATGAATTTTTCATGCTTACAAAGTTAAAAAAAGTAGATAAGAATTCTGCAACACAAATTATCGAAAGTCGAATGAATAATTTTTAATTGACTCCTTGCAATCTTTACATCTTCCTCTTTCATTTTGGAAATGTTATTTTATAAAGTGAAATAAATGACCAAAATCTATTTTGCGGCCGCACGGTAACAGAAACGAAAAAAAGTGTAGAGACATTTTTTTGTTCAGAATTGAATGCTCCATCGAAAAGTATATTTCGAATATTTAATTCAGGGCCGTACTCTTTTTATTTATCAAATTAGTAGAACGGATTACCCATATCTCCGCCACTGGTTGATTAAAAAAATTGATATTCTTCAATCTTGTGGCCCTCTGTCCTTGTATCTTGTGTGCCAATTTTGGTTTGAATTATTGCCATAGTTTGGAAATAAACAAATAAAAACTGTATTTTTTAGAAAACTTTAACGCCCTGTATCTCAGAAACAAAGAATTTTAGGAACTACGTTTATAGGAGCAACTCGCCTTAAAATATGTTTTTCTACAAAATGTCAAAGTCCTGATCATTAAACCTGGGACACCCTGTATAAGACCGCTAGACTGTGAATGCAATGAAGAGGATTATGGAAGCAGTCGTAAAAGCAAGACACATACTCAAACATTCATTCAATTGGTGTGGCAAAAGTTCGGTTCTTGAGCCACTACTGTCACGACACGACGATGTATTCAAATTAAAGGTGGCCAAAGGCCCAGAACAGCTCGGTATGATTACGATCTGGTTCTAATAGGATCAATCGGAGAAAATCTTGCAAGAAAATTAAGGTATCGCCAATGAAACTGGAATTTGTACCCCAGCGCCTTTTATGGATTGGAAGTCGGTCAGGTAAGTAATACATCATGTGACGAACAAGGAATTAAATGAATACATGGCGAGACTGGGGGACTCCTTAACCAGGAATCTAAACTCAGTGTACATATCAGTAACGAAGGAGATCGAGGTAGCTTGAAAGAACCAGAATCAGAAGAAGTATTGTTGAGCGCAGTGAGGCACACACCAGTGTGCCAAAACGCCCTGATAATAAAAAAACTCAAAGATCTTTTCGATAACGCATAGAGAAAGCTGATTGTGCAGTGCATTTAGAACAACATCTACAGAAGTTTTTCCAGTAATGGCAGGAATAGCTCTGATAAATTCAAGATGATGACAGAAAGTGAGTCTGGTTCTGAGTACGTTAGAGTGGCAACAAAGGTGAACTAAAATTAATACGTAAGCCAGTGAGCGAAAAGATTCATTTCATATTTGAGACAACATGAAACACGATGAGTTAAACTACACTTCTGTGGTTCTTCTGAAGTATACTTTCTAGGGGTTTAAGGTTAAGAACACCTATATGTCGAAATAGCACACTTTCTTTATAAGCTCAAGATGGCACACAGAATGCTCTAGGATTGAACTGGTGACCGGAAAGATAATAAGCACAAATATGAAATACGATTGATGACGGATATAATACAATACAATAGACAGCAACAAAGTAAGCTTTAATCATAATAATAATAATATAATATAATATAAATAATAATAGAGGTGCTTGGATCTCGGCCCATAACATGAATAAATAAAATAAAAATTATGGATAATAGAAAATCTGTCCTGTTGTAAAATACGATTAAATGTTTGAATGCAAAAAAGTTCAATGCCGTACAAAGATTTCGAAGAGTAACATGCCAGGCCGTCTCAGTTCAGGAATAGTGCAGCGGGGGATTAAATTGGTGGAGTCCACGGCGGATCTCCTCTTTGAAGAATGACGAAAAATGGAAGAAAAAAAATATTAAGCTTAATGGACATTTTTCCATAACCATTTACATTATTGGTTTGTAAGTATGTGAAACGTCATACTAAAATATTAAATCAATGGATGGAATCTATTGATAACTTCACAACTGAGATGGCATTTATTTTGAATTTGCTTCTCCTTATTATTTTAATTTAATTCCTTCAATTTACTACGAAGTCTCCCCATATTCTCATTTTGCACATTTTTGTCGCGTAATTTTTCGATGAAAAACAACATTATATTTTCGAAAAAGTTTCTGGAAAAAAATGTGTAAGTATATGGGTATTTTTGCATTACGGTGATAAATCTCATGGCAGTTGCCTTCATTTTTAAATGTGATTACTTTTTTGCAGTTTTAATGGAAAATACGTGTATTGAAACTCTCAAAAAAACAGATAGGTTTAGTGGAGTCAATTATGAGCCAATATAAGCAATTTCGTTCGGATGATGATAAAAGCAAGCGGCTTGGTCAGTCGTTAGGTATACACATACACATGAATTTAAGATAAGGAGACCATGAAAATTGTCCGCCATTTAAAAATGGCGGCCATTCAAAATGTGACAAAATCAGTTTTTCGCAAATATCTCCGTTCCTATGCGTCAAATAGTATTAAGATCTATTAAAACAATTGTAGAGCATAAAATTCTCTACAATTTTTGTCTCTAATATTTTTTTATACGATTAACCGTTTTTGAGATAGAGCCATATAAGCGTAGGTAATGCAAAGTCAATCGCGAATCCCAGTCATTACGCGAAATGCGTTAAAATACTTGACACTCGTTTTTTAATTATAAATCGCAACCTAAATCAGATATAGCATCATTAACAGAAAGAGAACGTTGTTTAATTACTATACCTACCCTTCAAATGATACATAGAACTATAAAATCGACCTTGTGTGGGACACATTATGCTCAACAATCATTAAAGCAAAGGGCTCGAGCAGAGCGTGGCTCTGTTATACGTACACACGTGACTTCTTCAACACCCATACCAAGGAAGTGGCATGCTTTTCTTCGACATAATGAAAACAAGAAGGAACTGTTCATGTACCTTGCCAAAGCAGCAAAAACCATTCATGTGTAGTTCGGGCGTAAGTACAACGTATGAAGACTGTGTGCGCTCTAACGATCCTGAACTTACCCTCGACGATTTATCTCCATGTAGCCAAGAGGAAGCAGACACTCGGTTAATCCTCCATGTCACTAGCATCATGATGAATGGTTATTTACTATTTAAACATTTAAACTATTTAAAACAGTTGATTCAGATGTAGGTAGTTTTATTCATTGCAGCCGCTGGTCGGCACAGAGATCATCTGAAGCTATGGATGGAAGTTGGTATTAGGAGTAAAACCTTGAGATATATTGCTGCCCATGAAGTAGCAACTAAATTAGGTTCAGAAAAAGCAGATGCACTTCAGGGGTTTCATGCATTCAGTGGATGCGATACCGATACGGTATCTTCATTTTCAAATAGATGGAAAAAGACGAGTGGAAAGCATGGCTATCATATCCTGAGGCAACAGAGGCATTTGCAGAATTATCACATCCATATGAGTATTTACAGGACAGGATCTTCAAGGTACTTGAGCGCTTTGTGGTGCTTTTATATGACAGAACTATAGTTCAAACTAGACCGATTTTATAGTTCTATATGTCATTTGAAGGGTAGGTATAGTAATTAAACAACGTACACTGTCTGTTAATGATGCCTATATCTGATTTAGGTTGCGAATTATATAAAAAAACGAGTGTGTCAAGTACTTTGACGCTTTCGGCTAATGACTGGGATTCGCGATTGACTTATTTGCATTACCTATGCCTATGCTATACAGAGAGTCTAATTTGTTCAATAGTTCTGTAAAGATGCTCGGACCCGTCGATTAGTATTTCAAATCGCGATTTTTTACATGCAATAATAATGTATACAGGATGTCCCAATTTAGAGATATGACGTCATCATTGATTTTGTTAAACGGCAACATTGTCATTTTGATGGCTTTTTTGGTAGGGTGTGTAAAGTTGTACATAATTGCCAAATACGAAATTTTTATTCCTTACCAATTACAAGATAATAAAAAGTAACAAAGTTGTGAAAAACAATATTGCATGTAGGTAATTATCTCACTTAAGCAAATGCTCATAATGTTGTCCATTGACTAAAAATCGAAATTTGAAATACTAATCCACGAGTCCGAACATTTTTCTAAAAAAAATTAGTATTTGAACTATTGAATTTATTCCAAATTACAGACTCTCCCTTATATGGCTGAGCGTTGCGCTCTCTCCGCGCTCTATCTCAAAAACGGTTAATCGTATAAAAAAATATTAGAAACAAAAGTTGTAGAGAATTTTATGCTCTACAACTTTTATAATAGATGTTAATACCATTTAAGGCATAGAAAGTGAGATATTTGCGAAAAACTGATTTTGTTACATTTTGAATGGCCGCCATTTTTAAATGGCGAACAATTTTCATGGTCTCCTTATCTTAAATTCATGTGTATGTTTATACCTAATGACTGACCAAGCCGCTTGCTTTTATCATCATCCGAACCAAAATCATATAAATTGACTCAACTAGTTCCTAAATACTAAGCAAAAGGAATGGTGAACATAAATTTGATGTTCTCGTGTAATTGGAACTTTTATCAATCCGGCAAGCTGTTTTTTGTATTTCTAGCACGATTGTTGAGAAAACAATAAAATTTTATGTAATAATATTCACGCTATGATACTTCAATAATTGTATAATGCTACTTTAATTATTAGTCATTAAATAATAATTTATAAAACTAAATTAACGAATCACATAATGACTTATGATACATAGAATTGGAGGTTTTGCACTTTCATTATCAATATTAATTTGTTACATAGGCGTAATCCTTGAAACCATCCCGGTTCCTCAAACTGTCTAACCAGTTTTTGGCTCAGATTATGCCATCGTTACCTATAAATTTCCATATGGTAATTATGTACCTAAATGGATACAAAGACCAATCAGGTTTTGATGCCATAAATTAAATACCAATCGAAATCTTAATCATAAATCTGGCGTGAGAAAAAAATTATCATAGAGCAAAATCGGTAATCTAATTTTTGGTTTACTACAATCAATTTTAAGAATGTGTTTAGTACGAAATGTCAGAATTATTGATCAACTCAAATGAGAATCACGTGTAATGCTGGTATGATAGTCATCAACACTAACTAATGAATGCCACCCTTTTTTTATGGTGGTTTCTAACTAAAAATATGTGTTATGTAATTTGTAATTACTATTACCTATTAATGATTATTTAATTATTGAATACCTACACCTAATTATTTATTAATATAGGTTTTTGCACAGAGATTAAAGTCCAAAAGTTTGATTCTCTTGGTACCTACTTCAGATCTTAACATGTTTAATGATACATTTGTTGTTCAATGTTTTAAAGGTTCCAGTTCCACAAGGGGTTAATTGAAGAAAGCGAAACGGAAAATTACTAGTAGAGCTCTTACGCAACATTTGCTCATGGCGAAGGTAAAATCCATCTTGCGTATTAAATTTGTCTCAATTTTTTTCTTGAAAAATTACAATTGCATCATCAAGTTGTTGAGTACATAATTAAGCATAAACGGGAATTGCACGTTTAGCCAACTTGTATGTAGATAAATAAAGTAGACTCTATATCCAAAACACGGCGCTGCAATAAATAAAGCAGTTGCACATCAACAAATCGGGTTACTTCTATAAATAGCTATAGACTTTTAAATTACATTAAGATGCAACGAAGCGCGATAAATATTTCTCTCTCTCACCGCAAGGTAGATACGGCGGCAGAGTCTTGTCCCCAAAACCAAACATAAAATAAATAAGTACACGGTATACGTATAATTTTTGCTAAATTAATCAATGGCGCCAAAAAACCCCGTAAGGCATGCTTTCGAAATGTCTTACCATTTATTACAAGCCTATATTTATCAACAATCACCGTGAAAGTCAATTAAAAAGTGCCGCTGTATATATTCTTAGAAATTATTTTCGTTACACTGGATATACATATGGCAATTATAGGAAGTGAGATGACCTCAATTTTTTATCGATTTTTGAGCAATTATCTAATGGTAGGCAAGTAATTACGCATTCCTCTCGTATATCCGACGTGAAGAACGTCTGACCGGGTACCAGGTACAATCGAAAAGTTGTCTTGCATAACGTTATCTGTTAACCAGTTAACCTATGACAAGAATAACGTTTGGGTTGTGTAACAATTATGACAGATATTTTCTCCCGAGAATTACGTTTTTTATGTAGATGTTAAAAAGTTAAAATTTCATAGCTCAAGGTATCGCAGTATTTTCCAAATAGATAGTAAATAAACGTGAACGTCACGGATAGTAAACAACTAGAGAGAGAGAGACAAATCGTATACTGAACCAAATTAGAATACTTACGATTGTAACGTCATATCGGAGACACTTAATTTTCTCGTATTTCTCGCCCATACTTTTCTTTGCTTCTGAATTTTTTCCTCTAGTGTCTTCGACCCAACATTTTGCATAAGAATTTTTTGCCATGGTCCTGATGGTCCTTCTTCGCTTTCGGAACAACTACTATTGGAGGTGACACTATTTTTTCGAACGTTAATTTCGGATAATTTTCTACTATCGGAAGTCGACGGTGAAGAGATGCTAGATTTTCGACTTGTCGAAGGTGAAGATGTCGATTGTTTGCTTTCAATAACGGAAGAAAGCGACGATTTACGGCTGTGCGTTTTGATAACACAGCTGGTCCGACGGTCTCGGAGAAGTTCATTTTCAAATGTTCTGTTATCGGGACACGGTAAACTGAGCTTTCTGTTAGCTTCGTTCGTGAACCATTTGCTTTGCTGTTTAAGCCACCTTAGAACGTGCTCGATGCGTTGATTTTCCAAATTTTCTTCATCTGAGCTCCGAATACACTCGTTGCAGTTTTCGTATAACCGTTCTTCCTTTTGGGTAACACCGCGTTTTCGAATGCGTGGTGGCTCTTCCGGTTGTAAGTCGTCTATCGCCGTTAAAATGTTGTTATCCAAAGCGCCTCGGCTGTACTTTGAGTATTTGCGTAATAATCTCAGAACAATTTCGTCACTTTGAAGGGAATTTTTCCTATCAGTCTTTAGGGCGTCACTACTATGGACGGTAGAGATTTCATCAGTCTTTTCTAATAAATTACCTACAAATTTATTACAAAGTTCTTTATCTACGTTATCACATTTGGACGAATCTAATTTTTCGTTAACTGATAAACTCTCCTTAGCCACTAACTCTTGCCACTGTTTTTCTTTCGTTTCCGTCGCATCGTTTTTCGGCACTTGCTTTAGAAGAAGTTCTTTTTGCTGTTCCGTTAACTCGGTAAAGCCATTTTCTTGTAAGATGAATTGCTTATTAGCAACTTCCTGAAGAAATTTCGAAACCGCGGCCCAATGGGCTTGTGTAACAACACCGTGTAAACGTACGGAACTGAGTTGAAGAGGAATCCATCTATCGTTTTTAAGACACCAGACCACCCCCGATGTCACCATCGTTTAATGATGCGTCTCATTAAATATTGATCTTGAACACTCACCGATTTAAATCTGTTTTAGGAGAACAAACTATACTTAAGTGCGCTAATGGTGTACTTTTATGGTATTGTTAATAGGGAAAACATCATAATAATCTGGTAGTTCGTTAAAAGACAATGCAAATGACGTACATAATGACCACCTACCGTTTATTGTTCGGAATATAAAAAACTAAAACAAGGAAACACGACTCGGTAGGTTTAAATTCGTGATATTTTCTCCAAACACTTTATATCT
This sequence comes from Pyrocoelia pectoralis, assembly GCA_036250285.1. Taxonomy (NCBI): domain Eukaryota; kingdom Metazoa; phylum Arthropoda; class Insecta; order Coleoptera; family Lampyridae; genus Pyrocoelia; species Pyrocoelia pectoralis. The sequence continues at coordinate 5,530,956 of CM070075.1, read as the reverse complement.
ATCATCAGCCACTTGAAAACGATTAACATGCAATCAACAACTATGATTTGTCATTGGGAAAATATTTACTAACGTGAACAAACAGAACCTAATCAATTGATCGAGAATCGAGCTTAATGGCATTAATTAACTCTGACTTAATGCGCACATGTCTGACGAATTTCCAAAAATATCAAAAGAAAGTTAATCTTTCCGCATTTTTAAGAGTAACATAAAAACGAAAGAGGAAGTAGTTTTAAATAAACACAATTAATTACGATTGTATAATGTGCACATTTTTACTTATTTAAATAACGCGCGGCACTCGCCAATTTTACGAAAAATTTTTTAATACACGAACAGAGCACAAAAATATCGAACTATACTGTATACAGTTCACAAACATTAAGTACGAGATGGTCTAAGGCTAGTTGACATCGTTTGTTGTGAGCACCTGCGCTCGGAGATTGAACGGCCGCAACTCCAGCAGGTGGGGAATGTGGGGCTTCCATCCGCTTCTGGTTTAAAACGCTAAGATCGCACCTATCTATATCACGTAATTGGACTAGTAATAACAATAACAACAAAAATGATATTTGCCAAAACAACACATATACGAGGGCCTACCCAAAAACTAACGGTACATTCGGTTGAGACAGAGAGAGAGAGAGATAAAAAACGCAAAACAGTTAACCAATTAAATTTCACCAAGTTTAAGAGACCTATTGCAGTAGCTTATAATAGACTATACTATAAATAGATCGCGTTACACATAACCGGAGGGCTAATAGATGTAGGGGGCCGGATGGCGACAGCACTTCACTAGGAAAGACAACGTGCAATTTTCTGACGAGCAAAAATTCTTAGTGCTGTTTATTACTTAGTCGTTAAACGCAAGATAATATCTACTTGTCGTGTATTTGTATCTTTTACATTCCTTTTTATTGCAAATGTTTGGCGCCTGTATTTCTAATTCATTTTTCTTTTCTAGCAAAACAACATTGTTGTTATTTCGAAATTGCGAATACCACCCGTCGTTTTTCATACCTAATTATAATCCTTGCGGCCATTGACGTCATTAGCAAATTTTGTAATTAATTGAAACATGTATGACCCAAATGAGATTGAAGGTCCGTAAAAAATAACCCTCGAAGTTATGTATTGCGAAAATATCGTCGCGTATCACATTTTCACATATTACATCACCATCACATGAATTTTCTGAAAATTAAATTAGCAACAAAAAATTATTTAATTGTTATATTATAATTATTATTTCATTCATATAATATTAACCAATAGAATTCGGTTATTATATCGTTCTCATCCAATGACAAACGCTAATAAATATTTTAGAGTAAAAGACGAATATGTCAAAATTTAACCGCGGGTAAACGAAATGTCAAAATTTATTCGCGAGTAAATTGTGACAACTTGTTTACAGTTTGCATAAAATTAAATCGTAATTTGATTGAAGATCTTTTTAAAAATGCAGCGTTTTCGAAATAATTCTACTGATATTACTATTCGCAAAAAAAATCATGCCGAATACCCCACGTGCACGTAAAATACTTGATAAAATTTTGACGTTTCCTTTACTCGAATGCTTTGCTAAACGGAAATACTTTTCGTGCATTTTTCATCCAAAATGTCGAGACGAAACTATGGCAAATTCACTCAAAATATTTCCTAGCAAAACATTTTTTTAGAAACGTGATAGAATAAAATGTGAAAGCTGATCGATTAGTTCAAATGTGTCGGCTCTCCCACTTATAGTACTTAGTACCAACTGTAATTTACTTAATAACTTAAGACACCGAAACCCAACAACACTAGGATAGATGTAACTTGATGTTACATTTCACCATGCTTTAAGGGACCACATGGCAGTCTGGCATGTTCATACATAGGAAGAATCTGCAATTGCTTCGGAAGAAAACGTGGCTTTCGTTCTTGAAAGTATGGCTGAAGATCAGACACATCGATTCGGCGTCGATGCCAACAAACTGAGACTCTTACTCCACTACACAACGAATCTTGGTCAAGGATTTGAAACTGGAGAGACCACCCAGAGCACCGATGATCTCTGGTTTCAACAAGACGATCTCACCAGCAAAGCAATACAACCAGAGGCCGCGTAATTGCAAACAACGGTGGTATCGATTGTTCTCAGCGTTGATGTGGTTTTTTGTTTGTTTTACTCTTATCTGCAGAGTAAACTCTATTACAGAAATGGCTAGATCGATTGCAGAACTTAATGAAGGAATAGTAGACAAAATCAAGAGCGTAAGCCAAACGTGTCACAATGTTATGCGGAATTATCACAAAAACGCAGTAGACCATGCACACGAGCCGTGGCGGTCATTTGTAGAATATAATCATCCACACATAATTGTAATTAATTAAAATACATTATCTCGTTAAGAAATTATATCAATAGTAAAAATATTGTTTGTTTTTTAAACTTTCTATGTGGAAACACTTGACGAATCGCCCATTATATTTCGTGTGTTGGTGACGATGTGGTCGAAGTACTCTAATAATTATTGTAGAGGTGGCTGAAATGGGATTACGAACCCTTTGTTCGCTAACTAAATCCAACATCGAGAAAATTGTGTTAGAAAAATTAATATAATAGATGTGTTAATAAATAAATATTGTTTCATTACAAATAAAAAAAGGTTAAAATATTTTGAATAAAGTAGAGTTTACGATTAGTTTTATAATTGTTTCGCGGAACTCCATAAATATTATTAACAATAAATTAGTTCTATGAAATGTATGTACCTATGTATTATTATTTAAAGCACTCGAACCGTTTCAATTATTAACGAGCGGTTACAAACTGTCTAGAGTCCATAGGGGCAATCGCTTTATCAGCTGATTGGGGGGGGCTGATATGATATGGTGGTCCTATTCTGAATATTGAATTCCTTCAACAAGCGCGAAGAGCAAGAAGGGAATTAGGGGCGCAGGGCGCACTGTGATAATAAAATCCATTTTTTTTAATACTTGATTGGATAGCTGACATTGGCTTGGAACAATAGGCAATTCATTCACTCATTTTCACCTCGACCCATGTTGAAGTTGCTACCACTTTGAGGTACTGTGAAAGCAGCCCTTTTTTCGTCTTCCTATTCAAATTTGGTTTAAAACTTTCGTAATTCTGAACAAACAAACAGCAGATAAAATGGAAAAGTTAAGATACTTATCAACGAGCCTATTTTTATATTTTCCATTAGTGTTTTTTTTTATTTACATTTTTTCCCAATCCCATCAGTCTTCCATGCCAGACTGTTGAATGTAAAATTACCACAAACTGATATTGACAGATGTTTATGTGTTTGGCAGTTGTCCAATTGCAGATCTACCCCCGTTCTATTTTGTTATTAATTTTGGGTTGTTATTTTCGCAACAGCTGATCGTCTATTTGGCATACAATACCACAATCAGTAAAAGGACATATCAAGAAATAAAGAATGAATGGAAAGATAACAAAGTGCCAACCACAGAATAAAGCACATTGTGCTTTATTCTGTGGTGCCAACGAATGAAGTGCTAACGTAGACAAAATGTCACAAATGAGGTTACGTTAATAAATAAAATCAAGTTTTCCAAAGAGCCTTTCTGATAAAAATAATGTGAAAACTGGACTAATTTAAAATCCCTGATTTATAAATACTTTTCAGGAAGAAAAGAAGGAATCTGGTATATTTTAGGCAATCTTAAAAAGATTATAATCTAGGAAGACTGTCATATACTTAATAGAAATTTTATGTTATGTAACCATTATTAGCCGATGATGTTAATAAAAACATTAGTGTAAAAATACATCAATGTTTTATGAATAACCTAGTCGTTGATGTTGTAAGTACGCGAAGGTTAGCTACAACAATCGCATCAAGAATGTTATTTTCCTTTTCCGCAGCAGTTCCTCTACCTATGAACTACTTAATTTTTAAGTCACACATTCTTAGCTAATTCGTTACATCAATAACAAAACAACGTGATTGTGATATGAAAGAGGTATGATGATAACAGCATCGGCAGCTGTGACCTACATAATTACATGAAGTACCATACCTATACTTCATCATATCAAGCATGTCTCCAATACGTGCGCGATAAAGCTGCACATAACAGCAAGTGATCAAATTTACCACTTTCGATACCAGAAATTCCCGACACAATCGTTAGGCAGGTAGGAGTAAAATTTTAAACCTAAAAAGTGACATTTTATACCTACAATCTGCGTTCCACCCCATTTAGAGAGATTCGAGTTAATAACACCTTCGATGGATTCAATCAATTTTAGTGAATAGTATTTTGCGGCTAATTTATTTAAAATATGTGCAAATGAGAATGCATTATAGTAGAAATTCGCATAGACTTATAGAGAAGTGTGTGCGGGCGATAATTTCGTACAAATTGATTATTGTTTTATGAAACACAGACACTCAAATTCCAACACATTTTGGAAGAAAGTGTTAGCTGTTGATGAAACTTTACTATTGAACGCGTTGGAGTGCTTTTTGGTTATGCGGTAGTTTGCGAATGACGTTCTTCCCATAACATGATAATATTTTTGGTACCAGTAAATTCCGTTGGTAGAATGTGTCTGCTTTTGCTTGGAGTGAACAGTTGGAATAGTCAAACTAAAAAATTTGCATGCGTAATGGATTTTTGATCCCCAAGAAATTGCAATTGGTAGATTGGATGTCAGGGCTCTTCTCTTATCGGTAACTATTCCACAAAACATGTCGATTAAATTACCCCCCCCCCCCCCCCCCCCACCCGAAATCACCATGCTACATTTGGTGCAGTGGCGTAACAAACCATAATTGCACAAACCCGTAACTTTTTTTACACCACCCCACCCTTCTAGTGATGTCCACCTGATTCGTTAAAGTCGCACTGAGCAAGGAATCCAAATATGCAATAATGATAGGCGATTCCATTTCAAAAAATGCAACTTTGATATAATCACCCTGTATAAACTTTGTGGTTCAAGTGAAAATATTTTAGGTTTGTGGCCTTAAGAGTACCCCACCATATCACAACAATGAACTTCAGAAATGTTCGTTAATAAACCCACAATATTCTATCCACGCACTATACGCACCCAGGGCCGGATGCTCCGACGTTCAGATTTCGTCAGACCGTGCGCATGACGTCAGCTGTAGAGTGAATTACATTTGCGGAATACGCATTTGATGTGTTTTTCGTCTGTACCGAGTTTATTTTTCGAGATACAAAAAATTTCATAGGATCAAATATGCTCCTTATGATGTCTTTTATATGTAAAAAATAATAGGGTAGCTCAATCTCTCTCAGTTAACCTGAAAAATACTTGTATAAAATATCATAATTACATCTGATGGTGTTTGCGCCGCGACGGCACAAAAACGGTGCTAGATAGAGGAAAATTGCATATGAACAAATTTGTAGAGCACAAAATTTACTAAAGAAAAGTCCGCGAGAGGGTGTCACGATCTTCGATAGTTTAAGAGTTACAGGCGTCCAAAGTGATGCAAACCTTATTCGCGCAACTGTCCACACCGTTTTTTCCCAAACTAATGAAACTAATGGAGATAATTACACCCTCTCGCGGACTTTTCTTTAGTAAATTTTGTGTTCTACAAATTTGTTCATATGCAATTTTCCTCTATCTAGCACCGTTTTTGTGTCGTCGCGGCGCAAACACCATCAGATGTAATTATGCTACTTTATACAAGTATTTTTCGGGTTAATATTTTTTTTATTGGTTCCCTACTTTACCTTTTTTTATTGGTGCCCTACGTTACCTTTTTTTATTTCACCTTTTTAAACTACGCCTCGGCCTGTTTAAATCGCACTTTCAAAAATGCGCGTGTTTTGAAGTGGCCACGGCAACATCACCAATTTAAAAAACGTGAAATGGCAATTTTTTGATTATTGATCTGACAACTTACTGTACTTTGTAACGTCAAATAAAATATTAGGTACCAACAAATTCAAAACCTTTATTCAAACATTCATTTTTTGTAATTCATTTACGAAATGTCATAATTTTGACATTTTAGTGAACTAATTTTTATTTTGTCACTGAAAACTATCCAAACTTCACATCTAGTGCAAGAAGCACGTTCATTTTGCAACTAGTTAGGTATAGCATAAATAGCTATTTAAACACTTCGGTAACAACGAAATCAATCGTGGACGAGATTTTGCAAATTGATTTCTGTTTTTCTCATTTCGATGATAACGAAAGGTATACTGATTTCACATTACGAATTCAACCATTTCACATTATTAGTTCTTATTTCCATTTTTTGTAGTAATAATACCGGTATTTATGATTTCAAAGTGAACCAATAAAAAAAAATGAGCCGCGTATGTACGTCTTACAACGAAACTTACAGATGTTTGTCCTTTCCTAAAAAATAAACTATTGTTGATGAGAAAGCAAATGAATTTTTGTCGCGAGATTTATTATTAACAGTTTGAATTATTAAAAAATGTTCAATAGCAAAGTTGCTCAGCTTAATACCCTGTATAATAAAGTCTCTTGCATCACTTCTCTATCTATTACCATTAACGAGATATGCATACCTACTATTGTAATTAAGTCTATTGTAACAAAAACTATACTAAGAAATGTTTAGTTTTAAGCTGTGTTCAGTAAATAAATAAAACGGTACATTTTTCCATCTTGTGTTATGGTGTTCATGTTTGTGCAGATCAACAGGTAACCATTTTTTTTAAATGTAAATTACCACAAGGTGTCAATAAAATAGAGTTAAGTGCGAAATTGTCTTGAATCCATCAATGAATTCACCCAGATCTCCTAACGCTTTCTCCTCGAACGCTGCGAAAACCGCTATATATTTAGACAGAGAAAAAATGAACTGAATAAATTTTGTAATGCACAAAATTTACTACAAAAAAGTCCGCGGGAGGGTGTAATTATCTCCATTAGTTTGGGAAAAAGCGGTGTGGACGGTTGCGCAAATATGCTCCTTGTGATGTCTTTTATATAATAGGGTAACTCAATCTCTCTGAGTTAACCCGGAAAATACTTGTATAAAGTAGCATAATTACATCTGATGGTGTTTGCGCCGCGACGACACAAAAACGGTGCTAGATAGAGGAAAATTGCATATGAACAAATTTGTAGAACACAAAATTTACTAAAGAAAAGTCCGCGAGAGGGTGTAATTATCTCCATTAGTTTGGGAAAAAACGGTGTGGACAGTTGCGCGAATAAGATTTGCATCACTTTGGACGCCTGTAACTCTTAAACTATCGAAGATCGTGACACCCTCTCGCGGACTTTTCTTTAGTAAATTTTGTGCTCTACAAATTTGTTCATATGCAATTTTCCTCTATCTAGCACCGTTTTTGTGCCGTCGCGGCGCAAACACCATCAGATGTAATTATGATATTTTATACAAGTATTTTTCAGGTTAACTGAGAGAGATTGAGCTACCCTATTATTTTTTACATATAAAAGACATCATAAGGAGCATATTTGATCCTATGAAATTTTTTGTATCTCGAAAAATAAACTCGGTACAGACGAAAAACACATCAAATGCGTATTCCGCAAATGTAATTCACTCTACAGCTGACGTCACGGGTCATATTTGCGGACCGCCCACCATGCGCAACATCCTATCTTAGTATTTTTATATCGTGATACGCACCCAATACATAGTTGGTGTGTTAAAGCTCCCTCGATAAACTGTTACAATGGATAATAAGGATCTTTTCTGCTAGTCGACCGGCAATATCACTAAATACCTTCTTCCTCCCAAACAAATCCATGATTTTGGTAGAAATGAAGATAAGTGTAACAAAAATTTGTCCTGAGAAAATAATATCCGATGATGGTATAAATATAAACAGTTTCAGAACACCACCACCAAGCTTTGTAGATTGTTTGCAAGAAGCGATTAATTGCTGTTTTCCAGACTGATGGACTGGAAGAAATAGTCTCATTTCATGACTCGCAGGAAGTCCCGATTTTATCCTACTTCGTTAAATGTTAAATGTTTTTACTTGGAAGGTCCAGCTTAGAATTAAGATAATTCCACCTCCCACCTTCCCTAATTAAATACATTTTTACGCCAACCTGCTAGAGAGCCTAATTATTAAATAAATTTCAAAATCTACATGACGAGTAGGGGGAGGGGGACTACCTTAAAGGACGTACTCCGAAACTATAGACGGTAGAATCATGGATATAGACATTTCAGCGATTTCATTTGCATACTTTAATCATTAATCATGTGTCCAACTCGTATATCAGGAGTTTTACTTTACCGTTATCTGCTTTTTGCGAGCATAGTACATAACAAGAATAAAAAAAGCCTCGAAAAGATTGTACATAATTTGAACTCACGAAGGCATGAAGGATGAGGTGCTCTTTTCAGAAAAAAGCTCAATCAATTGGAAAAGTCCAAACGTGACTCTTTCGGTTATAGATTTCAAAGAGAATACCTTTTCCAATTAGCATACCTTGCACAAAATACGAAAAACTGATAACCTACTCTCAATATGAAGTTTAAGAAGAAAAAAAACTTTTTGTTTCTAGCAAACCATATTTTTATTTAATGTCTATCACTGAGAAAGCGATTCGTTAAGGATAATTGAAAGCACACCATTGAGATTTATTAATGATATAGAATTTTTCGCTGTCGCTATTTAAACGTTAGAAAGTATCCTCGAAGACGATACTTAAACATTCAACTTATTTTTTAATTGTTTATCAAATGCAGATACAGTATATTATTCACTTAAATGCAGCGCTCGGCCTTTGCTCTCTTACACTGCATCAATATGTAAATTGATTTTTGCACGAAACGAATGTATTATGTCAATTTAAATCAGATCCACATTGCAAGTGACGGTAAGTATGTGGAACAAATAATGGCGTCTACCAGACAGTACCAGAGGTCCCACTTTCACCAACAGATATACCGGGGGTTATGGAAATTCACCAAAATTTCTAGAATCATAACTCGTCTACACATTTTGCATAATTAACTTTTTTGCGAAACGTATTATCGAGAAGTGGTAAAATTTCACCATGTTTACGTGTGTTATTAGCGCAATTTAGATAGTTCTAAATGCTGTTCAAGCTCGGCCCTAATGTATTAAATTATTTAGAAAAAAAAGTAGAACGGCCAAGTTTTATTAAAAGTTGATGACCTGACCTGTATTGATTTGTAAGAATGACGGAAAACATTGGCATAGTTACACAAGACACCGATAAAATTACTTCGACAATAATTAATCCGTTTTTTGCAAAATAAAACGTTTTTATCGAAATAAACGTAACGACGATTTCCGGATGATAATATAATAATTATTTCATTACCGCTAACTTGGTATTAAAAAATTGGGGAATCACAATTTTTTGCTAGTAACGGAATCAGACAACTCGAAATCATCAGTTTGACGAATTTATCCCTGGTCGACTATGTTAAAAGGTTCATGCCACAGATCAATAAATAAATACGTGGAATTAGCAATAGGTGAACAATATGAGAATATTTTGTAGCTTTACCATAAGTATTCCATTTTATAATAGTAATATATGATTAATCTGCAAGATGTCATCCGACCGCTATTTTCGGGAGTTGCACAAGGTTCGAATGTAGGACCTATTACATTTAAAAACCATTCCTTAGAAGTGATTGAATACGCGATGTGTCTGTATTATAAAGGGGTAGATATTCGTAGCATTGTGACTTTCACCATTCATGTGCAATGAAAATTATTAGTTTCATACTTAGCAACTGTTGTTTTGATGAAAATATAAGTGTTTTAATTACATATGATAGGACAATGTGAAAGAAATGTTAAACGCGCACAGCTCAAATTTCGAGAGCAGGTATTTTAAACCAGACAGGGAGTGGCCCTTTTCTTTGGAAATTTACATTAACATTTTTAGAGGAAAAATCTCATACTTCTGATATGAAACTTTCTTGAACAGAATGTTCTATAATTTTAGGTAATGTTTTTTAGCATGTTTGCCGAAGGTGTTAAACATTGTTAATCTTCCTCTTTCCAATATTGTATACATTTAACTTGTGTGATATCAATGTAAATAAACATTAAGTGTGCTAACCATCCGATACGCTAATTAACCTTTTTCCCTGTATATTCTGATTCAATTTTCTAGTAAGTACAGTACATAATAGTTTTGTTCTTATAATGCATTTGCGTAAACTTCGTTTCCATCAATATGTTGTCACCCTTAGATTACACGACTATAACTAAATTTTCAATAAATTTTGTATAATAAAATTATAGAAATTCATTCGTTACTTTTGACGAACGTCCATTGAAAATTGCCTAGAATAGTGTTTTGTTTAAAAATTTATGAACGATATTCTATACCTATTCTATATTTTGACACGTCAACGATAACGTATGGGCTATTTCATACTTTATTGGTTGAATTCGAAATTTATAGGCATTTACCATTGTATAATTGAGTGCTGCCTTTCCAAAACGTTGAATGTGCCCTTTTGAAAATTTTTCAGGAGAAACAAAAAACGTTTTTTTTTCCGTACAACAGTTATAAACGTAAGTGCACTGTATAAGTTATTTACTGAACAACACATACGTAAATTCCACGACTGCTATAACACCTATAACATTAAAATGAGAATAAGAAAAAAATTATCAAATGTGACATAATGCCAAAACGTTGTAAGTGCTTGTCACCTTTGCAAGTCAAAACGTTATAAATGCAGTGCCATGGAATAAGATAATATAACGTAATTGTAGCGAATAAACCATTATGCTTTTTTTCGACTTTATTAATGCATGTTCGTTACAGGAATATAACAAAATAAGGTAAATAATACAAAAGTACTAAGAGTAAAACAAAGAAACATAATAAATTACACAGTTTGCGTGCGTTTTCTTCTTTTTTTTTCTTCTACCATCTCTACGACTATCATCACTCATCACCTACTTCTTCCATAATAACGCCCACACAAAATAACACACACTCTAACAGCCAATGATTATATCAACTAATAACACGTTGTTTGGTGAGACTTGCACTTGGCGCTTACAACGTTTTGAGTTTCACAACCATACAGCTCTGTTCGTATTGGATGTGTGCATGTACCAGCTTCAGAGCATGTAAAGCAGGGTACTTACAACCTAAAAACACCATAAACCAATTTTCGGGTATATAGGCACTTACAACCTTTTGGAAAGGCACCCCTCAATTATGATTTCTTCATTCATTCTATTTTTGATTAATTGGGTGTAATCATTGGCTTGCATATTCAAAAACGAATTTCTTCTATTACGAACACGTAAAGTGCTTTCTATATTGTACCATGTATTGAAAATATGTTGGTATATACAGGGTTGCCCACTTACCCTTCGTTCTTCGATAGTACCTTTAATGTTAATTTTAGGACAAAAGGTCAAGAGACATTTCTTATTCAGATATTCCTTGTTTACAACCTAAAATATTTTCAGGTCCGCATTGCTCTCGGTTTCGTCTGTACAGGATCGTACTCGATTATTTTAAATGGAACACCCTATAGATTTTTTTAAGTGAACTCATTTGGGAGAAAATAAATGTTTTTTAAAAATTGTCGCCGAAATCAACAATCAGTAAAAAAATCATAAGTATTCAATCATTGGCAACAGAGCAACAAAATTTGAGATTATCATAAACAATTTTATTTCTCGATATGCTGATTTTGAACGAAATTTGTTGCAAAAGAGACGTACTGAATTTTTTCTAACGACCACAGAAGAACTGCCAAAAGTCGGCTATTTTAAATAGAACACCCTGTATATTTTTTCATGAATGAACTGCTTTTTAAGTTAGCTTTAATTTTTGTTAAATACAGGATGGGGCACCACATACGGCACGGAAGTTGGTGGTTACACTAACAATTTTTAAAAATCTTTTTATATGCATACATGTAGATCAATAAGAGCTACATTTTAAAAATATTTATAAATATACAGGGTGGTTCAAAAAAATCTGGCGTATCAGTTATATTTTTTTTTAAATGGAACACCCTATATATCAACACATTTTCGTATTTTACGTTAAAAAATAATGTCTCTTTCTTAACAATTCCCTACACCAATATTTTATGGTTTTTGAGATATCTCAGTTTTCTCGAAATACAGTAGGTCACAAAAAAAAAGAATAACGGCAAAATGGGTAGGCGTAAAAGAAATTGCTTTGGATCAGTTGATTTGACGCCTTTCGGCAACTATTTGCAATATTTATTATTATGTAGAAATGTACAGGGCGTTCTAAAACGTGCGAAATATCATTTACTCCTGCTAACTTAAATAACTTGCTTATTTTAAATAGAACACCCTGTATTTTTTTACTCTATCCGATACAGTAAAATATTCTCTTTTAAACGATATTAGGGTTCCCTATAGCTAAGCATAGTATTTTTCACGTAACCAATAGATAACAACTTGTAGGTCACAAAAAAAGAATAACGGCAAAATGGGTAGGCGTAAAAAAATTGCTTTGATCAGTTGATTTGAAGCCTTTTGGCAACTATTTGCAATATTTAATATTATGTAGAAATGTACAGGGTTGTTCCAGAACGTGCTAAATATCATTGACTCCTGCTAACTTAAATACCTAACTTGCTTATTTTAAATAGAACATCCTGTATTTTTTACCCTATTCGATACGCGAAAGAAAAGTTGTTTACACTGTTTTGTGTAGGCCATTGGTCATTGACGTATTTTTCGGAAAAGAAGCGAAATGGGAATTCCAAATGAAATTTCTACGAATTACATTAAATACTTGATCGTTGCATCATCATCGTTCGACGACTTAAGAAGGTTGAAGAAAATAAAAGTAAAAAAGCGCATGTTCGAGTATAGAGAACAAAACAGTTAACAATCTGTCCTTGTAAGGTCATAACGAGGACTACAAAAAGAACCAAAATAATGGGTTCATTGTTCGTTTCTCATTTTCGGACAAATGCGCATTGCCAGCTTCTCGTTTCGATCTTATTTAGCCTGTTTTCATGTCAATATTATAAAATTCATCGTTCAGTGACTGATTAAATGTCAGGAAAGTATAGGCATGCATCAAATTAACATTGAGCATCGTGCTGTTTCCTTCACAATAATCCAATAATAATAACACGATGGCGCCAAAAAATAGAAAAAATCGCATTTGATAAATATGTACCGTTGTTCCTGTTCGACGTCTCAGCGTGAATCCGGTTAGAGTACATGACCGAGCTATATTTATTACACGTTGTATAATACTACTTTTAAATAAGCTATTTTCTTGTAGTGATCTATTTATAGTGCGACTAATTAATAATGGATGACAGATAATTAATGTTCTTGGACGAATGGCGCGTCAACCACCAAAATTACATTTTCAGCTCTTCTTCGAACAACAAACACCCCCCTCCTCGCCCACTCTTCAGCGTGATTGTAGTTGTCTCTGAAGGTGTCTGCATCCTACAGATGTTCCAAGGCCGCAAGAGCCACTGGTCATTCCTCCCACGACCTTTCAAGTACGTCTCCTCTGCATCAGGTTAGGCCACGCTTATACAATAATTATAACGGCCATTGATCACTATCATGACCCTTAAACTTTCCACTTTGCCAATTATCTCATTTGTACAGAGGACAAATTGATTGGTTTCCGAAACACACTTAACAATAATATTCATCTCTCGTACAAATGATTCTTCCTTGAAACAATAATCGATTATTGCTTTAAAATATTATTAAAATTCATTACTTCCTCTCGACATAGAATACCTAAGGTTGTTTGTAATTACTTTTCGTAATTAACAAATTCAAGTACGCGCCACTTTATTACCAAACAGAGGCTGTTCGTGTATGTGATAGTTTTGATAAAAATTCTTACGTGCAGGTATAATAGGGTCAATTATGTAATTGGGTTTTTCTTTCCTTTCGACGAAGATTCTGTAACAGTTTTGGCTAGCTTGTAGTACAATTTTTTACGCCGTATGATTAAGATGATGAATTCAGATGGACAGTAAAACGGCAGAGACGAAATTAAAGAGATTTTGGGAATCAAAAGTAGGTATAGCGTATAGCATTCAATTAAAACACACATTATGTTGTATGGAAAAATGGCATACCTACTGTAAAAAAGATGAGGAAATAATGATTCATTCATTTAATGCAAAATGGATTTTAATGTATTTAGTTATGTTCACTACTGAACAAATTAACTGCATAATGTACCATGTAGAAGGACAGAGATATTACTAACTAATAATGAAGAATGAATTATGAATAATAATAACGAACCATTTTTACATCTTCTTTATGTTAATTTTAATGACCACAGTTGCATACATTTATATGATTTAATATGGGAAATTTTTTGGGTTGGAACTGTTGAAGCTTGTGGAACTAACGAAAATTTTCGTTTTTTTCGAAAAATTTTATTTGTATTAATTTTTCCGCCTTCAAAGTAACCCCCCTCAGACATAATACACTACTGCCGGTGCTTTTTCCGAGTGTTTCTGGAAGCAAACCTCGTCCTTTCATGGTTCTCTTTAGTTTTTAGCTTCGACTTCGAGAACAGAAAAAAGTTACATCATCATACTTAACGGTTGTAGCGAAAAAATAACGGGTGCATTATTGGTACAAGTTGTTTTCACATAACAATAACCAAATAGTACTCTTTTATGACTGCACGGCTATATTACAGGAATTTCGAAGAAAAGAGAGAAAAACCTTCACACTTTATCGAACTTTTCTTTTGTCAATGTTTCTTTAGGGATGGTAGCTTCGATGTCAATTCGGCAATTTTGGAATACACTTCGCCGCCTAACATATTCGAAACAATTACTTGGCAAGCGTCAAATGATATGCAAACATCATCACGTCAGCAACCATTGTCCATTGTCTTCATTTTTTCGACGTGATCGTTAATTGTTCATGTATTTGGGCGTCCAGGACGGTAGTCCTCGTCATCTTCACGACTTCACGGGCCTCTTTGAAACGTTTGTAACGCTCGTAAAACTCTATCTTACTCCACATGCGACAAACAACAGTCAACGTTTCGCATACGGTGCTGCACTTTTTAAGTAAAATTTAAGTAATGTATTAAATTCTTTGTTCCATTTTTCAGTAATTAATTAACCTTTTGTAATCTTTTACCATAACATGTCTTCCTTATCTAATAAAATGTCAAGAAACACTTCGTTACAGTGGAAACATTTTTTAGATGGGTGGAAAGATTTGATATCTTTAGCAATTTGTCGCCAGATGCCCAACCACAAGATCCGCTAAAACATCCGACAGTATTGCAACATTACTATTTCCCTTACGAATAGGGATTTTTCTGTGAACAAATGCGAAAAAAGTGTAGGTATGTACTTGCAATTTCAAAGAAGATTGTGGTTTGCAAATCCACAAAGATGATAACAATGGAATAATTAAAAACTTTTAGGTGTAGTGTAAGTTAAAAAAATGTAATATACCTACTGTAAAATTATTAAATTAGCCATAATAATGTTCCACTCTAACTCACTTTGTTAAAAAATCAAGAAGCAGGGATTGGGATTGAAGCCATTTTGGCACTTATTATGATGACTCAAATTTATTCCTCGATGTTCAAAACAAACAACTGAGAATGAAACCTTCAGTAAAATATTATTTGTTAACATTGAAATAAACATAATATTCAAGTGGGAAGCGATAATACTAAAAACTAAATAGTTTTCCTTTGTAGAAATAAAAATCTTAACATATTATGACTTTGACCTTGTTTGTAATTATGTATATTAAACTGTAGCAAAGAATTAAGTATGTATATGTATGCAAATTCATTTTCCATTAAAATCATTAAAAACTAAGAGGCATGAACTCTGATCTCTACCATGCATACCCAGTACTGTTTGCTACGAGAAGAACCGTCTGATATTTTGATTATTTCATAAGCTTTGTTATGCAGAAAGCCGAATTATACTTTCATCAATTTTTGTTTGAAACAAACACAGTGTGCAATTAGCCGAATGGTCAACGTTTGTTCATTGCTTTCAAACCAACAAACGTTTGCCAGTGTTTTCATGTCAGTGACATGGATATAAGTACATAATAAAGACCATTTTCACATTTTTATTGGTCGAGTGGTTTATCAGAAAAATTGGTATTAGGGATGTTGTTTTTATACACATTAATACTGAGCGCACATAACATACCATTCCTTGCATATATTTATTGTTGCGTATTGTCCATACATTTTTAAATGGTATGTGTGATACGCAAATATAAAAGAAATATTAAATTTGGTTACAATATGTAGTTAATACACTCCCTCTTAACCACACTTTTTAGATGGACAGCACAAGTTTGAGTTGATGATGACTTATGAAGCTAGCTGGCGTAACTTGTCTCGAACTGCTAGTCTATTCACTTCAGCTGAGATGCTAATTTACTGTGATATTGGTGTGTACTTTGTGTATCACTAGGTATGTTCAATAAGTGAGTGAGAAACGAAAACTTAACAATGGAACTAGGGGTGGGATTTTTACGCATTTTCTATACACGTGTAAACGACACTTGTACACGCGTGTAGCCGTGTACACGCGCCTTAAAATATATATGTACAACTTATTTTCTTCATTTGAACATTTGGTGCATACATTTGGGTAACTTTAAGTAAGCATTAACATTTATTTTTAATCAAAAATAATAAAATGTCTACATTTTTTGGACTTAATTGGGTTCTTAAAAATTATGAGTCAGAGATTCACCTAACTTTTTATGTAACGTGTATTAGGTTTTATACACGTATCTTAAAAAATATACGTGTACACGTTCTCAGTTCTCACCCCTAAATGGAACAAAAGGTGAATGCTCAGGAGTTTCTCGACGAACTAAATGTAGGAAAAAGTAAAGGAAACGACTGACGGAGGAATTAAAAATCAATTTGGCAGTGAAATAGAATCCCATCAAACAATTTCAACACATGCTGTAATGAGCTATCAGACACACCAACATACAGAAGTGGAGGCTGTTCAGACAAGAACGCTGTGTTAGCATCCCTCATACTAATGAATGGGTCATCCAATCAAGTATTGACAAAACCAAACTTTAGCTAGCTTTCAAAATCAAGGTGGGGCAGAATGCAGTTCCACATTTTATTAAATCACTGAAGGGTCTTTGAACAGGTAGAGGGGCGCGGTAGGACTCATTAGGTGAGTTCGTGATTATGATACAAAGGTTTTTTCATACACAGTGCAAAATAATATTGAAATCGGCCCACATTTGAAGGACCACGCGATCTAAATATCTAACGCATGAAACTATCGCGGCAATCAGAGCGTCTATCCAGCAGTTTCCATCGCGAACTACTTGAAAACATGACTCTGCTCCAAGCTCCGCTCGCACAGCGAGAATTTAAAGTACACCCCATACAAGATTATGATTGAGTCAAAAAGACGTTGAGATTATTGTAACGTGATTGTTTCAACTGTACCGTGACTTCCAACTGGTATTGTGAACCTAGAGAACTTCTAAGCAACAAAATTGGAAGACTACAAACTGGAAGATAGTAGATACATGTCTTGTACAGAATAGAACCGCAGCTCATATCGCTCATTGTTACTGAGCAATGTTGCATGAGATATTCCTGATCTCCTTCCACAGTGCTCTTGCCCCTTTGATCTGATCTCGTGCGATTTTTTCCAGTGGGGGTGTCCAAGGAGGTTCTCAAACCCTAGCAGATTTCAAGACCACTGAAGGGAAAATGCCGAAATTCGTCAAGAGAAATGGGAAACTTCTGGAAAGACGTGTAAATGTACATTGCACCATAATTTCTATAATCCATTCCCATTAAACTGCACCGTAAACTACATTTTTTCATACGGACCACCCTATATATTTTGGGGTTTTTGAAAAGAGAGTAAAATTTCTTAAATTTTGATGTATTACTTACTTGTTATATTTACGTTAAATATTATTATTTGCAATATTGCATATTTATACATTATTTCAAATTAAAAATATTTGGAGGTAATAAATATTTCCAGATAACTAAGATACATAATTGTCGTTTTAAATCATACTGCCGTCTTTTGTCTGCAAGCAAAATATTTTTTTGCATGAAAATAATATTTAACATAAATATAGGTAAGTACTTAACAAGTGATAAGTACATCAAAATTTAGGAAATTTTACTCTCTTTCCAAAATCTCCAAAATATATAGGATGGTTCTTATGAAAAAATAGAGTCATACACAAAAACCAAACACCCTGTATGAAACCTGTCTGTCGCGATGGAATCTACATAAAAAAGTGCTCTAAGAAAGATTTTGCCAAAATCACTTACCTATCTTTAATAATAAGAAATAAAGAAATCGACTAAATTCGGGAAACGCCCCTTAGCGGCCAAACGATTAGAATTCTGTTTACGGCAGTGATATTCTCATTAAAATTGAGCTCCAGACACCTACTACGTCCATTTTTTTCCATCTCTTAAAATAAAGGATGTTTCCATAAGAACGTGTCCAATTTGGACCATCGCTACAACTTAAAGTAGTCACCGCAAATTTCCAGCGACAAGGGCAAGTAGCTACAAGTGGAATAGTTTAAAATAAACTTATTCCGAAAATGATTACCGTTTTGTAAAGGCCATAAACATCTATATTACAGCTGGTCAATAGGCAACACACATTACATGAAAGTTAGAAAGGGAAACACTTTTAATTAATTAATAAACTGGTAGATTGTGAATTACCAATTTAAGGAAAGTATAAGAGTTATTCAAAATTAAAGCTTCCACCGTTAATAATAATTATTATATTATAAATCCTACTAATCCACAAAATTGATCTGAATTACGAAGAAGATATCAATTTATGTTAGTAAGTATATGATCAACGCTGCATAAAATTGTTGTTATTAATTTAAAACGGTTAAACAATAAAACAAAAGGAAATTTCAATTAAGAAAAGTGTCGGTTAATTAAAAAAAAAAGACATGACAGCTTTAGTACATGGAGTGAATTTCCTGCATTTTATCTCCTCTAACAGCGGACATACGTTACTGTGATTTCCTAAAATAAACATTTGGTTTTCCCCAACATTCTTACCTCCTGAATAGAATTGGGAAAGCATTTTCCTCAAAATACATCAATCAATACATTCATGCCATTCCCTATAGATGAATTAAGTAGAATAATGGTAACAGATTTAGAAAAGTGAAGCTGTGGCTTGCTTTTACACAAAACGAGTCTAGTATACTTCTTTCCGCATTTTCGAAAGATTCCATTTAAATTTTTATTTATATAAAAAAAGTAGTAGGTAGATATTTCATAGAAAGCAGCTCTGTTCCAGCTTACTTCCCGTGAAATCAAAAGAAAAGTATGGCAAAATCGTTGTTATGCAATAAAATGCTTTATTACTTAACGATTTGGTATTTATCAATGTAGTCGATTATTGTGTGAAATGCGAAAAAAAGATATGTATGTTAATGCAGTTTTGTACTCCCATTCGACATCTGTAGAACAGACACTGACTTGTCTCTATTTATTAAGGAAAAATGAAAAACTTTCTAATTAATTTATGATTTCAATTAAAATCTCTGTCCGCTTACGCTTACATAATTACTTAATGGCCCTGGGAGAATTCTGATGATGATTCTGAATAATAAATAAAATGCACATTTTCTTAGAAACATACACCCACACTCAAAAAAGGAACTTAAAAAGTTGTTATTAAAAATATATACAAGGTATGAAACTTTCAAGGTGAAATAATCAAGAACAAGTTTTAGACAAACTGACGTTCCAATATAACACTTCAATAGCTTTCACCACCTACTCAAAGCTAAGATAAAAAATAAAATTAGGTAGGTACTTACGCCTCGGCCTCGATACTCTTTAATTTAGCAACATAATTTGATGGAATATATCCTTCTTGTCGAGTACGTTTGCTTCTCGCCAACCACCAATCTCCTTGGGTATCATTGAGTATTTCTAAATGTTCACCTTTCCGAAAACTTAAATCTTCATCCGTTCGAGCATCGTAATCGTATAATGCCACAAAAATTTTTGCGTTCGGTGGATCAGGTTCGGTCGTATTTACTATAACCGGTCGAATCGTTTCTTGTGGAGGTGTAGGTATTGGATTACTTTGAATGGTAACATCTTCAATAGCGTTTCCTCCAAGTCTAATGTTGCTGTCTATTTCTCTTCTGTCCGAAGAATGACTACAGCAATTACCCATTTTGGTGGTGACATTAAAAAGTAAATGTCCTAATATAACTATAAATTATGGCACTATCAAAATACTGTTTCCACTTCAACATTCATATGTACGCGAATAATGGTCCAAAAAAGTTACATTTTTATCACTTTAGTTTAGAAAAATTACCGATTATAATAAGTTATTCCCAATTAAAATTATTATAAAACTATTGGAAGGGAAAATACTTTCACAACGAAATTTGACAGCAATTTTCATTTTTTTGACAGGTGGGATCGGCTGTAGGTAGTGTCTCGGTTACCGCAATTTTATACCTAAATGTGTCTCTACACATACATATCCGCATAGTTTTGTTGAAATTCTTGCGGTATCTCATAGGATAGCAATTCTCAGTCAGTAGATTAACAGAGTACCGCAACCTCCGCCATGTTTAGTCCTTTCCGCGCTTCACTCCCTACACGTCTATCTTATGTATATGGACTAAACATGGCCGTCTCTATCAGTGGTGTGCTGGAAAAATGTTAACAATGGGCTCGCTGCCCGGGGCCGACGCCGGGGGGGGGGGGGTGTTCATGGTTATTTAAAAAAAAACGCGATGCATGTTGTTGCACATGTGTAAATTTCAGTAATCGCGCAGCCTAGACGCCTCTAGCGGCTCTAGCACGATACACCGTTTTCATGAACACCCAATAGAAGACAATTTGGGTTGCCTAACACCTAACTAGTTGCACACAAATCATAAATAGCCCGGTAGACGATAGATTGGGATTGTGAAATCTTTGAAGACCTACTTCTTACAATGGGCTCGCAAAGTTTCAAAAAATTTAACAATGGGTTCGCGCGAGCCCGCTCCAGCTGGTCTCTATGTCTTTGTCGCCTTTGCAACTATATATCCTGGTGTCTCCCTGCTCAATTGCATTACCCACCTCTAGCATCTTTCCTGTATCCTCTCCAGTTCTTTCCACCTCCATACATCATTCCGCTCCTAACTAGTTTCTCAAATATCATTTTTCTCCTGTTCCCCTTGCCAATATATTATTCGCCTGTTCTGCCCTATATCTAATGTGTGCTTCTTCCTTGTTTCCCTGTGTGAATTTAATATCCTAAATATGTAAATTCTTTTGCCACTCTATCTCTTCCCAGCTATATGCTATATGTAATTCCTTGAAATTGTCTAAAATGAAACATAAAGTATTCAAATTGCAATGACATACTGGGTTTCAGGAGCAACTTAATCCCAATTAGCCTTTCGAATTACGTTCTTTGTTCTATTAAATATAAAACAAGTAGATGTCTTTCGTATTTCTGTCTACCAGGATTGTATTGGCCTTCCATGTGGTCTACAATAAGTTACAGTTCTTCCAACAGTGGAAGTTGAATTAGTTGGAATTACCGAAGGGATCAATGGTCGCTCAGATGTTATTACAGGAATTTCTCTTAGAATATGCATAATATCCGCCTAAAAGTTGAAACAGATAAAAAAATACAAACATTATAACCAACATCTGAAAGTATTCCCCATACTTCCAATGGGCGTTTCACATATTTCAAGGAAGACAGAAAGGTGAGACTATTCAAGCGGCCATGAAACGCACATGAGTGCTAAGTATGTACCTATAGTAGCAAATTGTCATTAAGGAAACTGTTTAACAGAGTTCGCAAAATATCAGAAAAGCCGACTTATTGAAAAATGGGAATCAAGCTTTCTCCACATAAATTTTGTTTTTATGCAGTGTTGCCAGGTAACTTCTCCCATTAACCCCTAAATGGCGTTGAAAAAACTACTAAAATTTGAAATAAACCGCCAAACTCATAGTGTATGATTCGCTTAGATCATATATACTCCATAGATAGCGCATTAGCCTTTCTTGCCATGTATAGAAAATGAGCCAAGATGCCAGACAGAGAGACGATATCTTTTTTGCCTTTAAAGGCGACTCCCACATGCGCACTTTAAACACGGTTTCCAGAACCGACAGCCATAGGCGCAGATTACGAGCGTGCTTTAATGCGCATATGCCGAACGCTCTTCATGAAACCAATATTTAGTTTCTTTGTCATTCAAGCTGGCACAAAATAAAAGGCCAATGCTTTATCTACGGAGTATATATGATCTATACTTGAAATCAAATAAGTATAAAGTAGAGGGCGCTTGAATTCAAGTTATGTTTACACTGCTCCAATGTATACATGGCGGTAAATTTGAATAACAAATTCTTTACGAAAAACTATGAAGACTTCTTCTTTCACCGCAAGAAATTAGAAAACAGTATTAATTTCCTATATTTCACACAAATAAAATATAACAAAATGTGTAAGTATAGAATATTGGTGTAAAAAGCCATTTCATGTTGATAAAGTGTTTATTTCCATATCTTCATCAACACTGTCATCACTCGAACTATCTGATCCTACATTAATAATAATCTTCTCCACAATATCTTCTACGATGCCATCTAAATTCCACATGCGTTGTTCTTCATCCAGTGCATGCTGAACGCAAGTTCGCCAGTGTTCCGCAGTTACTGTAGCAATTCCATCATTAAGAAGCCTTTTCACATCACAAATTTTATACGTAGTGTTATTAGCAGCCACATGATGTTTCACTTGTGCCCATACCAATTCAATTGGATTTAAATTACAATGATACGGCGGTAATCGTAATATGGTTCTTCCACTATTTTTCACCATTTCATCAATAACGTAGGTATCAGGATGTGAAATGCGATGACGTTTCACCAATTCCAATAATTCCAATTTTAACAAATCCCCACGAGTTTCAATGCCTTTATAATTAAGCCAATTGACAATGTCATTTTTTCTCCAACTTTGTGTTGGTACTTTCTCAGATTTTACGCTATGGTAAGGTGCATTATCCATTACTATAACAGAATTTTGTTCCAAATTTGGTAATATACTTTCTAACCACTGTTTAAAAACGTCGCCATTCATATCTTCATGATAATCCCCTGAAAATTATTGATATAATAAAATTACATATTATAGAAATTATAAAACTTACCAGTTTTTTTCGATTCAAAGTTCAATAAACCCCCGTCAACAAATCCTGCGTCGCTACCAATATGAACAACAATTAAACGTTTCCCTTTGCCTGATGGATCCCTTATACCTGTAGATAGACCTTGAAGTAGTGCCTGTCTTGCAGTTGTAATTGTCTTATCTTGCCACACTTTAGTTTTCACATGTCCCGCATTAACCCACGTTTCATCAGTGTAATAAATTGTTCTTCCTTCTTCACGATATTGTTTAATTGACGTTAAATATTTTCTTCTCCAAAGAACAATTTCAGGTTTTTCAATTAACATACTTTTTCGTGATCGTTTGTCATATTTAAATCCTAACTTTAGGAGTATTCGATATAACGATGAATGGCTGAAGTTGGGAAGTGAATCGTCATCATTAATTACATTCAATAATTTTAGTACGGTTGGTAATTCATTTCGAAAATAAAATGCATGAACATGTCGTCGTATAGCACTTTTTTCAAATTCTTGAAGTTTGTCATATTTTGTTGAGCATTTTCTAGACTTCTTTGGTGAACGTGCAGTACCTGAACCTTCAATTTCTTTAATCAAACTCCATACAGTGTTTTGTCCAATACCAAGTTCGGTAGCAGTTAGTTTCACAGCTGCGGTTTTGCTCATACTTTCAGCATTTTTCAAATAAACATTATAAGCCATTAACTTCTGGCCACTTCTAATAGCTTTCCCTTTATGGTTTTTAAAAGCCTGTGCTTCTGCCATAATAAACTTTGATCTGAAGCATTAATATGTAATGTTTACTTACAATGAATTAAATTAATGTTCTTATATTATACCTGTACACTAACAAAGGACAAACGGAGTGTTCTGAAAAGAACAGTTTCTACAAGACTGAAGACAATGATCGAAAGAAAGCTGTGAAGGATTGTTTAACGTAAATATTAATTATAATGTGAAACTTTATGAAAGATGAATAACATAACCACAAAAACAAAATAAATTTTAAGAACACACAGTGTTGTCAGACGATATTAGAAATTGATGTTCCAAATTTTTATTTTTAAATACATTTCAAACGTGTTAAGGGAAATTACTGCTATTGTTAAACAATAAACGTACGTTCTTATCAATGTTAGTTCGTTTTAACGACTACTTTATTAGAATTTTTGTGCTTAATAATAATGTCATTGTTTCATTAGAATGATTTTTTTTACAACTGGTAACATTGCTATTTTTAAATTTCTCTGCTAAAATTCTCTCTTTTAGTGGTGTAAATGATTCTCTTGTTTTAACCAATCAACACGAAGGTCAAATATTCCCTATCTAAGCCTTCGCTTTATTCTTATATGAATTTAAGTATAAGATGATTCGTAACTTGTAACTTTCGGTAAAACGTGTCGCCTGTGTCACCCTCTACTTACCTGCAGTCATACGATAGATAATAAAAATATGAAAACCCCAACAAAAATCCCTAAATAACATTCCTCCTAAAATACCCACCAAAGAGAAGAAAAAGCCCTAAACTTAGGGGGAACCCCCCTAACATGGCAACAATGCTTTTAAGAAAAATCACTTTAACACAGTGACGGATCGTCAGGTGAAGTGTTGCTTCACTAGAGATTTACGGATTGCACAACCCTTATATATATGTATTACCATCATCTTTAATATTAAGGCCGTTGTCCCACCAAAGCGGAGCAACAACGACACGACAGCGACACGATTTCGACATGACACAAGCAGGCGACATGGAGTTGTCCCACCGACCAAAGCAACGTGTTTTCTACATTAAATTCCTGTTCATTATGTTTCCCAATGAAATTCATTTTCCTTTTCGTTAAACCACCGCACATACAGCTACAGTGTCGCTTCGCAACTGACCTGTCGAGTCGCTCGGCAACAAGAAGCCGACACGCAGCTTGGATGTTTCTCTATCGGAGCGTTGGTGTGTGTACGGTGCATAGAAACCATGGGGTAAACATGAAAGATACACGCTAGCGACATCGTGTAGCTGTCGCGTCGCTGTTGCTCCGCTTTGGTGGGACAACGGCCTAAATGTACATTATTGTGAGAGATGATTGTGTCTGTGTGTTTGTATAAATTTTACGTAACCTACTTCTAAAGTCACGAGAGGCCAATGCTTTAACATGACCATAGGCAGAAAATAGTATGTAGTAGAATAGAACCATGACATGCATGGTGGTTATCCAACAAATATATTTAACAGACATTAATGAACCAAATGGATTGGACCATCAATTACTCAGTTGATTTAAAGCCAAAAGATGGTATAAAATCTCCCATGAAGTGCTGAAAATAATGTTAAACATGGACATATGCATTGAAAAGATTAAGTTACTATTCATTATGGAGAAACAAACTAGAACAGTAGTTGACATGTTGAAGAGGTCATATCAGTTGTATATAAGGATGAGCAGGCCCTGTCGCATGCATCATAATGTTAATATTATAATACTAAATGAATTTATTAGTAATATGTCTGTGTTTATTAACATTAAAAAATGCACATACATTTATGTTTATATAATTTTAATATGATGTTTAAAAATCCTATCCAGCAAAGTGCTCAGTCTTTGAAAAAATAAATATTCTAAATTTATTGCCCTAATTGGCGATGTAGATCCAAAAAGAAAATTTTGAAAGGTCAGTATTGGGAATTCAATAGTTTTCTGCATTCTATAGTAAAAATGGACTGAAAGTTTCTATATCCAGCTTATTGAGCAGTAGTTTTGATTTAGAGTTATTTTGGAATACTCTGGTATACAGGCAATGTTTATAATTATGTATGCCAATGCAGATAAATTATCAATCCCATTAAAAGTTAAAAAAGACATCGAAATAAGACATATAACCATAATTTTTATGCACCATTTTTGAATGGTTATGCCAAATATTCTACATATAACACTTATATAATTCAATAAATATAAAAATATCAAGTTATACTTCTAAGAGACCGTCCTTAGAAGAGAATTATTAGAAAAATTGTAATTTCTAATAACAATCGCTAAGAATGGAACGTTCAATAACACTTTATCATAAACCACAAAAGTGGAATTCCTAATCGTTCGAACACCAATGAAAATCTACTCTAGGTATTGTTAATTAAGCAAGCAATATATTAGTGTTACTTAAATATTAACTACACCCTGTATAAATTACTTCAATTAACCATACGAGTGTTAAAAAATCCTTAAAGACTAGATTAAAATGATTGCACTAAAAAAAGATGTTTTTAAAGAAATTCATACAGGTAAAGTAGTCAGTATTACTTTAACACAATTACATCAAATTACTATATCAAAGTGAACCTAACTTATCTACAAATTATGAGAAACAAGTTCATGTTTTCAAAAATAAAAATTGAGGATAATGTTTTTGTCACAACTAAAATTGGGTAACACAATTTTAGTTCTACAAAAAAGCAAAACAGTCAAAAACTCACTTTTCATATCACAGGCATTTGAGGCATACCAATAAAAAAGAAATTGAAAATTTTACCAAAAATTGTTGATTTGGTCATACCTACTTTAATAGTTTTTACTGTCATCTATCATTCGCAGGAAGCTTTTTTACGCTTATCACACATCATTCATATTTTTGCTACACAGAAAATATACCAAATAAATACATTTCAGGATTACAAATTAAATAAATTAAGTTACATTTTAAAATAAATGGTAGTAGTAAGTAATAAAAAGTTAGTGGTCAGATAATACTAAACTACCCCATGTTCGATATTAGTCACAGCATTTATAGTGTAAACATTTACAAAGATCCTCTTATGTCACTCTCCCCAATGGCTCCATAATAATTAAACAAACAATTAACCAAGAATTCACATCTAGGTGTCAAATTTTGAAAGTGAAGTAATAGTTTTGTCACACATGCACACATATTTATGCAAAAACCTTTCAAACAAGATGTGACAATAACAAAATTCTAATAGTATAAGGCCCAATTTCATTAATGTCAATAATTTTCATAACAAACTCATAAATAAAATTTAAATAATAACAACTAAAACGTGATATCATGGTGGAAATGGATGATGGGAGCCGTCGGGGTCACTACCTCATAGAATTGCACAGCACCTACAGTAGCGTTGGCGAGAACCTCCAGCAGATGGCGGTGGAGTGACTGGTGCAAAATATGCGTGTACTTTTATATTTGGTAAGTGACTCTGTGGAAATATAAAAGCATCATTATAAATGTTGTAATTAATTTAGCTGAAAGGGTAAACATAATAACGAAACCGATGTATTTCACTTTAAGAAAGGATACTAAAGGAGACGCTATGAAGCATCTTTGCTGTATACTGAAAACGGGAGCATTGAGCGGGGCTAAGTGTACTACCAATATGGCTGCCTCACCAGGTGCGAACTACGGAAAATTATAAAAAAACAAAAATCATTCTAACCCTTCGCTTAAAAGGTGGCTTTATTTGAAATTAATGACAAAGCATCACACTTACTGTATTTTGTCCCTCGAAAATAACGGGCCCTGTTCACTTTTCACGAGACCCCATTAATGTTAATCGTCTTTGAACATCGCAATCTCCTTTCCGGTTTTTCTAATTACGGCCCTACACATTGTTTTTATTTTGTACACTAACCTATGAAATGTTATGCCAGTCGAATTCTTCTTATCCACGCCATCTCTGCTGTTGCAGCTACGTAGAGCACAAGACACCATCATAATGCTTTTAATATTTACATTAGTATATAACTGTAATACACACGCACTTAATAAATATTACACTTTTTACTAACACAATCTGATTGACAGTTTGTTTGACATAAGTGTACTATCAATATGGCGTACCTCTACCCACTTTGACTACGTGATGTCGTCTCCCTTAGTATCCTTTCTCAAAGGTATTTCATTAGAAATGCTATACTTGAGTATGTTATAGTATGTTTCATTTTGCCCCAAAAAGTCACTGAGCCACATCACTTATGGCAGGAAAATAATTAATTAAAAGGACTATGGAAAAAGATAAATGATACATTGTTGCAATCACATAAGTGAAATCAAAGTAACGACCTACAACCGAAATATAATCAAATTTGTTTTACTAAGACTGGAACTAACTCCTATTAAATTGGATTCAGTTTAATCACTTGAAATGTATATAATGTACCTCAAACTGTGAATCCGTAACCATTTCAATTCTTTTTGAACAATTCCTGAATAAATTTAAATATGTTGTAGCTATGATTAAGAAAATCAATTTTTTCAACTAATTATGTGGGACAACTGTAACGGAATGAAACACTACGCAAGTTACTCTTAAACAAAGATTCTTAAAATTCAGTTTTGCTTTGGTAAGTACTTAATCAAGCAACTTTGATTATTAGTATAATACATAACATCTTTGATGTTTTTTGAACCATTGTTTCATTTCTTTGAAATTGTAATAAATTGGATTGTATTGAACTGTGAGACTTCGATATTATCTTCAGAGGTGTGGTCCAGAAAGAAACAAAAAATACAGTACAAAAGTTTGAGTTCGCTAAGATAAAACCAGACAGAATCAATGATGTACCTCTTTCAAAGTTTGCGAACATCGCGTATTGTATCCATAATTATTTACTGATCTCAATAAAAATGTTGAATATTTTTGCCTTTTGTAAGCACAAAGCTTAAAGCCTTTTCACATTTTGTTCAAGAGACTACATTTCCAAGAAGATTTCATATGCTTTCAACCGTAATTTGATCATATCAATTACAGCAATGTTACCAATAATATTCTTTAAGATTTTTTCTGGAATTAATCCTTATTGTTGATAACATCTTTTTCTTTGCGCTGATCTTCCTCTCCTTGGATACTTTTACAAATTTTCTGCTCTGATAATGTTTAGCAAAGTGCGCACAGTGCTTACACTTTTAAGATTTTCGACGACATGTTGGGCATGTTGATTTTATCAGAATCATGACCACATAATTTCATTCTACATTAGAACTAAGAAAAATTTGTGGAAAAAGATATTAGAATCAAGATCATGTACAAAAAACAACCCCATTCAACATTCTTCAAATAAGATCTTATTTTAAGTAGTTCATTACCACGTTCGGAGGTGGGTATTAGGAAAAGAATCTAGGAAAATTCACCTAAACAATTCAATGACGGAAAGTATATCAAAGATATACATGCACTGTGTTCCAAATTCGATGAATTGCTTACTAGATGTAATGGAAAAATTAAAAATCGTTATTTTCTTTAAACTGAAATATTTTCCATGCATAATTATTCTCCGGATACGATATCAAGTAATATTTTTTAAGTGAAAACAATATCCGATTTTAGTATGTTTGTTTGTTCCCCTTTTCAAAGATACTAGGTTTCAGTTATTTGTCTTTTTTTATTTTAGGAGACTAAGGGGAAAAATATGTTTGCAGCATAACCCCATTAGAGAATTGTATTGATATTACCTTTCACTCCAAATGAGTAACATACTGAAGCATTCACCACTCCTGTCATAGCAAATTTTCTAGATCTTAGGTTGAAGTTCAACATTCATTTATGCCATTTAGTAACGATTATACTTACTCGTAATCTACGAATTCCAACCCTTGTAATAAGTTGACAGTCATAAAGTTCAACACGTTGTAAATTATGACACGAAGTTAGATGTTCTAACGAAGCATCAGTGACTAGCGGACAATTATCTAATTCTAATACAGTTAGGTTTTCGGCGGCACAAGGTGACATTGATAAATGTCGAATTCCTTCATCAGTGATTAACTCACAATGTGACAAAGTCTAAAAAAGAAACAATTAAACATGTTAAGACAGCAAAGATCAAATTTACCAAGTATTCGATTCTAGGACAGCCCATTGATAAGTGTATTAAGGTAGCGTCAGTTATTAATATGCATTCGTCTAAATCCATTTTCTCCAAATAACGACAGCTCTAAAAATGTCATCAGATAATATACTGTAGGAGTTACAATAAATAAAATTTACTCTGGCCAAGGCTTGAAATGCTGCATCTGTAAATTGAGAGCAACCTGCAACTTCTAGTGTAGAAAGAAAGGGACATTGTTGAGCTAAAGCTATTAAAGATGTATCTGTTAACTTCAAACATCCCGAGAGACACAAATAGTGTACCTTGTTGCATTTTTCAGCTAAAGCTTGTACTGCTTCGTCCCTTATGCTCTAAACATAAAGTAATATTAAATACTAAAAACAAATTATGCAATTAGAAATTATGAAACAATTAAAGTAGTGTCAAGTTTAAAACAAATTTAAAAACAAAAAGAAAGAAATGTATTCATCATTACATACTTACACTACATCCGAGTAAGTTGATTATTTCTAAATTCTCACAAAATCTCGCTAGACATATAACAGCTCTTGATGTAATCTGCCTACATCCCTTACTAACGAAACTCTTAAGTTTAGGACATCCTCTGGCTAATGCCTCAACTCCACTTTCGGTAATATTACTACACCAACTAACATTAATGTGCGATAATTGAGGACAACCATCACTTAATGATTTCAAAGATAAATCGGTAATAGCGGAGCAACTATCTAAATTCAATTTTTGCAACTTCGAGCAGTGTTTTGATAATGACTGACATGTAGTATCCGTAATTTTTTTACATCCGTTCAAGTTAAGATCTTCGACGTTCTGACATAATTGAGCGAGAGTTTTCATTGAGCCATCTGCAATTGATTGACATCCACGAAGCGATAACTGTCTTAAGAAGCCACCACATCTTCTAGATATGTTTTCTATAATTGGGCCCTGTGAGTATTTTCCCGTTAATAAATTTATTTCATGTTTCCAACCTAAAAATTTACCTCTACATCTTTTTGAAAATCAAATAAATCGATTCGTTGCCAATTGGAACCATCTAATGCTAAAACGTTCCATGATTTGGACACTTGAGCGCAACGACATAATGAGACCACATCCAGATAGGAGAATATTCTCAATATCAGCTCTTTCGGTAGTTTCTTGTTAATTGGAGCTTCATCTTCAGCAAATACTTTCGTTAACTATAACAAAATAATGGTTTGTTAATACAGTCATAAATTAATAGCGCGTTTATTCTTTTAATAAGTACTACATCATGCAGCCTTCATTTATGAAAATCATATCTATGCGCAGTAAAAATATTCTGTATTTAAAAAAGTGCAAAAACAGTGGACAGAGGAAACATCTTTTGAAAACAATGTGATTAACATTTGTACTTACGTCATATAATGGCTATAACGATTGAATAAAGAATAATATCTTTGAGTCAACGCTATAACATAAAAATCGGTTATATAAAGCAGATGTCCTGCAGAAACTGTTTACAACCCCATCGGAATCACATGAGGGAAATACCTTTACAAGGACGAATCTACTTAATAAGAGCTTTAAAAAAAATTTGCTTCAGTAAGCGAGTTTAATACAGTAGACAAAGTTGCTAGAAGGGAGCTCATTTGTAAGTTATTAAACATTTGGATGTAATCATGTTACAGACCCATACATTGATTGTTTATGTGTAGTAGTTAATCGTATAAATTATAACATGTATAAAACTACACACAGAACTAGAGCATTTGTATTAGTTTTTACTTCTGGGTTTACATTGGGGAAGTGATAAATAGTCGTGCAAATCTACATCACTCAAGCTACACCGCATGTGGATGCAGGTAGAGCCCTTTAGTGTAACTCCTACAAGAAGGAGTTTTAGCCCACCACGTACAGTATACAACATGTACTTGCTGTTTATTATAGTGCCCCTGCACCAAACAATATCCCTATCAATTTTGCTTGGAATTTCCCTAGTGCTTGGGTAATATGGAAATACAGTTGTTTTTTGTAGTGAACACCAGTCCCATGATAATT
This sequence comes from Pyrocoelia pectoralis, assembly GCA_036250285.1. Classification (NCBI taxonomy): domain Eukaryota; kingdom Metazoa; phylum Arthropoda; class Insecta; order Coleoptera; family Lampyridae; genus Pyrocoelia; species Pyrocoelia pectoralis. The sequence goes on along the minus strand of CM070075.1, from coordinate 5,498,892 downwards.
TTGAACCTTTCTAACGACATTTTATAGGGCTAAATGTGTTAAAGCCACTTAATTTCAACCAGCACATATCTGGAACACCTCCAGAGGGCAGTGTGGCTAACACTACACTGCTTAGCCGCCTATTATTACCCAACAAATACTTATTTTGGGTAAATTAATTGCTTTGGAGGGGGGGGGCAGAGTTGGTGGCAAAATTCCTGGTGGAACCAGGGCTTTAACTAGCGGACTACCAACCTCCTCTCATTTTAGACCTATCCATAAATATTGATATATCAGGTTAGGATGCCACTTACACATAAAAGATGTGTCATTTCCTCTGATCTATCCTCCAAAACAAGCAATTTCCTGATTGCCTTGCCTGAAATAGGAGACTTCACCTTCACTTATCTCTGTTATTGAACAACCTTATTATCATGTAGTTTACAACAAAATTGGTAAAGAAAAAAAACTTTCTGAATGATGGCTTAAGCACAGACATTCCTAAATTTATCAATCTATGGAAGAAATCAAGTTAGTGTTAGAATTAAATTGGCATTGTAAGGATTAAAGATGCAATGACAGTTAATCACTTATTCATTGCGGGAGAAGACAGGAAAACAAAATCATGAAATTTTGAATTTGAAGGGAAAGTACTTTCTTAGGCTGAAAATTATAATAAATAATAATAGAAAGATGGAAGAGTTGTAAAGGTGCAAGTATATTAATAGAAATTGGATTCCAAGGTAGTCCAGATGCTGATTATAATTAATATAATTAACCAGATATTTGGATAATGGTATTCCTAAAGTTGTATGAATACCTGAAGATAATATACATATAACAGGAAATTCGAATATAGGGAACAATTCAATAAAGTTGTTGGATTTGTATTACGTTTAAAAAAAGAACTATCACAAATTCATATCTTTCAACTTGTATGTATTTATAATTTAACTATCTTTGAATTGCCGAGTTAAAGCCTACATCATAATGGCTCAAGCTGGCCAAAGCTTTTCCATTTTCTTATCCTTGTATGGAACTGTTAATAAATTCAGTCCTATTGCTATAACGAATAGTATGGTATTACAATTCATCTGATGCAAGATTATCGAGAGCTATGTGAATAAATAGAGTTACCAATAAGTTATAATAATTACTGTAGGTAGGATTGATAGTAACAAATGAACATTAATAACATGAATGTTACTTACAGGGCGAAGTGAAGTCCATAAACTAACTAAACTGCAAATACAATCCCAGATACCAGACATTGTTTTGCCAATTGGTAATAATATTTCATTAGAAGACAAACATCTTCTTACTCCAAATGATCTTAAAACGGAAGATAAAATGTAGCAAAAAAATCTGCTCAGTTCTGATATTTAATTACTTAATACTGATTTCAGACAGCAATTAATCAAGGGAATTTTTAAATTAATGCAACATTGATATTAATTTTTAATTTTAAAAAACCAAGCTGAGCATTCCATGTAGTCTTCTTTCTGAGAATTGGGAGAAATTCGTTAAGAGAATAACAAAAATTATACCATTAACGATAATTTTATCAGCAATAACAGATAGAGAGCTTAATGCAAAACTTATTATAAAATTTTAAGAAACTCATAAAGAATTAAATTGATCAATGTTCAAGAATTGTTAACAGTTAAACATGCAAAAAAACTTTTTCGTGCAACAAGATCAATAACATTGACATTCTCAACAATCATCAACTTTGGCATAAAGGAGTTGATGCATCGTAGATAGGGTTGAAACAATAAATTCCTTCATTTTTGATTTATATCAAACTACTGTTTCCAAAGGAGAAAAAAGCATTGAGAATAACAAAAAAAATTAACACAAGCTGAATTACAATTTGACATTCAATCTATTGCTAACTAAAGTTAAAAATATGTTCCATCATACCTTCAATACTTAAGCGTACCTAAGTAGTACATGGAAATATTTAGAGATTTCCAGAAACATGAAGAAATCAGACTTCCACCATTAGAAACAAATCGACAATTGCATAATAAAGAAAATTATGAACTAATAGCAACAAATGATGGAAGAATTCGCTCCAGATCTATTTACATTTAAATTATTCAAATTAGAATTAAATACTGACGTCTGCTGACATTTCAATTACAATATCGACACAAACCTATACGACATTGAAAATTCATTTATAAAATGCAGACAATTATATGTTTCGATTTGTCATTTAATTTATTGTATAAGTATTTTTTTTCCATTATTACTATTTCCGTTCTTCTGTTATGGTTGATCAGCTTGTGTTTTTCTGATCATAGTGGTGGTGTGATCCATATGCAGCTCCTCTGTATTTTCTCGGGTCTTGAACTTTCATCTGTGAGAGTTTTCATCAAAACTTCTTGGATGATGTATCAAGTCATGGTAGTAAAATATTTGGCGACACATTCCATAAAGATGCATAATACAGTATTCATATCTAGGCAAGTTTTCTGAATCAAAACTATTAAGTGTTTCGAGTAATATGTCATCATGGATAAAACAAATAGGTAAGGTAGCGGCACCAGTAGCTGACAGTGCCCCTAAAGCTGACACTGATATCATTAAATGTCTCAAACAATAATAAAAACTATCATTTCTATGTTCTGTAGCTCTGTAAAATTGAAGTGTTAGACTAGCCATCGTCAGGTGGCAAAACTACATTTATATTGTATATAATTCCAATATAATAGTGCATTTATGTTGCAACGACGGTGAAGGTCAGACTTCTCTGTGCAACTCTTACTATTTTGTCAGTTGGTAAATTAAGAGTTTTAGAACAATATATATTTTTACAATAATAATTTGACTGTTTTTGTGGTTTTATCTGACTAATCAATGTGTAAAGGGCATGTACTTATTACTTTATTGTAAATAACCTATAAATTTTAGGCGGAATTTGTTGTGTCAGCTAATGGCGCATGAAAATACATCTGTACATTTACCTAACATTGAGTGACAGGTAAAGGCACAGTACATTTTGAATAGTGGCACCAATGGCTGACACCATTTTGACCAAACTGTGAAACAGTTTTTGGTACATTTTTTATGTGGTTAGGTAAAAAACCCCCGGAAAGAAAACTGGTAAAAAACCCTAGGAGGAAAAACCGCCGAAAAATAATTATAGATGGCTGTGAATAAATACATAAATATACAAAGTTTGGAAATAAAAATAATGCTAAACTTAAACATAGATTGGCACTAAAGTGCCTAGGTCATTTGCAGGTGTAGTATATATTTTTTTAATTAATACAAAACGGCAAAATGACACTAAACAAAGTTTGGAAGTAAAAACAATGCTTAAACTTAAACGTAGATTGCCACTAAAGTGCCTAGGTTATTTGTAGGTTTTGTATATTTTTTTCCAATTGATACTTTTTGTTTTTGTTTGATACTTATAAATCTAAAGTATAATTATTATATCATTTATTCAGCGTTTATGTTTTCAGCGGTTTGGGGTCTTTTTTCCCAGGGTTTTTTTCCGGGAGTTTTTTTACCGGGGGTCTTTTTTCCGGGGTTTCTCTTCCTAGCTTCATTTTTTATACATAGATGATGGCCGACACAAAGGGAAAGATCTTACAATACACCGAGGAACAAATGAAGGATTCTTTAGCAGCTACTAAAAGACGTGGTGTTTCGGTAGCTACCACAGCTAAAACTTACGGAGGTCCAAGAACTACTTTGCTTTGTAAGGTGAAAGGGAAATATCCAGAGGAAAGGAAGATGGGTCCGTCTACAATTTTTACTAAGGTATTAGAAATGGCAAAAAGAAAATTTCCTGTGACCAAATAAATGTTGTTGCATTCAGTACGACGGTTACCTATAGTACAACGAGTATGAGCACTTAGAATCTGTATTTCGTTTAAATATAAAGCAGAAAGTGTTTTGCTATCTATAATTTATTGAAGCACATTTTTGTCAGCTACTGGTACTTGTCGTGTCAGCTTTAGGAGCAAACCATTTTTATGTGTGTCAGCTATAGGTGCATTTCATCATTATTACAAAAAAATAGAAAAAAACATCAACTTGGTAAATAAAAGCTTTTGAGTATGATATAATGATAGAAAAACCTTATTCCATTAATATGGTTATATTAACTGTGACTTTTTATGTTTAAAATCGTGGAAACAGATTTTTTAATGCAAATTTGTTCTAAAAGTGTCAGCTACTGGTGCCGCTACCTTACGGTAGTTTAATGGATCCATCTGAGACATTTATGACACAAACAAAAAGTAGAAAGTTATACTTGTAGAAAAAAATAAGAGCCGTTGGCTAATAGGGTTTTATTTTCGCATTACTCATCACATCAGTAACAATCTATAAACTTAAAAGGTTTGGTAGGCCATAAGTAGTTTAATTAAAAATAAACTAAACAATGCAAAGTTGCAATTTTAACAGTAGGGAAACAATACCTTTTAATCACTGTTAAATTACTTTATTTCCATATGGAACGTGAGTGGATACATGAGTAATTTTGCTGCATTTGAATCATCAATGAAATAGCATAATTTTCATGATTACATTTAATTAAACAATTCGCTATATTATCGGATTGATTGTATATTGTTTATATTAAAAAAGTTGCCAATGATGTCACAATGATTTTACATACACTAATGAATGATATTGGTATAATTTCCCTTACATCAATTTTGCTGTCACTAACATCAGAAGGATAAGAAGAGATGGTTTATGATACATTTATAGGAGTAATGCTGAAAGGAATAAATGAAGAATTTCTTGTTAACAGCAACCATCAAATTAGTGTAACAGCCAATGAAATTCTAGTTACGTGAAACGATGCATGGAAACAGATGTCCATTAAAGGACTGGAGTGGCAGACAAGCACAAGATAATTAACACATTTGCTTAAATTCTCCTATAATAATTTCCAACCAATCTGAAAGCTTCACAAAGACTATTCTGACAAGAACGCGAACATCCAACCTATGTGTCTTCCTTTACAGTTTACACAATAAAGGTATCAGAAATGTAACACCACTCACGTATATACTAAAATCCATAGTTAAAGACAACTACAAAATGAAAGTTTTAAATCGCAATTAAGTTGCGCTGTCATTCAAAACCATAGACAGCTACAAAACAACCATAAAAATATGAATGGAAAAAAGACTGAATTCCATAGCTACAATCCCAAGACACAGCGTAGTTTCACAGTTAACACAGTTAAATATTCACGACTTCACAAATGTATAAGAGTTAACAAATGCAATAAAAGGAAATAGATATATAGTAGAGAATATATGGAATATCAAACACTGGAGAACCAAGAGGTGTTGAGAACAAAAATATTTATGACATAAAAGTGACATCTCACAATGTAGAAGATGCCAGAGATATGATCACACTAAGGCATATTGTCATTAAAAAGCTTGATGCGTTAAATGTACTGTAGACGATGGAACCTAAGACTACTCTAGAAGAGAGAAATCGGCAAAAGTCAAATGCATACTACGCAAATTATGAAGGTTGCACCATGCATAAGGGCTTACGAAAGAAAAATGTCCAACCCTAAGACCAAAACAAATAACTGTCGAATCACAAGTAACTCCTGTAGTAAGTTATGCACAGATAGTGACAAACTAACAATCACACAAATATATAGAACTCACCTACTTCCAATATTAATGAATTGAAAACAATGGTCAAAGGATTCATGGAATGAATAGGCACCAGCTAAACTTACGTAGTACAGTTTTTTTAGTCTTATGAATGAATGTAGTAAACAGAACACAGATCATAAAGAAAAAAAAAAAAAAATATAAAGGTTGTAAAAGATAAACTACAAATTTTTAATAGAGCGTAACCAGTAATACAGTAATAGCATGGAACAAAAATCGGTTATCATTATCTGGGACTTGAAACATATCTTCCCAAAAGGTAGGCCTTGTTTATGACCATTCGCAAAAATAAATATACACACTTGTCCACTGACTTCCATATAACCCAAGCGATACCAACACGTTACAAAATGCAAAATTCTGAAGATAGGTCATCTTCGCTCCATTCTCCAGCACCTATTACTATAAGTGCTCAACCAGCAATACTTCGTTGCAAATACACAGACTGTGAAACTTTAGAACAATACTAGATCATAAACTGGGGTGAGCTGAATATACCTTTGAAAACAAACGATGATATAGACAAACTCAATTAAGCAGCCTCACATGCGGGATAAGTATTTACCAAATATTTTGTTACCCCTAAAGAAATAAACAGGATAACTCAAACATAATATGCTATGCTGTGGAAAGTTCCTGAAGACTAGAACCAATTTTAATCTGGCAAAGAACGAAAAAGACCATTAGTTAGGTTTTAGAATAGATCATACAACAACTGAACAGATACAGAGTCTACTCCACATAAGTTAAGGATCTATCTGTAAATGTGCTCAATTTTTTAATTTCCAAGTTTTTGTTGATATTTTATTAAAGTTGCTAGTTATCATACCTATGCCATACGGATAAATGTAGTATTATATTGCAAGTAAAGGGCCGTGGAGAGTTCTTCTCTTTCAAACCCGTTCTAACGAATCAATTACTCACTTTACTTGTCAATTTGTTGACTTATAGCGCAAATTTGGTGTCAAAATTTTGTTCGTTGCTAATTCCCAATACCTAGACGTAAATTAACATCTAACGACGCAAATAGAGCAATTGGTTTGTTACAGGGTGGTCAAGGACAAAGTGACACAGCAACTTTTTTCAAGTTAGCCAAAGTGATTTCTAGACTTTTTAACAGTTTCCGTGAAACTGGATCTGTTGAAGAAAGACCTAGAATTGGGCGCCCATCAATAACTACTCCTGCCACCATTTCTGCACGCCGAGAACCTTTGAGCACATGTCGAATATTGAGTAGGAGGTTTGCAGAAGCCACAGGAACAGCAATATCAACTGAAACTGTCAATTTACGTTCTAGATGACTTTTTAGAGGTGTACCATTGACTCATGAACATAGGCGACTAAGATTAGAATGGGCAAGAGAGCATGTCAATTGGACAGTGAGTGGAAGTTGGTACTGTTCACTGATGAATCGAGATATGGTCGTGTTTCGGATCCTCAACCACAAACAATGGAACAATTGAGAAACCTGCTTCCACAACTCTGGCAACAGATTCAGCGAGAAAACTTAACGATCTCATAACGACATAACCAATATGCAAAGACGCTGCCAAGCTGTCTGTCATTGAAGCCCATGGAGGATATACTCATTAATTGCTGAAAGGGAAATTAATAAGAAATTTGTGTTCATTTTCTTTTTTTTTATTAATTTGAAATTAAGTTATTAGTCACTTTCACCTAATTTTCATTTTTTCTTGTCTTTTTGTTTAAAATTTTTACTTTTTTATAATAAAAAACAAGTATTTAAAAACTAAATAGGTAGGTAGCTTAAAATCGTCTTTTGAAAAATCAAATTTATCATTTTGTGTGGAGTAGTTGATTTCAGGGTCTAGAAGAGGCCTACAGCTTTCCTAAACCCCTGGCATTCAATAATGTTTGGAACACTACCCTACAAAATAAACTAAGAAAAATTCAATCAGCAATTTACTTCCTTTTAGATCACAATGGCTACTAAACCTCACTGTTACCAACCAGCTCAGGCATTCCCAAGAAAGCACCAGCATTATATATCTTATACACTGCGAACCTTCCTAGCACAACAGATGATATACTGATGAGATTGCAATGGTAGGATAGAAGCCCCTCAGCAATTACAAGCATCACATAACAGTATACCGTGTGACAAGTTTCAAAGCGGGACATAGCCGAATAGCATGGGAAATCACATATTTGCAGTTTGCTGCTCACCAATTATATCTACAAGAATGGTAATGATGTCTATCGAAAGAGCATTATTTTCTGAACCTGTTTATACCAAATATTTTACCTATTTACTAATTCACTACTTTTTTAATTAGGAAAATATAATTTTCAAAAGTTAAAAATATGAGCAGCCATGACATGTCAAATTCGAATAATTTTGAATATTATCAATTCAAACATTTTCAATTATGTAATATGGTATTTTCCTGAAAAATTTAACCATGGATAATGATAGTTATAATAATTATAATAGTTACTATAACAAGAAACGAGTCTTTAAATAGGCAACAGGTCTAAAAATTAATATTAAACATTATTTGCATTTGACATGACATTGTCATGGCTGCTCATACTTTTTAACTTTTGAAAATTATTTTTTAATTAAAAAAGCAGTGAATTAGTAAGTATACCAAACAATTTGGTATAAACAGGCTCAGAAAATAATGCTCTTTCGGTAGACATCATTACCGTTCTTGTAGATGAAACTGGCGAGCAACAAACTGCAAATATGTAATTTCCCATGCTATTCGGCTATGTCCCGCTTTGAAACTTGTCACACGGTATAAGTCTGTTTAAAATAATGATGTGATCAAAGCCAATGAAATCAAGTAAACTTATTGACCTTTTCCAACTGGAAAAATGTGTTCATCTGGGTCTCTGAATTATAACCAGACACCGCAATGTGGGGAAGTGGTAACTATGAAAGAGGCCTCAGGTAAAAAAAATACTACTGGTTAATTGGACATAATTCTCTATAGTCTATTACACCATCGAACTGTGGGATAGTGCATGTAAGTTTTTTTTTGTAGATACAAATTGTTAGCCGTTGCGTGTAAGTAAGTGCATGTAAGTGAAACATTGATATTCTAGAACATGATTCCCAGCAACTCTGATGACACCACCAGCAAGGCAAACACTGAAGCACTGCACATCCCCTCGGGCTTACCGGCAGAATTTTACGAAGTGTCTAACAATACAGTTTTAGTAAGTAGGGACATGTTAGTACACTGTAAACATAATTCCAGCTAATTAAATACTAATAAACATGTAAAATTTACTTGTAATCAACCACTTGCCCATTAAAATGTAATTAACTACAGATTGCAAATAAAATTGACAGTTAAAAAAAAAATAATTCGTAGAGTGCATGTACTACTTTACTGTCTAAAATTCACACAGAGAAACAAGAGATCAAAACAATGGAGGCCCTTGTAATGATAAGTATGTATTAATCATAAGAATGTTACCTTTCAGATCTGTCCAGTGTTTTTTTTTTGCAAATTCCATTCATAAATGAAAATATTAGTATGTATACGATTTGATGTTACGTTTTTTCTTCAACCTATGATGGTTGTTGCGCATTGCAAGCAGTTAATTACATATTTACAGTTAGAATAAATAATCGCAACCTTTTTACTAGTGATTAGTACTCTAATAGGAATGATTACAAACCTGCGAACAATTTTTTTTAACCGAATCAACGGCCATACTATTTTTATTTGGAAACGGTTGCTTGATTCGCTTGTTTTTACTACGCCACCAATGATGTGTATTACAACCAACTACATCTACGTTAACGGAATCCTCTTCATTTTGTGTACGAGCAGACTGACATGCAAATTAAATGTAATCATAAACAAATGATGCAAACAAAAATAAACAAAAATGGTTTTTTCGACATACAAATTTGAAAGCAACAAAATTTTTAAATTTACTAATTAACAACAATAATGTAAATGTATTTTTCTTTTTTATCTTAGGTCGTTGATCTTCCACCAGTTCATAAAAAAGGTTCAATGTTCCAAAGCAGAGTGTCAAGAGTTTTGCAACCTTGTGACGCTTTTTTATGTAATTTGTACCTATCACGTGTTAACATTAGCATATTTACAAAAGGATTTATTTAAATAAAAGACGCAAAAGTCATATCTTTGGGAATTATTTGCGCGGCGTACGTGTTTTGTTAGAATAGTACGACATTGCACAAAGACAAAGAAATTAAAAATAAATCTGGCGAGTTTACTTTCGATTGAAAATTGACAAACAACAAATTTGAGAATATTAAGGAATACAGACACAAACACATACAGAGAAAAAAAGCAGGAAATTGATTGAGTTTTGACGTTTAACGTCTAAATCAGCTGATTCTATAAACATTAGCATGCCAAACAAATTACACAATTTTTAATTGTAATTAAACAATAATGTTAATACCTCCAATTTATTTCTGCTCGCATAACTCATAATCTCAAGTAACTAACTATAAGGAATTTTTTTAAAATCCGCTCGGTCACCTTTGTGTTTTTCACCTTTAAAGTTTAACGTTGCACTTCTTAACAGAAACTCAACTTTAGCACAAAGGGTAGTATTACGACGTCCTTGTAGAGAAACGATCGTCGACCAATCGAAATCGGGCGCTTTGTTTACGACTTGCGCTATTGGTTAAAATACGATCAAAACAAAACACCCCCGCTCCGTTGTGTCTAACATAGGAAAGGTCGTTGTACGGCAATATACATGCACTACAAAAAAAAATATGAAAAAGATACGTCTCGACTGTGTCTGGTGTACGTGGCCGCTACCGTTAACCCCATCAAAGGGTGGCAGACAGGTTATATCGCAAGCTTTAAAAACAAACCACTCTTAAGCACTTCAATCATTACACTAAATATGTAAAAGTTAGTTGCATCAACATACTCATAGTTGCCAATTCACAAAAAAAACATACACCTCATCTCAACCTGTGAATAATTTGAAACAGTCGAATTTATATAATCAGTAACAGTAATCAGTTGTCTATACCACACAGGCTGGTTTATGAGGCATAAACAGTGGCTTATTGCTGTAATAAATTCTATGTTGCAATTTCTTTTGATTTGCGGTAAACTTAAAATCTCAAAATACGTGCTTGAAGTGGAATTATGAAGTTGATGTAACGGCATCCACTTTTAGCACCCTCAGGATGTAATGCAATGCAGTTACTAATGTATTGGTTTTCAATAAATTAAGTACACACAGTCTACCGGTACTTGTTGACCAAAACTCAGCAACACTCTTATGCCCATTCAGGCTATATTTTACAAAGCAACATGGTTCCATTATAATAAAAGTGCAATAGAAAGCATGTTTTACTGCACAAATGATCAGTCATTTTTGATTCAATAATAATAATAATAACAATAAAGAAAACGCTGCAACAATTGTAGGATCTTAACATTTTCCAACTTGCTAATTATGGCACAAGTTAAATAATAAAGTATACAATAATACAGACAATCACAACTAATTATTATTTTTGAACTCACTCCCATTCAAAAACTAATTTTTCTTATTTTGTTTTCCAAACATGTTTGTACTATAGGTAGGTAATAAGCCCTTATCAGGCTGACAATGTGCAGGTAGCAGTCTGATTTTGGCCCCCGCCTTTGTAAAATATGGGATCCCCTTGATACCATTCAATAGATAGATTGATTCCTTTGCCTTAGTAGAGAATTACCCTTTACCTCAATTCCCCTCAGCCTATCCCAGATCAACTCATCTCATACCATACCGAATGTTAATGACCTATAAGCTGATCTTACTTAACAATTTATTGAGCAATATAGAATTAATTCTCTATTTTTCTAGCAAAGTTATTATTTCTGAATTTTTAGTAAGTATAGTAGTTCTCAGTCATTTATTTTAAGTTTATAACCAGTTATTTTTTGTATTTTAATTTTCTAATCAATTATGTTTTTATTTTTCAACTACTACATAGTTAATCCTGCCCAACAAAGTAGGTAGTCTATTTCCTTATCCCGCCTTGCTTGAATTTTAGACTTCGTTTACAGACAGGGAATAAACTGAAAGGTAGGCGCTCCCATATATACTACAAACTTTTAAGCAAAAGTTGTTTGCACTCTACCTACGGACCCACTTAAATTGTAGCAATGCTCTGGTTTGATGTATACTTAAATGTGAGGGGTTTGACCAAGACAAGTCGAAGTGGTGATATGGGCCACTTTCTCCTGTTTGCTTCATTTTTAAAGCAAGGTCGTTGTTTGAAACACAACCAGAAGTTTTTTCCCTTGTTGTACGTAGGACGTTGAATTGCATTTCAACTCGCTCCCTGAAATTCGCTAATCCAGTAAGCAAAAAAACCACTCAAACAATCTGCATCTTCTTCTGTCTAGAACACTGAAACACTTCCTGCTACAAATGTATCCTTCAACATATCAGTAAGCTGTCCGTTGTTGCTCCTATTTAGCAAAAATTGTTCTTCGGGAACATGAGCCACAGTTTGTTCATGAATGACCGTGTGGTGATAAATTTTTCTCTCTATTTCTTCTGACTATAGGTAACCATCAAAGACAACAGCTACTGCTTGCTTTAATTTTTTAAGATACATATTTCAAGTAGTTAACAGTGGTACTACTGAAGCATGCCGTAACTACTTTGTGGAGCACATAGCTGTACAGAGCAACTAACGCCACTGCTAAAATTCTTCATCAAAGAACAGCATACAAATACCAATTAACAACAGAAACAAATAACAAATTCAACAACACTATGCACTGACATCACTCCCAAGTCGTTTACAGCAAAACATTGTAACAGTCTGAAAGCTCTTAGACTTCCTTCATAGTTCATACATAAAATAATTCTTTCTTTTACTTGACAGAAAAATTTGTAAGGGAAAGAGAATATCAGAGTACTAAAATAAAAGAAATTATAATAACTTTCATGTTTTACAGACAATAATAATGTCCTGTTATAGAACAAAATCATTTGCACAATAAAAACAATAATCTATCAACCAACAAACAACAAAGAAAAAAAATTCAATAAGTATATAAAATAATTAGCGGTAGTGATGAAAGTAAACAAATATTACAAACATAAATGATTGATAACAAATGAAGTCCCTATAAATTGCGTGATTATCGTAAATGTTACACTAATCATCTGTGTAGGGTACACAATTTAAAACTGATGAAGGGAAGATACTGTAATATTTAAGTACATGTTTGTTATGCATCCTCCTATAAAAAATTATAAGAAGATAAATGGTAAATGTTTCATGGTTCTCACAGCTTTACTGTATGCAACAACTAGTGCAACTTTGTTCTTGTTTTTGAAAGTTACCATTTTGAGGTACATAAGTACTAAATAACCTCCTCTCCTTTACTACAGAACTAATCGACAATAGTACCTATAGCTACCTGTGAGAAATGGAGGATATGTGGATTATGCCATGATCTATATATAATATTGTCCACAATGTCATTTTCCATTCACATACAGTTCACCGAATTCATGTTTATCATGTGTCATTATAGTCACCATCATCATCTACATTGATCTTGGTTGAAATAGCTATACACACTGTTTATTTTCTCATGAGATGTCTTAATATTTTGTCATTGTTCTGAGATTTCAATCCTTCTGCTGAATGTTGTAGGTATACTCTGTGCTGTTCCTACATATAACAATTGTAGATAGGGGAGTGGGACTGTGGGAGGTGAATCTACCAACAGATCATCTCATTAGCCACTTGACGAGTTGCCAGTGCATTATCATCTGCTTTGTTTATTAGGTATAACTCGGACGAAATCAAAAAGTGAGCTCATTGAATTCAAAGTTTTTGCGATACGGACATTAGTAATAGTCGCTGTAGTACTTGCACAGATATATTGGTCCCAAATCAGAAGACCTTGCTGAAAAGGTGTTATGGTTGACCATAACATTAAAGTGCATGGGACAATCTTTCCATGACACTATGAATATGTCCACTCCCACTGTGTATTTTGCTTTACAGTCCAAGATATGCCATGTTCATCATTATAGCTACTGCTCTGTGAACACCTTGCTTTAAACATTTTGTCAATTTCGTTAGAAAATCGTGCTGCTGGTAGCTGTAAAGAAAGTGTTGTGATTGACTTGGTTTTTCAAAGTCTGTATGCTTTTTTTAAATTCTAATAAATCAATGGAAAAGCCGCTCAGTGTTTGTCAAACACTTCACGATGATCTGCATGCTATTGTGCAAGTTTTAACGAGGACTAGATGAAGTCGAGGTGACACTAAAAGTAATAACAAATGATGACAAACGAAAACCTATTGCAAGAAGTAAACTTTGGGTGTACCTTTGCCAAGTACACATTGTTTCAACCTTGTGGGAGTGTTTCATATTTATGGAAATAGAATGGAAAGATCCATTACCTTTTGTTCCCTCGTGCCCTTTATAATTCATATAAACGGAAGGGTATAACTGTTTGCTACTTGCTCTAACCGTTGATTGAAATATTAATATTTCAATCAACGCTCTAACATCACCTGGTGCTTGCAGGGCAGTCTTGTTGTCATTGTTCAGGAGTTGATATTGCGAATTTTGGTTATTTTCATTATAATTAATACAGATGTTTAGTTTTTATACAGCCAACCATGTAATAGAGACGTAACGAGTACTCTGCTAACCGAGCAGCTCTGCAATTTTACTTTGCTAAACCATTTTTTAAATATAAAATAAGTTTTTGTTAGTCGAGTTAGTTAGTCTGGGGGACATTGTCGTGTTCAATGAACTATGTCTGAATAAAATGTTTTAATTTTACAATAAAATAATACTAACGTTAGACCGAGTACTCGGCGCTCGGCCGATTGCTCGGTGCTCGGCAGAGTACTCGGTGCTCGGCCGAGTGCTCGGTTCTGCAGAACACAAACCCAAAAATGCTCGGGCTCGGCCGACAGAGCACTTTTTGATACTCGTTACGTCTCTACCATGTAATCATAATTATATTAAGTGAACTCCGAATTATTAAGAGAAGAACACTTAATAATTTATTGACTTCCTGGTCACATCAAAATAAGCTCAAATTGTTTGACCAATATATAGTCAATTGCAATTTACAAATTAGTTAGTAACCTCATGGATTAACAAATATTGACGAAGGTCCTAAGTATTTCAGTTATAATGGTCTATATAGGCAAATTTAAAAAGCAGTGTCTCGCTACTACCACAGATAAAATACACCTATAATAGTACATTAGGGTGGCGCTGTACCATACAAGCAACACTCATTAGTCATTACACTACCTACAATCTCTCTTGTGATATTTGTAAATATACAGTATCGACATAATTATAGTGTGTTTATTTAAATACTTTTTGTACTATAATTGTAAAAATATTCAATCCAGTATTTACATCTACATCTCGTCATTCCCTTAGAATAATAATTGAAAATTTATTTCCTCCACATTAGAACAGTTAACCCCTTCACAACCAGAACGCCAACGGTGGCGTCAGAGCTACACTGCTGCTATAGTCCAGAGACGCCACATATGGCGTTTATTATATTTTAAGTTTATCATCGTGGAATAGTTTTCTATACTCGTTTAAAGCCTGGATTATAACATATGTCTATTGTGCTGAAATTTTTTTTTTATTTTTGGCAAAATCTGGTATTATTTAGCGAACTGCGAAATTAAGCTTGGTCGTGAAGGGGTTAAGAGTTTCAAATCAAATTTGTAATATAAGTTTATTATCGTAATTCACAACAGAAATTTTAAAATAAACTACAACATTGCTTGTGTTTAACATACTGTGGCGGTAATCCATAATCCACAATACTATTGACCGGCCATCCACTTCCAATATGACAATATTCAGAGCAGTACATGCCAGGAGGTGCCATATTTTGCCAAGCGCTTGCCTTTGGTAATGAGCAAGGAAATTCTACTCCACATTGGTATAAATAAGGACTCAAATCAGAGAAACACTGAAGTGCATAATTTGCTTTCATTTCGGATTTTTTCCCACTAAAAGAATCTATACAAGAAAAAATGTAAAATAATATGTACCACCTTACAAATTTGGCACAGTTTTTGATAGCACAAAGAGATTTCTTTCAAACGGTTGCTTATTAAACGGAATTTTATCTTTCATAGGAACTCGTCTATTAGGCTCTAGTGGATCGATTTTTGGTCCATTTCGAGGACCGAAACCTTTCACCTAATCAATAAAACATTCTCTCATCGTACAAAATCACCTTTCAACACACCTTGGGGTAGTTTGCAGTATCATAAAAAGTTATAATGTCCTTTTTTGCAACTCCATTTTGTTGATTAACTGTAAAAGGAAGATACGAGGCTCTAGTAGTTGTCAGGTAGGGATCCATCAATTTCAAATAACCTTTCTCTTCGGGACGTATAGCAGGTTGTTCATCCCTTCCCAATGCTCTTATCTACACAACCGTACATTCCTAGCTATTAACGTTAACATAAATTGCCATACTTACTTCACATTTCGCATGCGGTTCAGGAGGTCGTACCTCTTCACTATACAATGAGATAAATGAAGGGTAAAAAGATTCTTTCATTTCTGATATTTTTGTAGGTTTAACTGGAGGTGGCTTCTTAAAACACTATCCTCGCATATTATAAACGTATACAAATTCAAAATAACATCAACGTACCCTTTCTTGTACATCTCGAACAAAACAAACTCGAGATGATCTTGCTGCAGACGGAAAATTCCTGGTAACAGATTTTTCCGGAAATTTCCAATTATGGACATTTCTGTAAGTTGACGTAGCGTTTTCATCGCGTACGACAACATTCGATTGTTTAAGTTCTGGTTTTATCCTTGCCTTCACTCTCTTCATAATGAAGATAAAAATATATGACAAAATTAAATAAAAACATTCCAGAAAAGTAAGTAGAACATTATTTTATAATGGGACCTTTTCCAAATGATATTTTGATTATTTACACTATTTATAAATTTAAATCTTATTATTATTAAAATGGATGTCATGATCATTGCAATATCTAATACAGTTATTAAGGAAGAGAAACCTTATTATAGATATTGAGACTTTGTAGGTTCTTGCGGTACTGCCCCATGTAGTTTTGCAATTGTTTTGTTTTAATAAGTTATGAATGTATTGTGAATTGCAAATTCTGACCACATTGAAGAATACATAAACCCAAAGAGGTATGGTTACCCTTTTATTCAATAATTTCAAATGGGCAACCCGCCTCTGTTTAGCCCTTTAAGCAGTACTTGTTATGAATGCAAATCTGGTGCGTAAATTCTCTTGGAGTACAATTCCAGTTATTTGATAAGTAAGTCTACTATGAAAATAATATACATATTTTCTTACTCTGTGTATATTTCTCATACTAACATGAACATGGTCAAGAAATTCCGTGCTCAATTCCATATAAATCTTAATAGGGACTTCATATTTGATTGCTGAGAAAAAGTAAAGGGTGATGCAGACAACTTTTGAGAGAACAAATAGGCTAAATTTGTTGATAAAGGACAAAAATATTGTCAGTTAACAACTTATATCGTATGCCTCCTTTACAAAAACTACAGAATCAGAGCCAACCTATTCCTGCAATGCCATCCAGGATTTTATGCTGAGTCACAGAGCATTTTACAATAAGTCTAATAAAACAACAGTGAGCGAGAACTTAATAGTTGAAGTCTTTTAAAAATAATTCAATTCAATTTCAATGCGTATTTGTACGAGATGAATATCATTATGTTTAATTAATTTTCTCTAAACTTACTTTGTGGAAGGAAACATGGCTTTTGCCGAACCTAAATCATCTTTAAATCATTTGATTTTTTATTTTATTTGAAAATGTTATACATATACTGATTTCTGCACAGTACTACATGAGTATGTGAAAAAATTCTAGCAATACTTTGAATGTAAGAAATCTATTTACTGAGCAGTAATTTCAATTCAAAAGTAGATTTTTTTTCATTGATTCACATGATAGTAAAACTTTGTTCATAAATAGAGTGATGTTACCTTTTCAATTTATTTGTAACTGTTTGGTATACCCTAAAAAGTAATATTAAATGATTTTCGCCATACAAATCAAGCGAGGTTTGGTGCTTTCATTGAATAACTCAAATCATTTGAAGCTTTTAACTGTAACCAATGGATTCAATTAATTAATATAAATTGTTAGTCAATAACGAAGAGTCAACTCTTTGTCAATACCATGAATGCGAGGAGCATTTTCTAAGATAGAGGCTAAGAAGTAATTCACATTTAATGTCAGTTTGTTAAAAAAATTACCTCGCCAGTTCAACAATTCCAATCTGCCTCTGTACAACTATAAATCACAAAAACTGCTTCAAAATCATGTCTAATAAGCATTAGAAAGAGCCCATTTCACTGATATAAATTTGTTCGGTAAAGTACCGTCATTCTAGCTGAACAACCAGTTCTTTAAGTTAAGTTAAAAAAGAATAAGATTATAGAGTAGGTCTTGATTTTTCTAACTGAAACATTGTGATCTTTGGTGGTATCACTTTAGAAACAGAATGATGGGTTGTGCTAGAGGTAGTACATTTTCTCGTGGCCTATGAGTCAGTCAGTAGTACGAAATGTGTCTATCTTGCTAACAACAAACCAACCTAAAAATACATTTATGTGTAACCATTTATATAACTTAAGTCAATGTTTTTATCTTTTGGAATTTCACTTACAAAATCCCTCTCCCTCGTAAATAGTCACGCCTTTGCGCAGCTTTCTTCAAGGGTACGGGTTACAAGAAAATGCACTATCTCTACAATAATTTAAAAGAGATCATTGTTAATCCCATATACATGGGCTGTTGTTACAGCTTTACTTTATCACGATCTTAATTTGGTGGATCTTTTAAGAACAGAATAGTGTAAATAAGTATAATTTTGTAGTACATACGCAATCAAACTCCTGTGCCACATTTGGAATAAGTCTGTGATGTAATCCGGTCGATGTTCTATAATCTGCGGCCTTATTTGCAACAATAGGAATTCCATAATCAATATTGCCTAAAGTATTATTTGTACATATTAATGGAGGCATTTTATATCACAATGTTCAAGGAAATGTTTGGAATGACATTATTGATGTAACTTTGAGTATCTGTAGCAACTTGACACATACCAAAATGTCCGAATTAATTGATGAAAGCGAGAGATTCTTGTATGATTTACCAGATGATTTATTAATAAAAACGGTAAAAGATTTGGAAACAGAAATATTAAATTTAGAGACCGAAAATCAAGTTTTCGAAAGTTTTTTACTCAAAAATGAACCGGCATTGCTAACTGGTGATTGTGGTTCAATGTATTGACATCTGGCGTTAAATAACATTATAGGTGTCGCACAAATATTGGAACTGGCTAATAAAATGCAACAAAATCAGAGTCATCCATCACAATTAGCATTGAATGTAGAGCGAAGAGAGACTATTGCATCGAGCCGACGAACAGATTCGATTGTAAGATTTGCAACAACTGCTACATCGATTGGAGAGAAAGGCCCAAGGTAAATGAATTAAAAAATTTTAAAGAAACACTTTCATTGAGCTAAGAATGTACAATCCTCGTTAACGTACTCTATTATTAAGTTGTCGCCATCTACAATAGTATTGTTGCATAGCAGCGTTTGCATTGTAACACTAAGATTGGAAGAAACTATTTCTCGACACGATTTTAGAAAAATCCGTAACATTGGTGAATCGCTCCGGTTATTTCTATTCGTCAGCTTACATTCTTCGGCAACAGCATCTATAACCCTTCCTAACAATTTAAATTATAAATATTCATTTATAACGTTTACCCAATGTCCATTGCTTTGAAACAAAGACAGGCACTTCTTTCACGTTTTTTGTAGCGGGAAGTTGAACATTAAAATAAACTCGATCGGTGGCGGGTACACTTTTTAATCCAGTGGCTTTATTTTTAATGCGCATCAACTGCACTTTATTAGCTAGAGAACACGATTTTGATTTCTTTTTAGCCTCTTCCAGTTTAGCGTTCAGCTAAAATTAGAAGCGTTAGTATTACAAAAGAAAAGGAAATTATACCCACCTGTTCGTCCAGTTCCTTTTTAATTTGGTTAAATTGTTTAACGGGCGCTGTAAATTTTTCCAATTCTGCATTTAAATCTTTCGCTACGCAATTCCCAATGTGTCTGTGGATGACGCAAAAGTGTTGGCCACAATTATCGCAAACCATAGCCACATAACTACGTTCATTACATAAAGCATGGGAACAAACATAACTACCTGGAGAAGGTTCCAAGTTAGGTTTATTTGTAGTAGGAGTACTAACACAATCGGGCGAATGATGCGTGAAGTGCACTGAGCAAAAAAGGAGTCCACATTTACATTTTAAAGGTAGAAAGTCTAATTGTTTACAACTTAAAACTGAGCACTGTACACCTACATCTGGTAATTCCATTTTATTGATGTTCGTTGAGACTATTTAAGGCAATGTCGGTCCACTTTTGCTCCTGTTCTTTCAGTGTTAGGTTGATGTCACCATTATCGGCTTCGGGATCGGGTAGTTCATGTAAGGGTGCATCTATTTCTTCTTGGGGAAGAACGTCTGAACGCCAAGTGTCGTCTACTAAATCTACTAAATATCCTTCTATAGTTACTTGACTGTCCATTTCAATTTTAACTTTTAAGGTTATGTATGTGATGAGATGACTTGGTTAATTTTGCGCTGTTGCCAATGCTTTATATTTTACGTTCACTTTTGATTAAAAACACTGTGAACTTACAAAGATAATGTACGGTAGAAGATACTTCCCCTTCGCTGATTATAATGCCTTTATAGTCCAGTCAATGAATGCTCAAAAAGGAGTATAGAGGGTTTGGAAGAGGGTAGTTTTTTTGTCATCGGTAATATGTCGGGAGCACTTATGAGATAAACATACTAAAAGTCCTGACGTTTACACCTTACGCTAGAGGGGGGAGGGGGGTGGAAAGGACTCGTTTTTCTGTTTTTCGCTTTTATCTCATTAACGGTGGGTCGTACAATAAAATGTAGTATTAGCAAAAAGAAAGTTTATTAACTTTACAATGTTATTGCTTATAATCATTTTTCTTCTATTCCTTATAGTTTCTGAGATATCTGCACGCAAAAATCGTCAATTTGAAAAAAACAAAAAATTGGTTACTTTTTGTCGAAATTTTGTTTCTACTCTTTAATCCTTCGTTTTACAGTAAAACTCATAAGAATAAAAGTTGCACAGCATTAAACTACTTTTAAAATTATGTATTGGTTGAAGGACACACAGGGGAGCTAGAAAACAAAAATTGGGAGAACAAGAACGACGTTACCGATTGAAGACGCCGGTAGATATTCATTTCGACCTAAATACCGAAATTACAGTACAGCAAGAACTTCTGTTTTCGAATAAACATAATAAAACAAGGCTTATCGATATCCTCAGACCTACATATGAAAAAAACAACATTGACACAATTCAAGGATCAGACGACGCTGATCTTCTAGTTGTCAGTACAGCTATTGAGCAATCGATTCAAGGAAATTTCAATGTTGCTGTTGTTGGGGGAGATGTTGATCTACCAGTGCTTCTTACAGCTAAAACTCCTGCCGACCATGATATTTTATTTATAAAACCTGGCCGAGGAAAGTGGAAACAAATATTTATTCCACCCAACAGATGCAGAAGCAGGGACTAAGTGAAATTCTCTTCCTACACGCATTCACGGGTTGCGACACTACCTGTACAGCATTTCGCAGAAGTAAGCTTGCCCTCGTTAAATTACATTAAAAAAACGAAGATATCCAAAGGGAAGCGAAAGTTTTTCATAATGCCTTCTCAACAGCGACTCAAGTTAAGGAAGCTGGGGTGCCCCATCCAAAAATTCATCACTGAATCTTCATCGATTCAAGTGTTTTTTGAAGTCAGCTTCGAAAATGAGACCTGGTTAATTTATCAAATATCCCACCAAGCGAAGGGGTCACGAGAGAGCCATTCATTCCGGGTATATTTACAAGTGCAGCTATGGTTAGGCCAGAAAGTTAACCCAGAATTGTGGGGTTGGGAGCGCAAAGCAGATAATACTCTTGCGCCTGTTCGAACCATAGAAAATATTAAATACAATCTTCTGTAAATGCACTTCAAGCAGATGTGGGTGTAAAAAACTAGCAATTAACTGTTCATCGTTATGCCAGAACTGCCAGGGTCATTCTTTCAAGTTTCAATGGTGTCTCCATATTACCCAATGAAGGAGACAACTTGAATGAAATGAAAGTTTCCGCCCTCGATATTTTTGTGGATATTGAGACGGATGAGGAACCAGAACACGAACCAGATGCAGGGCCCTCACGGCCCAACCGAGCAAGATAATTTTTTTAATTTTGGCCTAGATAGAATCAAAATAGTAAACCGATACATTTTAAAGGTAATTTAATGCTGTACAACTTTTTTCCTTAAGAGTTTTACTGTAAAACGAAGGATTAAAGAGTTCGAAACAAAACTCAATTTTTTGTTTTTTTCAAGTTGACGATTTTTGTGTGCAGATATCTCGGAAACTATAAGGAATAGAGGAAAAATGATTATAAGCAATAACATTGTAAAGTTAATAAACTTTATTTTTGCTAATATTATATTTTATTGTACGACCCACCGTTAACGAGATAAAAGCGAAAAACAGAAAAACGAGACCTTTCCACCCCCCTACCCCCTCTAGCGTAAGGTGTAAACATCAGGACTTTTAGTATGTTTATCTCATATGTGCTCCCGACACATTTCCGATGACAAAAAAACTACCCTCTTCCAAACCCTCTATAATCGTTCATTGACTGGACTATTAGTATCTGTGAGTGCAAACATCTCTATCATTGCGGTAAATTGAGACTAAAACATAGTATGATGGACTGTGTACATGTGCCCAGTATGGCGCTATACCATGCACCATGTTGTTTTCCAAAAAATACCTATTTACTTCATAAAAATGAAATTTACACATACGAAATGACCCATTTGTTAACATAATCGTCAAATACTATGGTCTTCCAAAATGAAGCCAATCCTTGCTCTGCTCATGAAACTAGGTTTTCATTTCTCGAATTACCTCAGTGGCCCAAATAAGTAGAAGTTTAAGAAAGGTAGGTCAGCAAGACTATAAGATCGATGGGGAACACGTTCCAACAAACTGTTATGATGTGTGCAGAAGTCATCAAACTTGTGCGCGGTCAATATCCTTGCTGAATAAAAACCTAAGGAGGTTCCGCATTAATATAGTATCGTCAGGGAGAATTCCAAAAATTTTCTTGTTCCGGGCTTAACGACCCTGTGTTTAATCACAGGCCACACTCTGGAACAAGGAAAGCCTTCACCTCAGCCAACACACTACTACACTAAACTTTCAACTTCAAACACCCCAAAAAATTTCAACCGTGACAAAGGTTCACCACTTTCTCCAGTATGGAAATCTGTTATCCCATTGACTGATGTGTTACTTCCTCCTGATGGAAAAGGTGTAAATATAGCCAGGTGTAGCTTTCTCTTTTCAATGTTCCAGCATATGCAGTTTATTGGAGTAGTGTGCCTTGTTCACGTTGATTCATTTGGTAAGTTTTTGTATTTTACTTTTGTGTTGTTACTTGTCCTGATGAATCGCCTTACGAAAGACAAAAAAAATAACTTATTTATTTCACCACTAAAATATTTTACAATATCCATTCCCTTATAATACCCGAAGGTGTAAGGGGTTATCAGACACGCCAAGCCTCAGAGTAGATATTGTACACGGGATAATTATAAAAAATTTAATATATAATACAAACAAGCACTGAAGGTAAATAACCCTGTACGTGAATTGGTAGATTTAAAACTATTTCTCAATCTATAACAATTTATTTTTAGAATCAATTTATCACAAAGAACAGAGCTTGCTGTAAAAGAAATGGAAGATATGCAAACTGATTTAGCAGAATTTATTAAACAATCTCACAGAATGAAATGTAATTTGAAAGCCAAACTTGAAGAACTCAATATTCAAGAAATAGAAGTTAAAGATGCAAGAAACGTATTCGAACAAAGCGTTGTTATTGATGGAGTGGATCCATTGACGCAACGAATTCCTGCCGAGAAGTTCATACGGTTTTGCGTAAAATAACCCTACGGTTATTTACTAAAATATTGTAATGTTTTAGGTATATGGAGGAATGGTTGAGAAGTGCGGAATTGACCATAGGAAAAATGCGACTGAGGACAAGTACTGCGAAAGCTACATATTTCAAATTGTCCAACCAATTGGTAGAAAAGGAGGAACTTGGAGAAGCTGTTGATGCTGCTGACTTTGATCAATTACGAATACAAAACAAACATTTGGCCGAAACAATTGAGGAAAAGAATATGCATCTACTAGAATTAAAGAGAATGAATGGTAAGGTGCACATGCTTTCATTCTAATTACTTTTGGCTTTCTTAGGTATGTCTAATTTGGTATTGAGTATTAATAAGAAGCATCTACAAAAACAAGTTTCTGATATGAAAGCCGTAAAATGTTCGATTAAGACAAAGAAGGAAAAAATAATACATTTGTGTAATGAGTATGAAACCGTTGGAAAGCAGGTGGAAAAAGAGAAAACGAAATTTGAAAAAATTCACAATTTAACACAAAATTATACTGTAATAACATTGTGATATAGATAAATTTCAAGATTTACAAATCACACCTTAGGTACCGGATACAATGGATTACATAAAAACAAATGTAAAGCTTCTAGAGTTAAGGAAGCAACTAAAAATATGGGAGAGGAAAACCCACATACAACAGGTATTTTGGTGGTCTTTAATTTATTTAAAATTGTTAAGGCTGAATTGCAGTTTGTACTTAACACATGTATTCACCAAATGAAAAATCTCACTGGTTGTAAAGATGTACAACAATCGTGGTTTGAGTAAGGCACTCGTCGTTTGCTAAAAGAAAATCAAATTAGCAGGATAACCACTATGAATTGAAGATGTTTTATGAAACAATAAAGGTATCAACTTTCTTAAGTTTCAATATTGAAGACAAACAACACTTACCAAGTAGATACAAACTTGAGCAATAATAATTCATAACATTGGAACATAGGTACATCCTTGCTGCCCCTTTTTACATGGTACCCATAAAAAGCAATAAATGAGCCCCCCCTTTGCGAGCGGAACCACCAGCACATATGATGTCTATCCATGGTACCCATAAGTTCTCAAATTAATTTTGAAAAATTTACATGCATAGAATATTTTCCTTTCTTTTTATAGCGCCTTTTTCACAGTAATCAATTTTATTTCATACAGAATGATGAAAATTTAATTAGGGGTTATAACCCACGCCTGACGCAGGATTTGAGGCAGTGGAGTCCATCCAGACAGACTGCTTACAGATTGTACCGTCATCCTTATGGCTAAACACTACTGTATAGTCAACGTTTATGCAATCTCCCACAATAGAGATACTAATAAAATATTATACAAATCAGAGGAATATAAACTTCACACATCTTAAAACTTTAAACAACGTAGACAAACACACAAATATGTAAAAAACACCTCTGTAATATGAACATGGGTTAACAATTTTAGTAGTTGATGCTTTCAAACTCAACCACTTGCAAAAAGGCAAACTTAAACAATAATTTCGGAAATTTTTTGAAATTCAAGCATAGATTGAGCATGCAGTTACTTATAATTAGTTCGGGAAAACTGTGTACAGTTCACTAACAAATAAGAACCTCTGATTATATTAAACAAGCTTTAAAATAAATTTGAACTTTGACATCAAGCAATAATATGATACAGTTAGATATAGCTACTCTCCCAGGAGGAAATCGTGACAATCACGCTACCCACTCAAAATGAACAAAGAAAGCAATAATACTTTCAATCCATTACCATATTAGAAAGGTGAGTAAATGGGAAAATGATGGAAAACCTGCTAGTTATATGTACACTAGATAGAATGGATGTAGATATCACCTCATTCTCAGTAATAATCACAACCTGTAGCTTAAAGACAAGATAATACACTCAACCTTAAAAGGTTTACCTAGTATTTTAATGATGTAGGAATGAAGTACCTGCTAGGTCCAATCCAGCAATAATTATTACCTACTCAAAACTATAGCGATCATGTGTAAACAGCATCAGCAAATTAATATGAATATTGGAGTATTGGACTAGAACATTTTACCAGATTAGGCGACATTCTAAAATCTCGCAGAGGTAATGGTTCCATACGGTTCGATTTTATTTTTACCAAGGTCTAGCAATTGCTAAAAACCTTGATATTGGAATAAATAAAAGTATATGGTCTGAAAACAATCTTCAATTACTATAATATTTTTATTTAAAAATTTTATTTGTTTTGGGTTAAACTGTGTAGATAATGGAATTGATTAAATAATCCAAACGTTTCGGACACCACTTACAGGTGCCTTCTTCAGTGGGTTAAAATTAAAATTAAAACGAAAAGAAAACTGACAAATTGTACAATTAAAACTAAATTGTCAACTATAAAATTTTTAAATAAAAATGAACAACTGTGGAAGCTTTCATTATTATACTAGTGATATTGTTTACGATGAGTGTCCACTGGGAATGTGTTTGTAGGTTTATGGAGAAAGTTATATAAAGAAATGATTACTTCAATTTTTTTTAAGTCCGAGATTTAGTTAAAATAATAAATTAACATTATTATAAATGTTTTTCTCACCTTATTATTTTATTGAGTATTTTTTACTCTAAAAAATTAATAACGAGTGTAAGTGCATCCCTTTTCTGCTAGTTTATAATCAATAAATGCAGCTGTAGAAAAATCTGATCAGATGCGACAAATATTATATTCAAACTTATTTTCGTTAGCTTAGCAAAAATACCTTCACCAAACGTACTCTATCCATGGGTTCATTAGAAAAATGAACATAAAAAGTTAAAATCGTTTGAAGTCTTCGAATTTATAGTACATAGTACTGAAATGATCATTCAAAACAGAAGCAGAGTAATCTTAGAGTAATAATCTATAACCATGGTAACACCCCAAAATCTTAAAACTATGGCAACACAAAATAAGTTATGCAAACCTGACTTGTATAGGTATCATTTTTCAGTAATTTTAATAGGTAACTCAATATGGGCTCTAACTGGTTGGAAAAAGAAGAGGAATATCGTAAAGTAAATGAAGAACTACAAAAACAAAATAAAATACTTATGGAGGAGTTTGACGATGTTTTGGTAGGTGCAAAACTTTTAATTCATTTTCTAATGATAAATAATTACAGAAAAAACAAGCAAATAGACTTTTAGAGTCGAGAGCAACGGTATTGCAAAAAAATGGATGCTCTTTTGTACAGAATAAAGTGAAATTTTTTGATCATACTGCAAAAGAAAATAATTATGAAACTTCAAATAACATTGAACTTGTCAACATACCCGATAGTGTTGATCAAATGGGAATTAAAGGGATGTCTAGTTTTTATAGAGCAAAAATTAAAACATTACAAAGTGATAATCAACAGTTACAAGTAGATTTGAAAAATAAGGTAAAGATGTAAGCTAAACGGAATAACGGGGGAATCTACGTAATCTTTTAGTGTGAAGAACTTAAGAAAATCCAAAAAGACAACAATAAAATCGTAGATGAAAAAGAAAAATGGTTTCAAGCATATAATACACATAAAGTAACAATCGGCAAATTGGAAAGTCAAATTACAGCTTTAAATACAAGGTGCCAATCGAAAGAGACAGAAAATGCAACACTACGAAAAGACATGGAACAGACGAAAAAGGAATTTAAACACACAAATTTAAATATAACTGGAAATGAAGTGCGTTTAAACAGAGCGCTAGAAGAGAATGACAAACTGAGAAATGAATTGAAAACTGTAAAGCAAGAAGAAAAGGTAAGTTACTTTTGAATGTTGAAACCGCACTCACAAATTACAAGTTTCTCCTTTTAGCAATTAAAGGACGTGCTCAAAAAAGAAATGGGCGAATTAACAAAAAGACTGCAACAAGTTGAAAAGCAAAAAGGTGAACTAGTAACTGCCTACAAAAAACAAATACAGCTTATCGATAATCTGAAAAAGCAAAAGGTAAAATTGTTCTGTAACTAATATACATCAAAGATAACATTTTTTAGCTGTATCTAGAAGGTTTGAAGATAGGGGAAATGAGCGAAAACGAATTTATGAAAATTTTGAGTTGGAAAATCGAATAACTGGTATTTTGCTAGTTGAGGAATTAATGTTATTTTTAATATACTTTATTAAAACCTAGGTACATAAGATAATATAATCACAACGTAAATACCCACTATTACAAAGTGGACGTTGAATTTTTTCTTCTTATAAAACTGTTGCCATAAAAGATACATTAGTGTGGTGAACATTCATGCAATGGTTTACGTTCTTAATGTAATTTAATAAAATCTTAAAATTGTAGATAGAAGGTATTGCCATATGCTTTTAAAAATTCGGAAAAGTCTGACATGTATTACGTACGAAATAAAATGTTAATTAGGTATGGAAACATTTTTTATCTTGTAGTTCTTTCCGAAGATTTCTATTCAAGTTTTTTGCCAAAAAAAAAAGCAAACAGAAGGTACAATATTCAGTGAAGTATTTTAAAATTGACACAAATTATCACGTGAAAGTCCATAGGTTAGGAAATAAGATACAGAACGCGGAAAGAAATTCTAATCAGGCAGAAAAACAAAAAATTCAAACCCAGAAAGAGATGTCAGGACAAAGCAAGAAATATAACATTGAAAACTAGTTTAAGATTGTCAAACAGCAACAAATAATAATAAAGGCAAATATTTAACATTCGAGTTTTACTATTAAAAATACTTGTATTGCTGGTTCAAGTAACTGCAAGTTGAAATGATCAACTTACTTACTCTATTTTTTTTTGAAGTTTTGCTGTTTGGTATTTATTTTATTACATTATTGGAATATTGTGGCCAGTATTAGTTTACTCATCATAATTAGATTTAGAATGGTTTTTGTTTTCTTTCCACAGCAAAAGATGTTAGCAATCAATTTTTGTGTATACTAGCCCCCCCCCCCCCCCCCGCCACTACCTTAACCCCAATACGCTAAAATTGGTGATGAACTACACAAAATAATTGAAATGTAATTACAAAAAATATTTTTATTAATGTAATACAAAATGCTTAATCTTACGATATAATACTTTTCAGTTCAACAACGAGATAATAGTATGTAATGATTATGCACAAAAACAACTTACGTCTAAAAGGAACTATAAAAATTCCCTAAAATAAAGAAAAAACATGTCTATGCATAGTCGTATCAATAAACTAATTTTATTGTAAAAAGAAAAATGTAACTTGTCAATGCAAGTAAAAAAGTAAAAAAAAAAACGAACTTCTATAAAAAAAATCAAACGAAACTTTGCTGAGAACAATCTACAAAAAAAAAGGAAACTGTAATATTAACAATCACATATCAAACATTATACAAACCTTTTCGGTTTTTAGAGGTAATAAAGAACACTTTCCAATTCTGCACTTGGTGTCCTCTGCACAAATTGGCCAATGAGGAAAGCGAGCTTATGCGCATATTGGCAAGGAGCCGGAACACGAACAGCACCAGACCAATTGAAATACATATGCGTCAATTTATATGTAAGTCGTTGTAATTTATCCGCGTCCAAACCCATAGTATCGAACAAAACATTGTAACTGGTGGGGGAAACGGTTCCTTGGCGGACGCATTGGCTCACAATAAAAAAGTCGTATCTGAAAATACAAAAAATAATCAGTTTTCATTTAGTAACATTTCTTTAACATTCACCTTTCCGGAAGAGTAATAACGTCATCTACTACGGTACCTGGGCTTGGATTACTGGTACCAGAAAAAATTCTGGTATTGATGCGCTTAGACACCACAATGAATGAAAGTTTCACCTTACTTTCATCACCATATAACTCTCCCAATTTACTAACGATGTGTTTAACTTCATGTTGGAAAACATACGGGAGCTGACCATCGCCCACCCCATCTCTATAGATCATTATTTTATCAGGAAGTGCTCCGTTTATTGCCGTCCACTTTCTGCATGCCTTGACAATACCGAGAGCAAAGTCATTTGAGAGCTCTTCACCAGAGCAATGGGCCGTTACACTCGAAAAATATCTTATGCACTCATGGTTTAGCGTCGCAACGAGCGCACCATAACTCTTCTCTTTATGGCTAGCGTCATGGCAGACATCATAGCCGACAATCATTAGATTTTTGTACGGTAACGGTATTGACCACGGGGCACCTCCTAATTTGCAATTTAATTGAATTGCCACTTTCGTTGCAATCGACATTGCGCCTTTGGAGTCTAAATTCTTTGCCAAAATTACTTGCGTTGGGACAGCTTTCTCTACGCAGCATTTTTTCTTGATGGAAGCGTAACGGTCGGCTTTGTTGTTCGTCGCAACACACATAATTAACTGAGGATTATAGACGTTCATCGACGAATCTATACCTTCTAAATATGAGGGTGTTCTATCGTCCCTTATCTCTTGCAGTTTAGGGAAAGGAATGGACCAGTGCATTCCTTTCGCTGCTCTGGAAAGCATTTGAATAAAAGACTGTGCCTTTTCTTTTAATCTGTTTGGGCAAACTACAACCCATGTGCTTAGTTGCACCGAATGTACCATGGGATTCGACCGTAATTCCCGTGTCCAATCAACTTCTGCTCCAGCTGAATAAGTGCCTCCGTTACCACAACAAATTTTCTCCACTGGTAAAACACGACCTAATAAAGAAGAAAGAACCATTTAGAATGTGATAATTCAAAAATTTGAAATAATACAGAAAACGGTGCAATACTTATGTGTAAGGTTTCAAAAAAACACTAATTGAAATTGATACCTCGAATAGGAATTTCAATGGAAAACTCTTTAATATTCGATTTCTTGCTTCGCTAATTATTTTAGACAAAAAATCTATTTAACTTTTTTGTAGGGATAAAAATTCTGAATCGATTGATGTTACTTATTTTTGAATTTTTCGGAAATCAAATATTTAGGGGAATAAAGATTTCCACTTCTCAAAAATCAATGGTGTTTTGAAATTGTTGAGAGGTTTTAATAAAAAAATAAATTTTTACACAATGCAACTAACATCCTTTAATTAATAATACTAAATAATAAAATAACTTCATTTAACATGTCTGAATCTTGCTGCAACAACGCTCAAATTAGAGAAAATGATGCTCATTGACGGATCAAGAACTATTGTTTTTACGTCAGCCATTCCATGGCTATGGTGCTTTGGCCAATTCTACACCGTGTATATGCATTTCATATTGCAGATTGTAATGCAAATTCCCTTTCTTCTTAGCAACTATGTTACAGGCATTGTGAAAGCAAGCAACTTCGTGTGGGGAAAAAGCAAAAGGGTTATTAAAACTTAAAAAAGTTCTATGCGAGAGGCGAGAGAGAGCATGATTATTTTAAAACATAATATTACTGATTACAAGATATGAAGGATGGAAGAAAGAAAAGTGTTAAAACTACCTAATGAATTTAATGAGACAATATGGTCAAAAACACAAAACCTCCCCCATAAGTTTTTTTTTTTTTATTTATTTTTTAAATTTTAACCAAATAAAAACTTATGGGGGAGGTTTTGTGTTTTTGACCATATTGTCTCATCACTTTACCCCTATTTGGAGAACTAACGTCCAACCTTATGGATCACCACAACTTTAATGAATTTAAACCAAGACGCTTAACGTTATCATAATAAACACCAATGGAGATATGTAAAGTATTGCGGATAGGGTTAAAAAAACCTTTATCATACTTATGATAGGAAATGTTAAAGAAAAAAGAAAAGAACCCAAATACAAAATTAAGTAGTACTGTTATATTTTATCTTGTGTACTAAATTTGACCAATACTACTTTGGAGATACTCAGACACAGACCTGCTCCTTGAAACAATTTTCAATATTTTCCAGTTTCCATTCCATTTTATACAAAAGTTAACAAACAACAAATACATATCTATAAACTTTTAACACATACATTGGCTTAAACATTGAAAAAAAAAAACTACCACTACCCACCTGGAAATTCCACTAAATTTTGAGCCAATCCCAAATCGTACTGTTGCAATTCGCGTACAATTTCGGGTTTTTCTCGAAGACGACGACTAAAAGCCAACAACTTCTGAATTCTTGGGCCAGGACCTACTCTTGTATGATCGGCCAATGCCCTCATTAATTGAAAGTTTGCACGTTGCGAGTCCGTTAAGCCGGTCATTCTACACAATTCTGGCACCAAGTGGATTATTTCGGCCATGCCCGCTCGCACTTCGCGTGCTTTTGCGCGAGATACCAACATAGGTTGATCCATCGTTGTAATTCTTAGCGAATATCTCTACAAAATTAAGGCTTGAATAATGAAACATCTCGTCACTTACAGTACGCACATCTTTAAAATATTGTGCATAAGTAATCGAGGTGCCGTCACGTTTGCTAAACTTGGACGATGGCGAAGTATTAAAATCCACATCATCAATATGATATGTCCTGTTGTTATACTCGGTCAGTACAACACTCCCGATGATTCTACTTTGAAATATTTTTTTATAATTTGTATGGTCGGTCTGGGCACATTCATTTAATAATTGTAATACGGTGTCATATCTCATGACTTTATGCGTAATTTCGCAGCACATTAAAATATCATTTTCGTGTTGCCTAATAGACGTTACGTATCCCGGCCACAGTTCCATTTGATGTTCGGGAATGGAAATCTTAAATCAAATGAGGTACCGATAATAAACGCAAAAATAGTAATATGTATGCTATACCTTTGCAACTGCATCAAAAAAGTTACGCCCTACCAATTGTAATTTTAAATGAGAAAGGCATTTTCGCATTATAATATTAAAGAGTTGCAAGTATTGATAGTCACCAACTGCAACGTCCCGAACTAAACGAATGCTGATTCGAACATCTGCATTTGTCTCTAGAAATAATAAAAAATAATGTAATTTCTTAATATTGAAATAAGAACTAACTTACGTTCATCTTTCACAAACAGCTCTAAGGGATCCGGATTGAGTCTTGCCGATGTATATAAAACTGTTCCATCGAATATATAGCCATTTAATACTTCTTGCGTGGCTCTCCTAAACTGCCCTTTCTTAACGTTGGTCCTATCTTCTTCCGGTGAGAAATCTACTCGATATTGATACAATGACCAATCGGGTTTTTGCATCAATTTAAAATAATTCGCGTTTAACCTGACGGGATTGCCATGCACACCTTACATATTTGGAAGTATAAGAGATAAAATATTTACAGCAAAATATATCACATACCTTTCTTAGTTGGTAATGCCTCGGGACGTGTACGCATAATTGGGCCCTCGTGTAACTGTCTACGGCCCCGCATATTGCCTCGCCTTGCTCCAAGCGGATCAGATCCATTATCACCGACAACTGCGGATATAACAATATTACAGTTAAATTACATTTATTAAGGTTTGACAATTTTCCCCCTCATTTGAACATATATTAAATTTTGGAATCATACTTTCATATGCAAAAACCGCTACTTTGGGAGAGTTCAAGCAACGAGATGAAAGTACGCTTACCTTCACTAATCAAGTAAATACTTTGGTGTAGTACTTCCACTATGTAATTTCAAATCAATCCCACCTACTTTGTACTAAATTCATTAAAAAAAAATCACTCACGTCCTCCTGCACCCTGTCCTTCAGTTGGTGCATCACTTCTATGCGTTGCTCTACCCCCAGCAGGATGCTGCAATTGTAGAAATAATTATTAAAACATATTCCAAAATATTGTTTTCAATTTTCAATATATAGAAATATGTTTGAATTTTTGTTCAATTTTCAGTAAGGCAATTGTGTTGTTTTCTAACTTTATCCATTAAGCCAATTGTGTTGTTCTCTAACTTTATCCATTTACGTCACAAATAATAAAAACATCAATCTCTAATTTGCAACAGATGAGAAAGGAAAATATAATGCCTAAAAACAATTTGAATTTTTATTCTATATTGACCAATTACAATTCTGATGACAGAAAACAGTGCTCAATGGCAATGAAATTTAAGACCCTAATGATTTGTCAGTTTTTTTCAACTCATGATGGATGTTATAACTATATATTGAAAATAAAGGTGAACATTGCATTTTTTTAAATTAAACAAAGTAACAAGATTTAACACTTTTATCTGACATGCTTAGAATTAAGTCCACTGTATTAAAGGAGGACATTACAAAGTGTACTTGCAGCAAGAGTGAGAAACGAAACTGAATAACCTAGCTAGGGGGGTCACACAATTGAATTGTTCATCTTCTTTTAACCCTAGCATAGTTTCATTTTGTCTCTCATTT
Source organism: Pyrocoelia pectoralis (assembly GCA_036250285.1). Lineage (NCBI taxonomy): Eukaryota > Metazoa > Arthropoda > Insecta > Coleoptera > Lampyridae > Pyrocoelia > Pyrocoelia pectoralis. The sequence goes on along the minus strand of CM070075.1, from coordinate 5,464,850 downwards.
TATTACGATTAGAATAAACAGAGGAATCTCTTCTTAAAGCAGAAATTAATCAGAAACACACGAGACAAAAGTAACTTCACCTGTATGCTATTTTGATGACTGTCATTATAGAACTGTATGGTATACGCCAGCACGAAGAAACACTACGGTCCCTTGTTTGTAAATTAATAATATTTAATAAACACAAGCCCCGTTACATTATTACACAATGCATTGAAACAAACAAACATTTATCTACTAGAGAATTAAGAACAAAGTCTATGTTTGATGATTTGAAAATGAAGATCATGGATTTGTAAGTTGGAAGTAGAGAAATCTTGAAATCTACACACACTTCCTTGCATATGCCAAAATTAGATGTCTATGTAAAACTTATAAAATGTGACAAACAAAAGATTACATTCGGTCAGCTTTTGCATATGAAGAAGAATGGAATAACATTGACAGAACAAACGTTTTGAAACGGAAGAATATTACCATGTTAGTCTCATCCTCAGTAACGAAAACATGAATAATATATTCTAATTCTATGAATTTGTAAAGTTTCCAATATCGCTACCGTAAAAGACAGCCATTTATAGAATTTAATATGACACTTTGCCCTCTAAACCAGAGGTTTTCTAACAGTTTTTGTCCAATGTAGCAGAAGGAAACATGACGAACACAACATTGCTTAAATGCTAACAACTTCCTGAGTTATTAAAGAAGAACAACTTGTAAAAGAATTTAATATTTGAATAGATAATTTTACAGGAAAAACAAAAATTTGTAGTGGTCTATATTATTAAGATTTTAAGGCTTTACTTTTATTTCATTATGAAAATAGGTCATGTTTTATTGGACCATTGTGTAGTAAAATCGAAACAGGTCTCCAGAGATTCTCAATGCAGTCATGTGTGTTAAAAGATGAAACATCAATTAAGTGTTAAGATCTCTGAATGCAAGTAGATTTAATAGTTTGAGACACGTTAAATTTGTCCACAAATTTAAATGTAAATATACACTTTGATGCAATGACCAGTTTCCAACAGGGTATGTTTAATTTAAATCAAAATGATAAACAGAACAAATACATTAACCTATTTTAGTAACATTTACAAAATTTAAATAAATGCTTGAAGAATACTAAAATTATTACATAGGTAGCTGTAGAATGGATCTATATAATTAGTCAGGATATAATTAGTGCTATTGTTGATGGTACAATGATAATGGCACCTTAGGTGTTTTCTTTTTGGATTTTGTGGTAGCCTGTGGTAGCTTTAAGTCAGCTCTGTCAATACACACCATTCCTTTTATAAAAATAACCCTATTCGTTTTAAAAGCTTTATTTAAGTTTTATATTAACCTGAGGCAGAAATGTCTTATGACGCAAGGCACTTTAATCACGTGATGATTGTGCATGTGCCCAAGCCTGTAGCGATGCAAAAAGAAAACACCTCATAATTAGGTTGCAATTTTTAATTTTACTTTACCTTTGGAATTTTAAGCCTTCCTTTCCTTTGTTATTTTAAGCAGGTAACCAATAAACCCTCAAAATAAAAGGGAGATTACCAATTGTAATTGATTATGATTGTTGATTGCTGAAAGTAGTGCTGTTATGTTATGTAAGTTATGTTACTGTATTACTGACAAATTATTAAAATAATGTCAAATAATTTATTAAATCATAAAAATCGATTTAAATAAAAAAATCAAGCGGTTTGATTTTAGTTAAAAAACTTTGACTTTAGTTAAAAAACATCGATTTTTTTCATACCCGTTTCCAACCAATTTTTTTGAAGCTTAAAATGAGGCCTTGCATAGTCATTCATTAAGATGCAATTATCGGCAACTTTGTTTTCCAGAATGTCTTTGACACACAAATTCAGTATAAATCTAACAAAATGGCAGCCCGTACCATTATTGTTTGGTTATCACAGTGATAGCAATTTTGGTCAAGGAATTAGTTTATAAGCAAAAACCTACTTCTACCAATCTCTACACAAATTTTATATGTAATAGACGAAATTAATTACCCAAATATAACTGTAAAATCTATTCACCATCAATGATTTTGATCTTATGAATGATCAGATTTTCAAGAAATTGAATTTGATTCGTACATAATCCCCTATATAAAAGGATAAAGTGATGACTCACTGAATCACTCACTGATCTATCAACGCCCAGACCAAACCAACGAATCTGGAAACTTGAAATTTTCAGTGAACCTTCTCCTAATGATGTAGGCACCTTCTAAGAAGCGGATTTTCAAAAAGTCATCCCCCCTAAGTGGGTCAAAATAAGGTTTGAAGTTACGGAGTTTGGATTTTATTAATAAACAAAAGCGCAATGTTATTACGTCAAACTTAAAATATGTAATGTAGCAATAACTTCGGAAGTTCAGACAACTTTTATTGGCGGTACAAAGTTCGTCGGATCAGCTAGTCTTCTATGAACTACTCACTTAATTAACAGCAAAAGCAAAACAAAGCCCATTCTATATGGACCGTTTAAACACGGTAGTTTGACCGCCTTGAAAACGCCAAGTGACTGGGATGCGTGGTATAAGTATACAGAGTGATTACAAGCGTACAAACTACCGCATTGAAACGCTACGTATAGAATAGGCCTTAGTTGATTTTTTGTTTCTACAGACATACAAGTATGATTTTTTAACAAATACTTAAGGTTAGGTCATGATCACCAGCACCTGTTTGTTTTTACTTTCCCACAGATCCAAACTGTTGTATGAGTGCAACAAAGGATGAGGCAGATTAGAAAAAAAGTTGGATACAGTCACGTAAACAAACAAGACACACGCCAATCTTTGTATGTCAAAATTGATGTGCTAGACCAGCAGTCAGAAATATCTTTACACAGGGTTGTATGTTTACTGTGACACAGGGACATTTTTGTTATATTCTGTATGATAGAATATCAAGACAGAGCAAATAAGAAATAGAAAGTGTACAGGGTGGGCCAAATTGGACACTTTTTTAAAGGAAAACTCCCTTATACAAATGAGATAGTGTCTAATTTGGTCCATCCTGTAGATTTGTGTAGTCGATATTTTAAAAATACATAAGTAGGTAAATCTTGCACAGCCACAGTTTACCCTCGGCTGTGCTAGACAGACAACCGCATTTCAAAATTTATGCCTAACAATACAATATCCCATGAAAAGTCGTTCGCGGTTGATACGATACACATTTCACGAATTAACTACTTACTAATAGTAGAAATTTTTAATTGCATCTTGGCATACATCAAACGATAAATAAAACTTAAGGTAATGACAAAAGCTTACCGTCTGTTGTGGAAGTGGTGCTCGAGCTTGTTGCATTTGGGTCCTCTGTCCCCAAGCTTGCTGCGGAGGTGGTCCTCCTCCCATACCAGGTGGAGGTCCACGTGCTTGACCGGCGCTTCCAGGTGGACCACGAGCTCTGGGGGCTGGAGCTCTTGGTTGAGGTGGGCCACCTTGATCCCCTGCACCACCGCGGGATCGTCCCCGAGCTCTACCTCTACCTCGTTGTTGATCACCCATGGATAAATCAAAAACTATTCAAACAGGTTACCATTAAAATTGTTGACCCAAATAATAGGAAAATAAATTCATACAACTTAAAATACACAACTGATTTTTCCGCTAACAAAATTCTTAAACAAAATATGTAATCGGTATCATTAATTGGAAATGACGTAGTCAATAATAATCGATATTCATAACAACAAGAGATTAGATGTTTATTTTATTTAGGGAACCGTTACAAAATGAGTGACGCCACGCTAAATTACAATAATGGCGGACAAGAATAAATGTTGACAGACACACAAACTTGCACTTAAAATTACAAGTCAATTCAAATATGAAATTATTTGTAGCGCTATACTATTAATAATATTATTAAGCAAATTAAAACTTACCTAAAAGAAATAGAAAAAGGTTAGAAAGTTAATGTTTATACGAAATAACAATATGGCATCGAACGAGAGAATTTTGTGAAATCTGGAAGGGAAATAACAATTCAAGCGGTGGTGGTAGCAACAGTACCAGCGCCGACTACAAAAACGTCAACTTATCGAACTAAATTCGAATTTTCCCGCGATAACGATTTTGAATTTATTAAACATTAGAAAACTATTTAACTCTGTTCATTTTTTGAAACACTACTTAAATTAACGTTACAAATCGAACCGATGTTATATTTTAGTAGTTAAAAATACAACGTCGTAGATAAAATGAATTTATCTAAGATAAGATAATTATGAATTATTACAGTGACTCAATTTGTTCATACGTTAAATAAGTGAATAGAATTGTGTTTCAAAATGGCAGAAAATAGTAGTAGAGAAAATCAAAATCATCTGCATATAGATAATATTTTGACAAGTCAGCCAGAATTGGGGCCTAACATTCCTGATGGTGGTTACGGATGGGTGATCGTAATTGTGTCGATATTTTTTCATGTTGGTATTTTGTAATTTTTAAGAACAAGTTATAAAAAAGTGTGATTACAGGTTTTAGTTCCAAGTATACCGGTGGGGTTCGGAATATTTTTACTATTTTCAAGGGTGGCTAATGGTAATTCTTTCGAGAAAATCAATGTATGGGATAATAACATGGTTTACGTATCGTTATTATTTATTGCCACTTCAACAATTGTTTGTAAGTAACAGATTAAATTTTGCACTTCGGCGGCGCGCCAAAAGTTACATTTTACATTCCTGTAAAACAAAACTATTAGTCAAGGTCGAATGTAGAACTGTCGGATGGGTAGATACAAAATGCTTGCACGTGCAAAAAATGCCTGAGAAGCAAATAACTAACTTTAAAATGGGGTCGTTTTTAAACAAAAGAAATGCGATTACAAAGACGCTTGAACAGCAAAAAAAAAGTCTTTATCGAAGGTTTATTTAGTTTCTCACGATCAAAGTTCGGTGACAAATCCTGACGATTTTGAACATTTAATTTTCGAAAATTTAACTTAAAATATAACAAAAATGCACAAAAAGATACGCTTAATTAACCCCATTCGGAAAGTATTTGAACATCCTGTATAATTATGTAGTTTGTAATAAAATAAACTCACCCTAACTTTTGAATTTTTCAGCACCTCTTACAAGACTTCTTTGCCTTAACAGCAGCTGGCCGAGACTTGTCGCTACCGCTGGAACAAGCCTAACTTGTGGTGGTATATTATTAATATGGCCAGCAATTAACAGTAACACAAATAACTCGTCCTTCTACGTTATTGCTGGGATACTTGCAGGTACAATAACTTTTTATTAAGCGAAAATAGGTAACGCTAACGTCGTTGTGCGGCGCGCTATATATAATTAGAACTGTACGAATAAGAAAGTTAGTTAAACATCCACGAACCGGAACACACTGTGCAAGAAGCAACCGATTTCATGTATTAAACGTGTTTACCCCCTCTATTCAATAATCCTACCACGCCATCCTGCCCGCGCATGCGTTTTACTGCTGAGATTTACACAAAAAAAATGTCATTGGGACATTGTGTCAACTAGTTAAATTGTATAACAAAAACTGAAAAACAAAACATTTATTTCTCAACAATTCATAGTTTACCCGCCTTCTAAATACTGGCGATTTGGGGAATTGAGACTTTAGATTCAGTTTTGTAAAAAAAACAAGATAGGTAATACGCCAAAACAAAATAATATATACCACCACAATTCTTATTTAATAAAAATGTAATCCGCGTTTTGATAATTGAATTCACGAGGTCTTTGTGTATAAGAAAAATTCTTTAGTTGCCGATGGCGTTTCTTTTCTTGAGAATGGCCATATGTCTCTATAGAATGGTCCGCTCTTCCTGATCTTAGAAAAAATACTAAACATGGTAGCTAGGGAAGCGTAATTTAATTATACCCAATTATTTTCTTTTTTAGGTATGAATGCAGGGATTTAGGCAGATACCTATTACAAAGCGTCGGTCGGGTTGAGACGGGGCGGGAAAGTCCAAGTACGGCCATCTTTGTATTACATTGTTTGAATGACTATAACACCCTGTATCTAAAGGAATCTTCAGAAGAAATTAATTTTTTCATCACACATTTCTTCAGGACGCGACGGTCGGGGCGAAGCAAATCTATACTTAATGGTCCGGGAGCCGGGCACCTTTTTTGCAATCAATTAATATATTTTTTATACTTCGTGGCGGCTTTATTTTAACGAGACGCCAAACTTTTTCCTCTGCGAAAATTTTTGCAAATGGGTCCTACGGGGTGCGCAGGGGTAAAACACGTTGACGTGGTAATTACAAAAAATTGATTAATATATCACTTAATTTTTTAGCTAACTGTGAAGTTTTTTGTAAGTAATTCAAAATAACATTTGTCCTACAACAAAAATGTGTCCATCAAGAGTGTCCCCATCTCAGATACATGTAGATATTACTACATTAACAAAAATAATGAATATCAAGCTGATTTTTTTTCTGAAGCTTATTAAGGTAGTTCCTCCGCGAGTCGCGACAATCTCAACCAAAAGTTTCGTCCCATGTAACCATAGTAACTTCTATTATTAACCATTTTTCTCACGCCAATGGAAGTACACTTTTTGTTCGGACTGTCCGCGTTGTCATGGAACAGATTGCGTATACAATCATTCGCTTGCCTAAACATATCTAATAATACCAAAAACGTCATGTTTCTCAAGGCTATATCTTCAAAGTAGACGGTAAACAATTCTCAAATGTTTTCACAATATTCGTATAATCCCTCTCTAGCATTATTTAGTTTTTCATTAAATTCTGACATTTAGTTTTGACAGTACAATTGATAATGTGTCAGTGCCCACATAACACGAGATCTGCAAGGGATGTCCTGTGGCCTTATGCGGACATTCAGAAGTTCTCAGAATGTCTTTCGGATGTCCTGGGGACTTATGTGGACATATAGAAGTCCTTAGAATGTCTTTGGGACGCCTTTGAAAGATATGTGCTACGTGGGCGGTGTTTTTTGTATATGGGTTATATGTCAATTATGCCAATTTTAAGTGTAAATATCTCGACTTAGGGACGGTAAACCTCATTTAAGCTCCACAAATGTTTGGATAACGTATTTAATAACGTATACGCCAAGTTTGAACAAATTGTGTCGCAAATCGTTCCGCGGAGGAACTACCTTAAATATTTGCATACCTAATTGAATGCCCACTTTGTCCTACAAATTAATTGCGCCGTTTTCCCATGATATTCATCCATTTTTTGTAATTTCCAAATCTACGTGTTTTTCCCTGCCCACTCCCGTAGGACCCATTTGCGAACAATACCGCAGAGGAAAAGGTTTACCGTCTCGTTAAAATAAAGCCGCTCACAAAGTATAAAAAGTATATTAATTGATTGCAAAAAAGGTGGCCGGCTCCCGGACTATAATGGCTATCACGCTGAAACCGTCGGGCCCCGTGACAAAATGGTTTTGCTATAGCTGGAATTTTTATTTTAATAGTTGGGATTCCTTTTGATAATGCCTAATGCCGAAAATTCCCATTATTTACTATTATTTCTCTCAGAGATGGTCCCTTTCCCTTGTACAATGTCTATGAAAAATTCAATCTCTCAAAATATTTGTATAAAAGTTTAAGATCTTCCAGAGGGAGGCTTTACATATCGATCGGTTGGTCTGCTATTATTACGTTACCTTTTATAACGGAATGCCCACTCCACTTTAGCTTATTAGGCCAGTCAATTCGCAAAAGTGCGAGTATAGTTTTGAATTTTTAATATGTTGTTCGGGCCAGTTAGGGTAGTGTATACCCAAGTTTGCAACTGATTTGCATAACTCGCGAAAAAAGGCGCAATTTATGCACTTTTTCCAGTTTTCGCTCTGTAACTATTAAAGTACCTATGCAATTTTCGGACACTTATTGTTGCCGCTCTATATTCATTGTTTTTGACTTTTTATGTCCACGAAAAATACGTGTAATTGTTACTTCGTTCATAGAACAAAAAACTAACGTGCTTGGTTCTAAAACAATGGCAAGCATTCATTTTTCTAAGACATAAAAAGTCAAAAACAATGAATATAGAGCGGCAACACTTATACAATTTTTAAAGTACCTACATCAAATTGACAACAATATAAGCGCAATTACCGCTCTGTAAGTTAAATAGACGCGGCGATATGCCACTTTGAATTTGGCCCATTTTTTCCAAAAAGTGCAATTTATAACTTATGCCCTTGTTTATGAGGATACGAGGAAATGCGTTTGAAATAAATTTGTGGTAAATATTAACTTTCAATTAAACACCAAATGAAATCTTTAGCTCTGAACAATCACGAAATAACCAAAGGGAGGCAAAACTGCAGTTTTCATGCAACAAACAAAAACTATTCTAATTAGGACAATTAGGTATTATAGGTACTATATTTTTGCATAAACTTAATAAAACGCTTATGATGAAATGAAGAAATGATGGTTGTGTTTTTTAAAGTAGGTATTTAAACTACTGACGTTGCAAATCAGCAGCAGTAAATCGTTTTCTTCGTTTCATCATTAAATTTGGTTAAGGGGAGGTTGTAAGCATTTTATTAAGTTTAACCTTAACCCCCTTTGTGAGCCTGAGCATGGAACCATCCTCCAACTCTTAATATTTTTGCATAGTATCCAAGGGAAAAGATAGAATTATGTATAATTGTAATGAAGTAATAGTAGATTATTTTATGTGGTGGAGAAGTATTACTTTTCTTGGCGTGTCTGATGGTGTTTAAACCGCCGAGTGAAGTGAGTCGAGGGCGCGAGGCCGAGGCGGCTATTAGAAGGTAAGGTGTTGATTGTGTTGGAAGTGCACCGCACCCACCATCGACGGACACCCCAAATAAATCAAATGCAATAACGTGCGGTTAAAACAAAATGTCAAATGAATTAAATTAGCTGTAAAAAGTATATTTTAAGGATGAATAGATTTCGTTTCGGAGGCATACAATTTCGTTTCTTAAATCTAGACCACATGCCAGAAGAGTAAGAGCGCATGTGTTTGTCATTGCCTCTTGACATTTTGATTATTTACAGTACATACTTAAATCATTCCTTTTACCGAAATCTTAAAGTTTATGAGCAACCCCTGTTACGCCGTAACAGAAGGCAAGCCATGAAAAGTAACTTCTCCAAATAAAATAATATGCTATATATTTTTTCTTCAAACACCCGCAAATTTATGCAAAACATTTATTGTTAATAATAGGTTTTTAGGGGATATTATTAGTGTTCCTTATATTAAACGCCATTGTTAGTAGGTAGGTTTGTTTTCATGAATAGGTAAATCTTCCTTCCTGAATATTTCTTCAGTTCTTGTTCCAAAAGATCTTTCTTTCTACGCTATTAACGGATTTCCTGCACCGTTTGAAATACTTGCAGTAATATTTCATTTGGAAATAAGGCGGGCTATTTCTTTCATATTTACCCTTTTTTTATTAATATTCTTCAACCTACTGCTTTCTTTCAATAGAAATTTTATGAAACTTGTGTTCAAGATTTGTCAAATCTATGTTTACTATTCAGTCTTTCTACCTTTTAAAGCGGAGACATCAAATGGCTAACTAACCTTGAACGATTGAATGAAATCGAGTTTTAGAATACCAATTTGACAGTCAACTTGTCTTGAAAAAAGAATAAGGGTCGAAAGGAAAGTATGAATGTCAATCAACAACCAGTTTTTAGTACACGCTGCTACCCTTCATAAAAAAAAGAGATTCTACTCATGTATTGTGAAATAAATTTACCGATATAGCCGATATAGGTACAAATGTACTTAAATTTTTATGAAATCATTATCCAGGTATATTTATTTTATTTTTATGAAAGTGAAAAAAAAAAGATCAAAGCCATGCTTTTGAGGGATGAATTTAAGCAAGGAGAGAAATCATTATTTGAAGAACTCTCTGCGATCCGTTCTGTAATTGGTTAGGTACCGCTAATTTTTTAAGAATGTGTGATTTTTAAGATGAAATAATTTTACCTATGGAACAAATGAATTAATTATAGAGAACGGTTGACGGTCGGTATATTATGGTACCTTAAAAAACAGGAATACTAAACAGCACAGCGGTTCTAGGAATTCTATTAATTTGAAATGTAATTTCCATAATTCCTCGTGAAACAATATAGAAGATGCCGCCTTAATGTAATTCATTGTTTATTATTGCGTTCATTCATCATTGATATCTACTTTTGTTTTTAAATTACCTAATGTTTACGCTTCTATACGTAATAAGCAGGGGCCAAATGCCTTTTGGGGCCAAGATGCTATATAATTTTTCATTCGTATATTTATTATTTTATTTTACTTTTACTTTTTCAAGGTTCATCGATGCGTCGTCAATGATTTCGATTATTGTGAATATATTCATCGGATTCTTCTTATTCTGTTGGTGTATCGCTATGCAATCTTCTTCCTCTACCGTATTTTTTCCGTCTAGCACAACGTGCTTAATCTATTTGCACCGAGTCATGTTGCGTTCCAACTAAACAACCATTCCTAGTACCTCTCGGCACATATTGAACCAATCGATTACGGTACCATTAGAAAGACTGACTACGGAATCGATTGGGATGTCCAATAAGAAAAGAAAGATCAATTCTAATATTTGAACCAGCGATCATTTGCTGTTAATCCTCCCATTTCAATCGCCGTCGTAGTGGAGAAATGTATTACCATTTCACAACGGCCTTGTTGTTTGACCTTTCCTTTGACATCGCAATATTGGCCTGAATTCGCCACCACAGTTCCTTCTTCGTTTCTCTTGTATCACCGATCCACATCGAAGGAAATCTGCAGCATCTTCTGAAGAGTCAATAGATTATGTTGTCTCAAAAAATTAAGAGCTGTCTCTTCCGAAGACACGTTCAATGAACGAATATATAGGAAGTTTTTGACCAGATTATATACATTACATACCTTTATTTAAGCACTTGGAGATAATGGGCTATTAATGAGAAGTAGTGGAAGGAGTGTATCGAACGGTTACTTAGGAATGCAATTACATATAATTATTGTGGTGGGGTGTCACTAGAGGGAAAGAAGTTAACGAAGAAAGCGATTACAAAAAAGAAATCAACTCGAATTCGATTGACATTAAATTTACGTAAGAATTGATTAAATGTAGTGTCTGTTACCTGGAACATAAAAAGTAAATCATTTGAAAAGTGAAAGTCAAAGTATGGATCATCTGATTAATAGCTTCTTGCATTATTTTAATGTTTTTACAATACCTACCGAATGTCTAAATATACCTTACAGCGTAGACTGCATACTAAACGTGGTTAATAACTTTTTTTGATAACTATTTTTAAGGTATTATGTTGCTTCCTCTGGGGTCAAATTAGCCCCCCGAAGCGGTGGCAACAATTTTGAACCCCTTAATGCTTCAATCCCTGCGAAACTCTTGCCATTTTAAAACGACTTCTGAATATTGTAAGAATCGGTATCCCCCTCGGTTATTATCTTAATATCGACATTTTATTTACTTCAGCACTTTAACGTAACAACTCAATTTGCCGGAAGTGGTTGTCGGTTGGTTATGATATGATTAGAATAGACCGGTATTATTCGAGGGTGCGACCAAATTATTTAGTTATAATTATAATAGATCATTCATCTTTTCAAAATTTTATAAACGTCACTAGAACTTAGATATTTGTTTTGAACGGATGCAAAGAGTGAAAAATTTTATAGCTATACGGTATACGTGTGAACTACAGATAGGTGGTAGGTATAGGCTGTACCGTATTCTATTTTTCATGCCCCCTACCCCAATTAAAATGTTGAAATTACGGCCCTGCCTGGTACCCAACTCTGGGGGCTCACGCAGGAGCATTGTTCTCATTAAATCTGACTATTCGCCAGGGGTTGCTGCTAGATACGGGAAACCAGTGTTGCCGCGGTGGTACAATTGTACCAAATGTGGTACTTTTCAAAATTAATCGTACGGTGGTACTACTTTCGAAAAAATAGCCTATTTTGGTACTTTTTCTTATATTTTCACATATAGTATTACCTATAGGTACCTCCATTTTTATTAATTATTGTCAATTACTGTGCAATGTGTTCAATAAAAGTTTTTATTTTCATATTTTAATTTATAATGTATGTGGTACATATGTACGTACTTTGAATTCTAAAATGTGGTACAAATGTACCATTTATACAAAAAATTCACCCCGCCCCCCTACTTGGTACAAGTTGGTACGTTTTTAGTTTAACATGTGGTACCTCATGAAAATATGCCGCGGCAACACTGCGGGAAACCTCAAACGGGAGTAGCTTTTGGCACAAGCTGTAATTTGTCAAAATGTTCCGGTCTTTTTCGGAAATTATGTAAATTTCACGGTTCATCAAGTTGGCACATATAAAATGTGGGTGCACATAATTGAATTAATTTTACCAGCATTTGGCACCCAACTTCCTTACTATACCTACATTATTTTTCTAAACTTAATTAATTAATTATTAATAATTAAAATTTTTTTGTACGATATTTGCACTAATACAAAATGTATCGTATTCCATACTGTTGCGCATGTTGCACGCATAATAAAGTTTCGTACATATAAGTAAAACAGTTGAAACGTTTAATTATATTTATAGCTTATGCTTGATTTAATAATTTATGGATAACAAGTAAATTTACATTAAACGTAATCTCCATAAAGATATAGTTCGGCCACTGGATCTTTACCGATGTAGGTATGTTCACATACAACGACGTGCGTATCTGTCATTCGACTACTTCATTACTAAAAACAAACAAGGACAAACTGACTGAGATTTGCAGTTTGTCTTTGTTTATTTTTAGTAATAAAGTAGTCGAATGACAGATACGCACGTCGTTGTATGTGAACATATAGATCGGTAAAGATCCAGCGGCCGAACTATAGGAGTAAGAATCCCGTAAAGATGGGAGTGAGAATCTCTATAAGACTATGACGGTAGCAGTAAAGTCTCTTCTGGAATCTGGAATGCACATTACACGGTATTTCATACTTCGGGACAAACAAAAGGGTTGAAATGGAAAATGCAATATTCTGATTGGTTGGAACTTACAGATGATCTGGAAACTATTCGTTAATACAAGAGATAAACAAAACTGAAGTGTAATGACTAATGATTGACGTTTTAAGCATTTGTATATTGTTTTTAAGGTATAAGTTATTACGGTGAAGTAAATTTCAAGGGTTTCGCTGAAATTTATGACTATGGTGTGGTGAATGACAATCTAAAGGTCTGGTTTAAATCTAACAGGTCTGGTTTCGTGTACCTACATCTACATAATAAATTAAAACACTAAGGAAGCGAAAATTGATTTCCAATAATTTGTACTCATTTGCACCCATCAAAATTCTTAATGCAAAAAAGGTGCAATATTTTTGTTTCAGGGCATTTTTAATCATTTACGTTTTAAAAATACAGTAGAACGCGGAACGCCGATTATCCGAACGCCGATTAACCGAATCGCCAATTATCCGAATCGGTCCTAAGCGTAATATAAAAAATTAAAACCAAGTATGTGCAATTTTTGTTTTGTTTTGTTGTAACAAGTTGGAACTCGTTGGAGTCCAGATATATTTCAATTGTTATGGTTGAAAGCTAGAGGCACAGTTCGTTTTTCTTTATTAGCAGTCTATGTCCGATTATCCGAATTTTCGATTATCGGAATCGACCCCGGTCCCAATTACTTCGGATAATCGGCGTTCTACTGTACAAGTTTGCGGTAATACGCAACCTATTTTCAAAGTTCTAACGGTTCCTTACACAAGGGTTACAATAACGTTTCATAGAGTAAAACCGTTGAGTACTAAACTGGAAGTATTTTATTAATAGGTAAGTATTTACGTAAATAATTTGATCCAAACGAGTAACTGCATATTGTATGCTATCTCTGTTCTCTGTACTTTTGTGAATTCCAAATACCTACTTAAGCTTGGGGTACATTATACTTTTTTCAGGTAGACACTTTGACTACATATTTTGAAACTAGATTAAATACTAAATTTGACTTGACACTTAGCAACAATACTAAGCAGGGTTCAGTTAATTAGAACAGGTACAAATATTTTAGAAATTTAAGAAAGCTGTTTTATTTGGTCGTTAACCTAACATAAAATTACGCTCAAATAAATATCAATACAATTCCAATTAGGTACTTATTTCTTTCTGGTGTGAAGTCCCATTACAGTATACCTATTGAACTTCATCTGCGGGCATGTAACAGAATCGATTAGGTACCTAATAACCATATTAGCGTGTAAATTATGTACCTAATTCATACAATGACCCAAATAATAATTTACGAAAGATGCTTTGGGCGCAAATGGTGTTAAATATTTGTATTAAAAATACTTTAAATTGAAATTGTGAGATAAAAAAATGTATAGTAGGCACTGACCTGTATTACAGGTCAGTGATAGTAGGTAGTAGGATTAGTAGGTATATAAATATAACTTCACACTGGGAGAAAATTTGTAAGGGTGCTAAAAATTGTGTCGGTTAGGAATCCCAAAAGCAACAAGAACTTTATAACAGTAATTTGTAATTTATTGTAATGTGCAAAGGGATACAAATTGGTTGCTAAATATTTGCAAAGTTTGCATCCTGTATACTTTTTATTTTACAAGACTTGTTTCGACAGCACAGCGTTTGAAGTTTAGCTACTCCGACAGAATTTTGTATAAAACGGTGGGAATACTTATTACTATTTTCTGAAAATCGTTAAAATTGAAAACTAGATTTGATATAAGTGTGCTCCAATTATTAAAAAATTAATTTGATTTATTGGTTGAAATAAACGAACGAGCGGCGACTTCAACCTTTACAATTTTAAATAGCAAATAATACTAAGAGCAAATTGATTACCTATGAAAGAAATACCAAATACCATTTTTTTTAATTTAAGGTCCGGCTTACCCAGTACAGTACTATTTAGAAAGTTAGGGATGGCTTTTTACATCTCCCATTAAAGTTATTTCGCAGGTCAATTCTTTTGTTACGATGTGATCAGCCGAGCAATTATATCCAAGCACGTTTTGCCACAATTTTTTGTAATAGGTAGATACTAATATAATATTATAGTCTTTTAAGCTGCTTCAGCTAATTCCATCACCAGTCTAAGGGAAACCTTCCTAGAAAACCTTTTAATTTCCTTCGCCCATTGGTATAGCTATAGGTTGAAAACAAAAATTGATAATTTCAATAACCAATAAAAGTTAACCACTTTCCATTCTTTTTGTAAATAAGTTTTTAAATAGGCCGAAATCGATTTTGAAAGAGAATTTTAGTTAATAAATCAATTAAACTTAAACAAGTTAGTTTTGTAACGTATTTACAAACTTGTACTGTTGAAAAACGGATGAACGATCACAAAGTTTCCGAAAAACAAACACCATCCGATTCGAAAATACGAAAAGAATGAATTATCCACAAATATGAATGGAGCGAGACATTGTAATTTATTAGAAACTATATGAAGATTTTTCTCGGCCGACATGCAACTTCTTGTGCTGTAAAATAAAAATTTATGGATGCCAAAAATAAGTATATGACAATAAATTGAACGATTTTTTCGACTTCTACACTTTCATAATAAAGGATAAAGGCATTTGATTTTGGGATTTTTTTGTCAAGGAGAAAGGGTCACTGAAAATTTTAAATTCAAAGCATCGATTAAATAAGTGTTTATTTTAATTTGATGAATATGGTATTTCATGTTTATTTAAAGGTGAGAAAAAAATAACTTTTAATGAAAGACAAAACAGGAAATGACTATCAAGTATAAAGAACATAAAGTATCCAGTGTCTGACAGAAGAGTTTATCAAATAAAACTTGCATAATCTGCGATTGTCGCTGTATTAACAAAGGAATACTTCCTTCCAGATGTTTTTTGAGATATGATATGATTGAGTAATTTTAATTGATAGTTTATTTTAAACAATTACCTCTTTCTTTAAAGCAATGTGATAAATTCCTACACTGATGGGTAGGTAGGTACTTAGAGGTAATTCAAAATCTTAAGAACTGTGACCTTCAGGAAAGATGCGCGAAAGTAGGGGTTATATACTTGTTATATACTAATAAATGAAAGCTAAAAACATTGCTTCATTTTAATGTGCGCGAATATTCAAATAGGTAAACAAGTAGCAACTAACCTAAAATTTTGTAATCAAGGATAAGTATTTTCAGCACCAATTTTGTTGTTTTAGGAAAAAAACTAGTCTAAATCCACGGATTACAGAACGAACTTCGAATACCGCAGTAACGAAAGTATCAAAAAATCTGCCTTTATCAAACAAAAATGTCAACTTTAAAGTTGAATAGGTATCTCGAAAGGTATTTGAAATACCGAAAAATTGCCACCAGATCTTGAATCATCATAAAATTTCACATCTACACTCGTTTATAGACATATAGTACAGCGAATTAGCTACTTAACCTATTGTGCACTTTTTGATAAAAGTACCAAATCTGGCACAGAGGTAGACTGATATAATGAAAACTGACATCCTCAACAACTTATTTCAGCTTGCAGACAAGGACCTGGTCATCACTAAAGGAGAACAAGTGTTGAGTAAGCCACGACTTCTGGATACTTCAGCACTGGCTCCTTGCAAACACAAGGAAGCCGACACCCGCATTATGTTGCAAGCTGCCCACCCTGCTCACAATGGCCCCAAAAAGATACTCATCTGCACAGTTGACACTGGTGTTGTTATCCTGGCAGTGGCTCTGGCACGCACCTTGAATGAGGAAACTGAAGTGTGGGTGTCCTTCAGCTCGGGGAAGACGCACTACTGATGTTTCATGCTTTGACGGGTAGCGACACGTCTCCTGCTTTGGCGGACATGGCACATGTCACAAACTGCTTGCAAAGAAAAACGTCCAGCTGATCCCACCGATAAGGGCAGCCCTGGAGCAGCACGTCCAAAGAGCAGTGTATCAGGCCGAAGATGTCCGAGGTGAGGCCCTGGTTCTGCACCAACACTGCCATCACCAACCGACTGGGGTTGGATCAAGACCAGCGGCGTGTACGAACCTCTCTGGACAACGATACCCGAAGCACCCAAGATCTGCAGGGAGCTCGTCTTTTGCAAATGCAGATTGTATAAAAAGTGCAAGTGCAAGAAGTCCGGTCTGGAATGCACAGCACTGTGTGCTTACGACGGAGTGCTCCGAGAACTGAAATCTCATTCTTAAAACAAATGTGTTGCACTGCCAGTAGGTATACTGGGACTGTAAAACAGATTTTTAATATTTTTTCTTTTATCAAAAAGTGCACAATATGTTGAAATATCCTAGCTAAACTGCACCACTAATACGCATCTCTTGCAACACACGGACAAAATATTGAATACAGCTACGAACGAAGTTCTTTGAAAATCATACTACTAGTGAACTATTAAAGCTTTTAGTTAAAAGTTAGCAGGAATTAGATAACTACTTGTTTTATATTAGATTTATTTACATTCAAATGTTTCCTAAAAGTTGACTTTATAAGTATAGAAATTTAATCGTAAGTTTTTTATTTATTTAATTCTATGAAACAAGTAAATATAACAATCCCAATTAATAAGATACAAACAATTAGATCACAGGACATGCCCAAGATGGTCTACATATAAAAAAAATGCTATTTACTAGTCTTTAATACAAATTAGCTCCAACATAATACATAATATAATTTTAATTTCTGATAAAAAAAGAATAAATAAATAAATACAATCATAAATTACTAACTAATTACAAGCAATTCATACTGAACTTAAAACATATTCTTCTCCCAAACATTTAGTGATATTATTTTTAAATATATTTGCAGAATTCATATAAATGTTTAATTTATCGGAATGTTTTTTGTTAATCTCATTAAAGAGATTAAGTACATGAATAAATGATTAGGTACAGAGTTCTGATAAGTAGTGATATTGGGTTTTTTTTTATACATTAAAAGTATTCCGTGATCGACTGCTAGCTGTTCTAGGTACATGCAATGAAACCTCATCTAAGAGTTCTCCATGCTACATGGCCATTTATAACTTTGTACACGAACAAGATATTTGCTTGAATCAAACTATATAAAGTCATTATTACTGCAAAGTCATTGAAATGCTAATTTATACTAAAATCAATTAAATGATAAACAACGAGTAATACATTGATAAAACAAGTAGAAAATTGGAAAAATTGGAGTAAAATAATGTTTAGAAATGCAATGCTGTTTGTAACGATTATCTAGTGTTGTTAAACATTGTTCAAAGCTATAAATAGGAAGGTTTACCAAGATGATAGTAGAAACCATTATATACAAATTGCCTTAGCCATTACATACAAATATGATTGATTATATCTTAATATGAGACATCCCTTGAAATTTAATTTAATTTTATAAATTTATGTGTCTAAACTTTTGCAACCTAAATCATCATCTTCGTCATCGCTATCTGACCACAAGGAATTTTCCGACTTCACCATCACTTTGATTAATTGGAATGATAAGGTCTTCCACAGCATCAATAATGTGTTCTCTTTCTATATATACTGCTTCAACTCTTTCTACATGAGAACAAACTTTTTCCCACTCAGGTATTCCAATGCTGCGAAATTTTTCTTCTGCCAATACCCGAACATCATTCAACTTAAAGGTGGTATTAGAAGCTGCAACATGATTTTTAACTTGCGCCCATATTTTTTCTATAGGATTCAGTTCAGGGTGATATGGAGAAAGACGAAGAACTGGAATGCCACGTTGACTTAACATTTCATCGACAACAAACCTTTTAAAAGTAGGTTTGTTTGCACATATTTTTGTATATAATTCTGGTTTGGTATCTGTTAATTCAAAATTAATTCCTCTTGCGTTTAACCATTTCTGCATTTCTTCTTTCCTCCAGGAAGAAGTTGGATTTGGTTCTAGAGATACATTGTGGTATGATGCATTGTCTAGCACCAAAACTGAATTTTTATCAACATTTGGAATGAATTTATCTTGTAGCCATTTAGTAAAATTATTATGATTCATGTCGTCATGATAATCCCCTGTTTTAAGACCTGTAAATAAAGTATTATAATACACAATTTACTACATTAACTGAACTAGTACCTGATTTGAAAATTGTGAGGCAATTTGGTGTGAAACCTTTGGCACCACCGGCATGTAGAATTATTAGTCATTGACCTTTAGCAATAGGTGACTTTAAACATTTACTCGTGCCATCATCCCAAGCTTTTGGCACAGTATGTGAACTGTGAATGTAGGTTTCATCGCAGTAGATAATGTTTCGACCCTCTTCTCTATATTTCTTTAATTTACGTAAATATTCAATTCGTTTGGAACGTATTTCTTTTTTCTCGATCAATACTTGCCTATTGTCTTGAGTTTTTCTCCATTTAAAGCCTAATTTACTGACAAGACATCGAAAAGAGGACAGCTTTCCAGTAAAGTTAATGGTATTATCATTTTTGACAATTTCAAAAACAACTTTCATTGTAGGTCGTGTTTTATGTACGCTTGCATAGGTGTAAATTATATTTCGGACAATACGTTCTCCACAAACATCCACTACACTGCACTTGAGGGTTTTGCAATCGATTTCCTAGGTGAGGTTAATTTTGTACCTGGTGTCAACATCGTTGCTTCTTTCACAATGCGCTTAACTGTTGAAAGTGATACACCCGTAGCTGCAGCAACCCGTTCTTGTAAATTATTAAGTGGCACCGTCAATTCTTGCCTGTCTTTTTCTTCCTGCATGAATTTGTAGACGTTGAAAATTAGTTCACGACCCTGGCTATGTATAACTTTACTCATTTTATCTGAAACACAAGTTAAAAGAATAAGCATCTTAATTTAATTTTAAATAAAATTTAGTTTTGTAGTAGCTTGAAATTAATCTAAGAGTAATTTAATTCAATGGATATCGTATGCAATTTACAAATATCCTGTAGGTATTTCATTAATTTGCTGGTTTATTCTGTAGGGTTCACTTAATAATTATGTATAAGTACAACCAAGTACAACTATGAAAATATACTTTTGTGAAGGTAATTTGCAAGCTACTACGCTATTACGATCTTACTGTTTCTTTATTTTTTAATTAATATGCATTTTACTTACTCGGTAACGATGTAGGAAAAACGGAGTAGTCTTGAAAAAAACTGATTTTCACGAATTTTAATGAACAATAAGCGTAGATAACCTCAAATTTGTTTAACAACACGTGCAGAATGATCGCTACAATAACAACTCTAAAAGTGACAGTGCGTACGTTTTTAAAAAGGGTGATAGTTTATATACTAATTCATTTGTGTCTTTTGCGCACGTGAAGGTCACAGCTCATAAGATTTTGAATTACCTCTACCTATCAATATTCTTATACCTACGTCAAAGATAATTTCGATAATATTACCATTGTAATTTTAAAATAGAAAGAGCACTATGACTTAACCTTAGCAAAGAGAATATTCTCTTACTCTTTGCCCTTAGCTATTTAGGTGCAAACAATTTTATTCTGTAATGTGTTTTCAGTTTTTTCAAGATTTTCTATTCCTTTTGGTTTTCAATAGAAGTCTGTTATAAATCTTTAGGGGTTTGGAGGGAGCCTGGAAGCAAATGGTACATTATTAAATTAAATAGTAGATTTTCGGGAAAACGCACTTATGTAATTTACAATTTACTTTGTTGTGTTTTTACTTTTTAAAGCAATGCAAATAGCGGCGTCATTTCAGTATTTTACAAGGGGGGCAACTATAGTAAAAACAGAGACTTGAGTCTCTGAGTAAAAAAGCAAAAAAGAGGCCGCCGCAGGCGAAATTTTTTTTGAAAAAGGGACGCGATTATCAGTTTTTTTTTTGGTAGTAGTAATTCCAGGTGGGGTTGTTGGGGTTGAACTGGAATCCTCTAAATTTCGGAGATGTAAATAGGTACGTGAGGCCCGTGAGGGTAAGGAGGCAGTAGCCCAGTAGGGCTTCTTTTTATCGATTTTTTAGTCACAACTACCTCAATAACACCATGGACTTCAGGGGGTTTTTCTTTTATAACTTCTTGTACCTCTTGAATTGAAATTAAAACTTTTATCTCACTTTTATTAAAAAGAACATTTAAAGAGGCATACTCTTGACCTAAAAATTGGGTGTAAGATAATTAAGAGCACTGAGTAAACATGAAATTACGTAGGTAACTTGCATTTCAACTTTTTTACACATGCATTTCGTTCTCAAAGTCGAACATAGGAATCTAACATGGTATTGAACGTTTTTACTAATTGTTGCTCGCCTATTTAACTTAGAGAAAAGGCAATAGTATCAACAGAATGAGAAAATTATTGCGATTCCAATAAATACTACTGGCAAGACTAAAAGTGCGATTTATTCTTTTAAAATACTAATTTAAAAAAAAAAGGTTTTTATAGTGAAAACCTTTATGGTGGCGCTAGTTTCAAAAGAGTTCGAGATTTTTGCCGTTAATTTTAATACTACAATACAAAAGTGTCATACAATCGCACTTTTAGTCTTGCCAGTAGTATTATTTGAATCGCAATCATTTTCTCTTTCTGTTGATACCATTACTAAGTTAAATAGGCGAGCAACAATTAGTAAAAACGTTCAATACCATGTTAGATTCCTATATGTTCGACTCTGAGAACGAACTCCCGGTATACAGTGTAATGAAGAATATTTTTTGGTTTTCTATACTTTCTTTCAAGAACTACGCAAACTTGAGGCAATTACATGCATACTTAGTTTTTAAGCAATTGGTAACTGCTACCATGACTTTGAGTAAATCCATAAGGACGGTCACAGCTCACAACCTCCCCTTAGAGGCTTAGACCATGAAATTTAATGAACAGCCAGACTTAGGTGATGGATATAGGTTTGTTATGTTTTTTAATTATAAGTAGGTACTACAAGAGTACTGAAATACTAACCAATTGGCAAAAACTACTAAACTAGTATGTAGTATAGTGACTAAAATGATTAATTGGAGACACCTCTTTATAATATTTGAACGTAGGTGAAACCAGCATTAATCAGAAAGATAAAAATTGGAAAAAACACCTCGTTGTTTAACCTTGAACGAAGGTGGAAACCAACAAAATTAAGTTTGACTATTAATTAATAAAATGTGAAATGCGACATGTTTCGAGGCCAACTGGTCTCATTATCAAGCAATATAAGTGAGAACGATTAATTAAACAGGAACCATTGTAAATGAATGTCTAAGAGGCAAAAATAAAATTTTAGAAAGATGAAAAACACTTAAATAACAAAAACTAATATAATACAAGGGGCTGAAGGGCCACAGTTAAGCAATTAAATCACAAAATAATATCATAACGACAAAATGGGTGACCATTTTTGTACCAATGGTCACCCATATCATCCATCACCTAAGTCTGGCTGTTCATTAAATTTCATTGTCTAAGCGGGGAGGTTGTGAGTTGTTTTATTTATCACTTTGAGTATAACATAAAGTAAAATACAGATATCAGTACCTTGGAAGATTTTGGCATGAGACTGACACAAATGAAGGGAAAAAATAGTATGTATATGAAGGTGATGGAAAACTATAAGCATCTTTGTACCAACCAAACAACCCCACTCAGTGATAAAGGCCGACGATTGCTGCAGTCAGAGCCTAAACAATAAATTTATAATAATGATTTATATTATGTGGGTATTATACTGGGATGTACATTTATAGCAACACTTTGCAAAATAGTTTTGTTCTTTCTTGTATTATTGAGAATAGTCCCATAGTTAATCTTATATTTTCATAAGAATAGTGCTAATTATAGCACAACTGTTCTTAGATCTCCAAACACAAATACACATTTTCAGCATTCTCTTCTGGAATAAATATATTTAGCAGCACGATAGGAAAATGTGGATGAAGTCCTGGTTTAGAAAAGTTGACAACATTCACCAAAGGGTACAAATTATAAATAGGTACTTACATAAGATTTTTCATTTAGTTTTCACGATTATGTGATCATTTACTTTTAACTTTTGATCATCTAATCAGCAGTCTAGAATAGTTGTTTACTTTAATCACACACTTAAGGAAGTTATTATATATCTGGACATTATTAGAAGTGTCATTATCTAATCTAATAGTATGTGTAGAAGCTATCCCCAACATAAATTGCATTTGCAGTCTCATATAATTACTGTTAAAATTATTATATAGATTGGTATGTAAAATAATGTGCGCAATTTTCAGGTGCAGGAGCATCTATAGTATTAACGCAAGTTGACATCCTTCTCCAGCAATATTTTAAACTAAAGCTTGCGTTATTACGTATGATAATGCATATGAGCGAAATAATTGGCTTTATAATTACACCAATTGCATTAGGGCATACTATTATACAAAGTAGCATTCCGCATATAATCACATGGTACCAGGCCATTCTGTTACAGGGTATAATATTGAGTATTGCTTTTAAAAAACCTAAGTATCTGAAGACTTCCAAACAAAGATACCGACTAATGAGGGTAAGTACATAATGAAGAACTAATTTTATAAATCGCAAATAACTTACAGGGGCTTTCAGATGAAGAAGAAGATGTTTTTGCTACAAATACGACCGAATTACAGAATCCCAGAGTTTCCCAATCAGAAAATGAAATTTCCAATAGTCATACCCCTGACACAACTGTAGTAAATACAAATTCCAGGAATTGGGAGACATTTGAAGAAACATCCACTCAACCAAAAACTGTCCGTACCGAACTGCATAAAACTTTCGCATTAGAATTCAATAATGACTTAGATAACACAACCAATTCATTCGAAGATAATTATATACCCCTGCCACAACCTCTATTCTCTGAATCACATATAAACAACAATACCTCATATTCCTACGAAGAACGCGTTGGTAATGATGACCCAGTTGTGTTTATGCCAAACGTCCAGCCTGCGAAAAACAATACTTGGCAGAAAGCTCTCTCCATTTTGAAAGAACCTACATTTTACAAATCTTTAGTTTTAAGTATAATGACTAAATTTTGTTTATTTGTATTTTGGACATTATTTCCGACATATTTATACATCAAGATTGATAGATTTAAAATTCATAATACACCTTTTATTGTCGGTTACCTTAGTATTATCAGTCTGATATTTTCCCCTCTGTTAGATTGGATTAAAACAGATAACAAATTAAGGCCGTTATTATTTTGGATTTTTTGTTGGATGGGCGCCATTGGATTTTTATGTAAGTGTAATCAACTTTTGACGTTAATTTATTGGAGATTTCCTTTTAGTGTTTAATGAAGCTGGAGACGAAACAGCTTTGCTTTTTGGAGCAGTTACTATTACAGTCAGTTTCAATGCGTGCCACGTTCTTGGTGAACCCTTGATAAACTTAAATAAGTATGGCGAACAAACTTTACAATATGTTTTGTTATGTGGAATAACGGGAATTTGTTTACTTTTTTTATTGGCAATTGGTAAATATGTTTTAGTTTGTGTCGAAATATTTAATTTGTGGTTTTAGATATGGAATACAAAGGGTGCTTTGGTATGATGGCAGTTTTACATTTTCTTACAGGGTCTATATGGCTTGCAAATTACGTGTATAAGAGAATGAAAATGTTACACTGAATGTACAGTTATGATTGTTAATTTGTAGTACATCGATCACGCATAATTATATTGGTACTACAATCAACGGTACTACCAAGTATGAAGCTTTACTGACTATTAATTATTATTTATAACATGAAATATTATATTAATTTAAAGTAGATTCTTTATTAGAAAAACATTATTGTTTATTTGTAATAAATAATGAAGTTAAAGGTAAATGAATGCTGATCTACTCAGTGCGATTAAACAGAAATAGTGGCGCTACAATAATGAGTTAAAGAAGTAAAATTACTTGGTGTTTTATAGTTTTTTTATGAAAAACCTACAAAAATATGTCCAACTGTACATCTTCAAAATATTTCAAAGGTGCACTGATACACCATAATAATAATATTAGAACATTTGGACAGCAAAACGTAAGCTTGGCTTAATATCTTTGGTAACGATTGTTGCAATAATAGTTACCATGAAAATTAAACCCTACTTAATGGTACGTTAGTCTGCAAGTGGGTGTATAAATGTTTTTAGGTTGGTAGCATTTTTGTATTATATATCATTACAGCACGTAAAAATGTAAATGTAAAATGTGATGGAGGATAGGACCTAAGTCCACGCGTATGTAGGCCTCATTCGGGCGCTTTGTACTACCCCCTGCCGGACACACCAAGCCACAAAATGAACGGGTCATCCTTACAAGTATTGACAGTTAAGAAACTCAGTCAGTACTTGGATGGGTGACCCGTTGTGACTATGCATTCTGCCGTACTGCCGGCATTATACAGCAAGCAAAAGAAAACATTTAAGAAAAAATCGATTATAGTTAATAGAATTTGTGTTCTATCATTTTGAACTTTATAAACCAAAAAATCCTCTTCTTGGAGTACTTTCTTGATTATTTGTGCTTGTATTTTTAGATTTTGCTCCAAATAAATTGAAAGGATCGGGTACCACATGTCCAACAAAATCCTTCACTTTGTTCACATTGCTTTCAACTTTATCTTGTGTGCCATGTACCTTTTCACCAACTGAATGAATAGTATCGAACAATAAAAATTCGGTATTTTTAATTTGTGACTCCAATACATTTAGTGCATTACACATAGTACTTTGGAGTCGTTCAGTTAAACCGGCCCAGAGTCCCATTTGACAGAATCGAAAATTATTAACAAGGGACGGTTTTGTGCTAATTTGGACATAATTGTTTTGATCACTAGAGAACGTCGGTACTTCTTTGTTATTTAAATCTATTTTTCCACGTTTGGCAAATTTGTAAATCATGTCTGTGAAAATGTTTCTCATTTTTCGGTCATCGTCGGTAAAATCCTCTTCCGCATTGGCAATAGGGGTACCATTTAAAGAGTTCGCTTCAAACAAATAAATTAAATCGTCACCGTGTGAAACAGTATCATTCACATCATCTACAATAATATATCAATCTAGATAAATTGTGTGAAGTACTTACCATTGGCCGAATCAACTATGGGAAGACCATGTAGGAAATGATGTGCACGTTTCTTGCGAGTAGCATGTTCAAACCTGTATAAATATGCTGGTGCACCAGTTTTCGACCACAAGTCGGCTGTTAGAAATGCTGGTAAGTTGAAGAGAGCATCAACTAGAACAGGGGGGTTACATTACTGAAACTTTTTTTCAGTCTTTTCCCACCCGTCATTTCCGCGATCCTAGATATTCCTTCTTGAAGATTGTTACGAGCTACTTTTACATAATTTCTAAATTTAAATGGATCTAACACATTTAATAGATTGTTATGAAGTGTTTGATTTACTGCCTTCTTGCCAAATGAAGTGAAAGACTGTAATTTTTGTACCAACACTTCGTCCAAGTAATGTTGAACAGATTGTAACTTTTCTTTTATCTCTTCGCCAAATTTTCCTGTGATGCATACCTAAGTGTAAAATTTCATATCGCTCCATTTACTTACCATGAATTGCTCGTTTAGTTTCATCTTTTGTGATGCCTGTTAGTAACGGAATTTTTGGAACTTTTTTCTCAACTAGTTTATCTAAAGGTTCACCATCGACCATCGGTGGTAAAGATCTTCCATCAAATCTATACTCAGTAACAGGGCTTGAAGACAACTGCCCTTGTATACCCGAAACAAATCCTTGTTGCTTGAGTCTACTTGCTTCAATTACTGAATCACTTTTCACTATTTTATTGGCCGATATTGCTTGCAAGCATTTTATCATTGGGAGTGGATTTGTAGTTGGACATCCTTGAAGGTCTGCCATTTCTTTCGCAGTTTCACCCGGTTTACTGTCAACTGCCCAATTTGATAATGCTGTACCTGAGAGGGCAACTACACCATTTGTGTAACCTAAAAACCATTGAACTGTTGTACTAAAGCACAAATGGAAGAACATTAGAAAATATTAGACACATTTCCACAGCGAATAATTTGTAATTGGTAACTTTTTTGTTCGCTGAGGATAATAAGCTTGCTATCGAAAGGCGCCTGCAACTTTTATCTGCAGTTTTTAGGTTTGTGCTGCTAAAAGCCATTCTGAACAAATTAAGGCTTGTAAAAATACTCACCTTTTGCCACATCATTTAAAGCAACTAAAACTGCACTACTAGCACCAGTACCCTGCCCCATTACAACAATTTGATATGGGTTTCCACCAAAAAATCCTATATGATTTCTAACCCATTGCACCGCCAATACCATATCCCATAAAGCTGCATTTCCAGGTAACTCTCTAGTACCTGTACCCAAAAAACCTAATGTGCCCAACCTGTACTGTATCGCCACGATCACTAATCTTTTGCCAACAAGATGTTTAACCTACGAGTATTCTACTGCAAATGTGTCATGTACAGAAGTAAATCTTTGCTTACACCATACTGGGAAGCAGATCCATATCGGAAACCACCTCCATGAATCCATACAATAACAGGCAACCCCTCGGTTCCCAAAGGCAAATCAGGTGTAAATATATTGAGAAATAAGCAGTCTTCTTCTCCAATAACATTATCTTGTCCCTGAACAGGTTGAATACATGGTGGTGGATAGGTGGTAGCATCAATATCGCCAGACAGGAAGAATTGCCTTGGTCGCTAATTAAAATGATTCATTTTTAAGACATTCTGTTCAACTTAAATTCCAAAATAACATATAGAGTAGTTTGGGAGGGTGGATGTGATTTAAATCCCCATCAGTTAAATTTAAAAGTCATGTACGGTTTGTGGTAAAAATATATGATTTTTAAAGCGGATTACATCCTACAATTAATAGTTATTCACTCTCTTATTTTACCGTTTAATTAGGTGTAGGTGATCATGTTTAAATACACTGAAATGATGACTGCAATTAATTATAAATCAAAAACATACCAAAAACCTTTCCTTTCCAGTTGGTGGATGTGCATATCTTATTCCCTTAAAAACATAGTGTGGAAATTCTCTAACTCCATGCACTCTAGCTGAACGCCCTCCAAATCTTAAATACACAACTGGATCATCAAGCGGGGGGACATCAGCAGGTGACCCTCCAACAATTCGTCGTACTCTGGAATGTACAGGATCATTACAATTGATTAATTTTATTAACACAATAGAAACAATAAAGGACAATAATATATGAGAATGCATAACTGAATGTGTGGTAAATGTCATTGTGATGGTTTAAACAGGACGGAAAACATTATTATCATTATCATTGTCACCTACACCTAATAGATAACAGACAACAGTATAATTACAGACTATATATTGTCTGTGGTATAATGTACCTACTGTTATTGTTTACATTAGTATAAAATAACGTAAATTAATTATTCTTCAATTTTACACATGTACACATGCCTATTTCAGATTGAGAAATTGCATTTGTGAAAATGACACGAAGAGATTCAGTTTCAACTTTTTCCTACAATCATTTAATTTTTATGTACACCTTACTAGTTACTACCTAAGCATAAGACGTTTCTCAGCATAAGTATAGATGTATGTACCTATCTGTGGTTTTAGCAATATTGAGGTATAAAGTAAAGTAAGCATTAGTTTCTCTCTGAATTATCATTGATTAGATATAAATCAAAGTATACCAACTAATATAATATAGAAATAGATGATGGTTCTACGTCCCTACATGTCCATGTATTTTCAATATTTGTAACATTTACTTTTTTAATTGTTCAAAGAAGATATCCCTGGCTTTAAATGTACAGCTACTGTGGATCAAATACTGCCAGCATGGAGTACATTTTATTATTTTTAATACATCTCGCATTCAAACTGAAGAATTGTGTACCGAAAACCCATCATCTAAACCTTCCTTTGAAATATGTATTTGAAAAACTCTGAGAACTAAGGTTGTGTACCAACCACAATAATGTTATTTTCCTTTCCAGGCATTATAGTTTTCCTTTCCCAATCCTAAGTAATGTAATTTAGCTAGGAATTGATAATAATTCCATATTTGTCACCCATTGTACAAATTTCCCTGTAGTTAATTTTAATTAATTACAGTCGCTTGCAGTTTTAGATGAGTTTTAGTTTTAATGATCAATGTTTATAGAGTGTGCTTTATTTAATTTTAATCCCAAGGTTTGCAAACATTTGGAAGTAAATGAAGAAATAGGGAATTAAATACAATTTTGAATCTTTTGCTTCTTCAATGGCATTGAAAACCTTTTGATGGAATGATTCTAACCAAATATCAATTATAGTAGGGCTATTTTAACAAATTATCACTATTATATTTAATATACCAAATAAAAAAGAATTTTAATTTGATTTAACAAATGAAAGTCTTCCTTCTTACTGTTTTGAGTGCATCAAAATGCCGCATATACAGCATTGAGGTCATTGATATGGATATCGATGACAGTTATCAATTTGCGCGAAAAATTTTCTGTTAACTCCTTTAACTATTTTCTGTTTTATTTGCACATTGCATTCGTTGTTGTTCATATACTTGATGCAGGTAGTCACTCAGTGGAATCTTAATTCCATGAAGTTTTGCACCACTGTGATGACAATACGTTCTTAATGTTTGTCAAAATTGTTGATAAAAACCTTTCAGCAACGTCATAACATGTACCTCATTATTTAAATACATTAGAAGAATTGGGTTTACTGTAAATGCTGTCAGGCCATATCCATGATTAGCGCAAAAATTACAACCTTTCCCTGCATTCTTGTGAGCTCTGCACCTTCTACAGAGCTTCCATAAGTAGGAATCATACTAAGACATGAGCCTTCAAAAAAATTACAGTATAGCCCCAAATGCTTTACCACTTTTGCCATGCAAGGTTGATCCTCTTTTCTGTAAAAGTGCCAGTTACAATTCCAGCCCAAATCTTTCTCTATTTTTTACTTTCATGCTGTACTTTTTGGGAGGCAATTTGGTAGTGACTAATAACCATGCAGGGGGTACTGTGTTCCAAGCTCCCTTCAGGGTGCAGTGTCCTAGAACAATATTGCACCAAATGTTCTTTCTTCTTGGCAGTTCTGGGGTCCTGTAATGAATCTGAGTTTCTTTCATGAGGCTGTCAGTCTTTGGAATAAGGGTAATGCCGCTAATGTGTGGAGTTAGTGATAAAGAAACCATACTTAGATGACAATGGACCTCACAAAATTTAAATAACAGAAAGATGTGATAAAATGTAACTAAATATTATGAGTACAAAAATCCAAATTAAAAGAAAAAAGGAGTACAATACATAATAAAAATAGAAATCTTAATGATGGTTGCAGGTTGCAGCATACAATCTACTTGACGAAAGCTGCCAGGGGTTCCATTTTTCCTTTTTACAATATTACATAATAAGAAAATGGTTCATATGGACTTTCTTTTTTAATAAAATTCAAAATCATTTACCACTTACACATTTAAATTAGTCACAAAAATACAAAATAATAAATATGTTTATAAATTAACTAGAGGCCTTCGATGAAAATTGTCCTTTTTGTGTGAGTGTCGTGTCTTCGTAATTCTCCAAGACGTCAGCCAAATGTTCATTATCCCTTGGCTTTTTAAACTGCTTTTTACGCTGTGCGGCTTTTTTCCGTTTTGGAGCCATAGGTTTCTTAAGACCGTGATCTTGCATAGAACGAATTCCTGTAATAAAATTATTTAGTTAAACGATAATATTAGAAAAGAGAGGGATAAACCTTGTTTTTCTAAATATTCATCTATTTTTGCATCGTCCATAGCATCAACTGCAACAGAACGCCACAATTTTTGAAATTCTTCATCTACAGGTAAACTGGCTGTGCGATCATTATAAAATAAGATCTTTTTCTTATCGGTTGGCCTGGTTACAAAAATAATTTCATTTTGATTTTGCAAAGTCTAAAAGTTATAAAGTAGAATAGATGAAATCAAAAGTAATTATAATACCTTTAACGCTTTCTCGGCGTGCGGTAAAGATTCCTGTACGTCATCCAGTAGAATTCCGCCTAATCCTTTCAAATCTTGTTGTTTTAATAATTTAAGCAAACTTTTTCTATCTTTCAATTTATACATTGCTTTAAATATAAATTTGCCATCTGGAGTAACTTCCACTTTGGGATTACTTTGTAACGCTTCCGTTTGTAACCACTACCGCACAATAATTAACTATGCACCACAATATATACATATATACCTACTATTTTGACCTTATTTCCAACATCGAGTTGATTTGTTTCATCTAAAATTTCTTCTAACGCTAATGGATGTTGATCACCATCTTGATGTCTAGTACGCATATGTTTTACAATTTTTGCTAAGACACCAAATCTGTATTGTGAACTGCCTGTTGCCGTTTTATACCTAGTTAAAACTCTTATTATTGCGGGAATATACAATTACAATTGAATATATACGTATTAATATCCAATTTTGGTGCAGGTGCGCTCGATGCCTTCGGCTTCTTTTTATCATCTCGTACAGGTTCTGTTTTCCTTTTTTCAACACTAAAATCGCCTTGTGTGTAGTAAATATAAAGCTATGTATCGAGAAACATACCTGGGCGTTGTTAAGGCTCTTTTCTTGAACAGTTCTCGTTCTTTTAATAAAGCAGGATCCATTGTAGTTACGCTTATATTTATTATTAATTATACAAATTGGGCAGGTACGTGCTTTATTTTTGAAATAATTTTGAATAAAATACACTATTCAGTTTCTGAAACAGAAATTAAAATTTCTTTTGGAACATTTGCCAAAACATACATAACCTACAAACACCGATTAGTGTCTCCAATACCGTTGTATTAAACGTCACAGAGAAAAAGATGTGATTAAATAATGGGATTTTTTTATGGAGTCGACACGGTGGACACTAGGTGTTTTCTTTTTGCATTTTGTGGTACACTTAAGGCACCTCTGTCAATACACACCATTCGTTTTATAAAAATAATTTGACTCAGTTCTCAATAACCCTATTCGTTTTAAAAGCTTTATTTAAGTTTTATATTAACCTGAGGCAGAAATGTCTACATGACGCAAGGCACTTCAATCACGTGATGATTGTGATTTTACCTAACCCTGTGGCACAACTGTGGCGATGCAAAAAGAAAACACCTAATGTCGCAGTTTTTTTCCACAATTTTGTATAAACTTCTTTTTGGGAAGCTGTTAGGTCTCCGAAAATGTAAGGACTTTTAAATTAAATTACAGATTTTCATATTATTGCAATTAAAGGAACGGGAGATTTTGAAGCATCTTGTGATTCTGTGTGTGCATTCAAGACTAGAATCCCTAGACTGTTTGTCTAGGCTAGAATGACAGAGTGGTCTGTGCTAGAATGCATGATTTCGTGAGCCTAATGAATCTTCAAATGTGCTAATGGATAGACGAATGGTCCATATGTATTTTAAATTTGATGATTTAATCAAGCGCACTTATTCAGAAAAGTAACGACGAAGCTTCTCCACAGTTCAAAGTGCAGCTCTCAGCCCCCACGACAAAGAACGTCGTTCATATGAAGTTAAAAATGACCTGCTCTTTATTCTCGGCGTTTTCTCTGAGAACCGCTCCGATGCCATACCTTCAATCTGTAAGATAAATAGCTGTTGTAAGTCTGAGCACAGTGACAACTGTGGTCTGAGCAAATGTGAGAAGACGAAGAGAAGTGAGAAGATGCAGCGAAAACTATTGGTTGCTAGAGATAGAGAAGCTCGGCAGACAGTAGGAGGAGGAGGAGGAAATGGCCACTTTGACTTGTCTTGGTCAAGTCGTCCACACTTAAGGATAGTTCAAATTAGGAGGTTGGTTCCGTTTAGGTACTCGATCCAATACGAGCGATGGCAGGTAGAGTATAGACGGCACTTGGTTAAGACATTGTTGCACATGGAGGACGTACCTTTCGGTTTATCCCCATAAGGGAGGCTAAAATTAAATTAAATTAAATTAAATTCAAACAAAATAAATAAAACCTGTTATGAACTTAAAATAAATGACTGAAAATCTACAGCGGTGCAACTGAAACAGAAAATTCAGAAATAATAACTGGTTAACTCTGGTGGAGTAGGTATCGGACGTAGAACAAAGGTATAGTCATGCGAAACGCCAATACGCTTCAGATGATACCTACTCAAAACCATCGCGCGAAGTAAAGATGCTGACTTCGGCACGTCCTGGGAACTCAAGATTGGACCTTGGTGAGTAAGGAATATATGTGACGACGCATCCCTCATCCTCTTTCACTCACCCAAGACCAAGGTCATAATGTGAGCATGAAGGGCCGAAATAGAAAGAAACTCTTTGATTGAAATACCGCTATCTAGTAGGTTGCAGGTACCGGTCTTGAGAAGGAGTGCTATGCAGTAAACCTACGGGTACCTACCGTATTATATGTGCCAAAGTAGGTCTTAAGAAATAGAGACTGGAAAGTGTCCAGTTTCCTGACCGCGTGTGAATGTTAAAGTTAATTTACCAAATGTCCAAACCATAGGTAAGTATCGGAAGCACTGAACAGTTAAAAATCATCTCTATTAGCGACATATTAGGTAGATTTCATTTAACGACAAGAATATCATCTCAGTAATCACGTGGGTTATAAGTTGGCTACTAAAACGACGTCAATATCACC
The DNA here is from genome assembly GCA_036250285.1 of Pyrocoelia pectoralis. Taxonomy (NCBI): domain Eukaryota; kingdom Metazoa; phylum Arthropoda; class Insecta; order Coleoptera; family Lampyridae; genus Pyrocoelia; species Pyrocoelia pectoralis. The sequence continues at coordinate 5,431,217 of CM070075.1, read as the reverse complement.
CTCTGGAAGAGCAGATGCGGATTGGATGACTAAGAGTTAAGACCATAGAAATGTTTCCTTGTTTACTTATCTGCCTTAGAGATAATAATAGTACTGGGCTCACCGCGTGAGATATTCTAGCTCGAGCACTTCAAGCTCTCTTCTTTGACGAAATTAGAATTAAATTAATCCTTTGTTGAAGAGGCCGTCGCTAAGGTCACGTGTTGTTATTTGGAAAGATCGTCCTCAACAAACGAGACTTCGAGTCCGAGGACGTTGTGGGGGTTACAGTATGCTAGCCGTACCTTTGAGGATCTTCGTATAATTAGTGCAGAAGACGTGATAAAATTTTGTGCTGGTTGTTTCACCTCTTCGACACTTTTGCGTATTCGAATTGTTTCTAATTGTATGGTTGTATTAGGTATGCTGGTCAGTCGACTGAATTACTTTTCCATTGAGTACATTCTTCTTCTTCTTCAGACTTTATAGAGCGATACTAATGAAAAATGGGCTCCTCATTACTACACCTACACGTAATTCTTTGAAGAAAGTAATCGAAGACTTAATTCGTTGAAAATCGTCGTTGGCGTTGCAGTGATCGAATTTTTCAATATCTGTCCATAACTTGAAGCTTAAAAGCTCATGTTGTTATGGTACATCGGATGTTAAACGCTTAATTCCCATTTTGAATACACAAATTAGAATAGTAGGTAGGTATGTATGTAACTAGCCTCTAAGGTCACGTGGTATAGAGTACGTGGTCGTGAGAAGAACTGAAACTCTTGTAACCGTTGAATTTCACATTATTGGAAGCACCAAAAACCACAATAATAGTTTGCTGATGATGATAGTTTTGCGTGTTCGGTTTGATAAACTTTTATTGTGGTTTTTCACGTTTTCAGTGTTGTGTAGGAAGGGAATAAATATTGTCAGCAATTGCAGACTCACTTGAGCGCCACAAATTTAAAATATGATAGTTTCAAATAAATAAAAACCAATTGGGGAAGAGAAAGGTGAATAAAATACCACAAATAGAGTAACTTTAAGTGTAAAATAATGGCGATTTTGTTTAGCGAAAGTCTTAATCGATGGCAAAATTTTCTTTCCACTAAATGGGCAAGTGTGTTGCAGGAGGCACGAACTGAAAACATTAGGGCAGCAGTCTCGCAATTCCGGTCCTAAATAAGAGAAAATAATAAAGCAAAAATTATTACATACCTACGATATTTCCTAAATATCTTTAATCAATGTGATAAATTTCATTAGATTGAAAAAATGGCCTGAAATGCTCTAATCAGTTCTAATCCAGTTTAATCCAGCCCAAATTTTGTACGTGCACCCTTCCTCAACTAACCCACTTCATGGAAAAGAATGAAGTTCAGCTCATTCTTCTACTCTCTTCAACTTGTGGAAAGACAAATATAAATGCAGCGGTGTTTTGTCGTGCAATTATCATACTTTTAGCTAGCGTTAGAGCTGAGCAACGTTTTCAGTATTAACCAATCAGAATCCAAAATATGATTTTGTGTTGTATTTGATTGGTTAATACCGAAAACGTTGCGCAACGCTAAAACGTCGCGTGGGTATTGAAACATAGCATAAGGCCAAAGCAAGCCGCCGTGTTAGATATCATCCGGTATATCAGATACTTACTCTATTACCTATATGAAGAAAGATATTTTTACATTTGTTTTCGAAATTTATTTACTTATACATACCTACCAGTAAATGTGGGTGCAGTGGAAGCAGGAATCTAACAGGACAAAATTGCTGGGCATTTATTAAATATAGTTTACCATAGGTATTCATTTTATTGCATATTATTATCTACATACATTTTGCATTAAAACTTACATAAACTTAACTATTGAAGTAAAATTGCACCTTTCTACTCAAATGGGAAAGTGGATGATAAGTATTTATAGCAACAATCGGTTTTATGTATAAAATGTTTAATACTGAATAAAATGCAGTATATATGATATATTCATTGAGTTGAAGAAATAAATAAAGCCTATGAATGATTTGTTGTTAATTGTCTTCATACTGCTTAACAATCTCGTAAATATCGTGCCAATTTTCGGGTAAAAGTTGCTTTTGTAGTTTGCCTGTAGTTGGAGAGTAGAAGCGCTTGCCATACCTGCTGATGAGAATTATCATTAACAATTGTAAGGCATTGTGGGAGGAGTTGCTACCGACACATACTAAAAGGTTCTTTAAAGATTTAAGAAGTTATAAAGTACCTAATACTTTCAGAGAACTATTAGATATATCTGTAAGTAGGTACTATACTAATTGTGGAATGTAGGTACCTACTTAAAGGACGCAAAAAAACAGGGCAGTTCAGTTCTGCATAGGATCTCCAGATCTCAACCTCTCGAACTTTTTGGGAACTATGAGACAAAAAGTTTTATACATATCACAATTGCGAGAAAGAACAATTAACGTTGCTGAGGAAAGACGAGCGTATATATCTTATAAGTTAGCACCACTACCACCGCAATGTTCTAAGGTCTGGTAAACCGCAAGGATCTATGCATAGATAAGATACCTACTCTACCCATCGTAAGAGAGAGTGACAGAGGTGCATTTATGCTTATGCCGCCTAGGGGCACAGAAATCTGCCGCCCCATCACATCCCTTACCACATGAATGATCTAAGAGGACTTATTTATGCAAGTTGAGAAAACTTTTTTTATTAAAAATAAATAGAATTTATTTCATTTTCTGCGTATTGCAAATCAATAAAACAATAAAACATAGGTAGGTACTACATCTGGATGCCACTCGAGAAGCGGCAAAGGCAATTTTTGGTTATTGGTCATGCAAATTCTTAGAAAGCCTGTAGCTAAATAGGATAATCCCTCTGATAAATAGGCCATAAATAAAGAGCCCGACTGAATAAACTGAAAGTGCAGCATAAAAGATGTTTGGGATTATTCGAGTACTTATTTCGTAACATAATAGCTCGTATTGATGTATTTCTACTTCAATTTTATTTTCCATTGTTTTCCAAATTTGTTTCAAAAAAATGCCTTCAATTAATGTTGGTGCCCCATAATTATACCGCTTCCTAATTTTTGCCGCCCTGAGCATCAGTCCTTAAAACCGCCCAATCCGTCACTGCACAGGGGCGGTTTTACATGTCATTTAGTATCTATTTTTGTCACTCCGAACTCGCAGAAGGCAGTTTTATAACGATGTAGCTGCACTGGACCCTGTATCTCTCCAAGAATAGGTATATGGTATTATTGAGAGATTTTAATGCATGTATAAGACAGTAACGTTATAATGTTATTTTTGTGATTCACTAATCAGCCATTGTAACTCCCACACTCAGTATCTCTAGGTTTATATCCCTTGACCAAGACAAAAACGTTAAAAAATGTTAATACTTTTGTGTATAAAATGAACTAAGGATAAATAATACCTACCATTGTATTTATATAGTATCTATACATTTAAATACTTTCTTTAATCATTGAAACTAATATAAATGTACTCGTATTTGTGAAGAGCCTTTTATAGGTTGAGTGAAAGATCGACCTCGGTCGAACTCACACCTTTTGTGTATATACATAATATTATGTACGCAATAAATATTATTATTATTATTATTATTATTTTTAAACTGAAATTGATAAAAACGCTCGGATAAGTCGATTTTATTTTTAGGGAGACAACTTTTTCGCATAATTTAATTCCTATCATGATGGAGACATGGAAATAAATAAGTTCATCGTAAATATTCGTGAAACGGGGTCTGCAGGAAAATAATGTGGATCCATATTGTAAAATGGCGAACAATACATTGCAAATTGTTTAATATTCCATTACGCAATGTCCCGCCAGACAGTAGGTACCTACCTAGAACACAGGTTCCCTGGTCAGTTGATTGGTAGAAAAAGACTCCCAGATCTTAGAGATTTATCAATTACAGCAGAAGGAAATTATATAACTACTTATTTTCCGAAATAAAATGGCCGCAACAGTGCAGTTCACGGGGTTGGATGAATGGAATGAAAGCACAGGCAGCGGTTAGACACACTCGACGTTGTGCCACAAGTCACTATTCTTACAACTCGGCAAACGTTAAATTATGAAAGAAATTAACGTATTCATAGGTGCTCTGATCAAGAAACGCTTTTATTTTTTTTGATTGTGTAAAAAATTTTATATTCACAGTAATCAATCAACTCGTATACAATCATCACTATTATTTTCAAGATCCTCATCATCCTCGACTAAATTGTTTTTTTCCTCTACATGTCTTCTACACTTTCTTGGCATGGTCGACACAAAGATTCCAAACCATTTTTAGTACATTTTACAATTTTGACTTGTAAAGTTCTAATTTAGAAAGTTGTATAACCACATAAGTTTAACCTTTTCCTGTCGAATTCTTTTGTTACTTTCTCCGCAAAATACCTATTGTTCTTTATAATTTTTACCTGATAGTAGTTCATGTGAATTATAGATTTTTAGTACTTGCAAGTAGAATCTAAAGTTTGGAGACGTACGAACGTAATTTAAGTTAGGTTGCCCGTACCATAGATAAATAATTGAGTTGTGAGATTTTGAAATAATATCTACTAAGGATAAGTTGTTATTGAATAATAGTCGTAGCGGTACATCGAGAAAATCGCAAATGTCTGTCAAATTGTGCGGGAAGTGTGAAATTAGGGACACTTATTAATTAGATTAAAATAAACGATTTGACCCGCAGCACCCCTATTTTCAACCCTTAGTTTTCAAAAGTGCCCCGTATTTAGTTTTTCCCATCCCCTAACGATAACTCCTTTGTTTACAACTTTTCGAAAAAAATATATTAATAAAAGTTTTAGGAATTCTTATAAGAAACATTTTATATAAGAATAGAATTTTCACAAAATATCAACCCTTATCGAGATATGTGGAAAAAACTGATTTTTGCAGTTTCATTACAAAATCGGTCATAGTTTTCTTGTTTATCGTTTCTCAGAAAAATTATTCAAGTAAAAGATGTAGATATTAAGATGGTCAATGTTTTAGATACATATAATATTTTCACAGAAAGCAACCCTTAACAAGTTATTTCGATATTTCTGAAAGTAAGCAACCCTTAAGTATGAAATCGCTCGTATCTTTTTTATTTGTAACTTATGAGAAAAAACATGTAAATAAATATTATAGAAAATTATCTTTTGGGTATTTTATGTTGGTATGAAAATTTCTCAAAAGTCAACCCTTAACGAGATATATCGAAAAAACCAGAAACTGTCAATTTTCACATAAAATCGAGCATAACTTTTCTATATTTCACTACAGTGACACTATTGTTATATAATTCGGTAGGTATATGGATGTAGAAAGTATAAGTAAGGGATAATTTTTTTATAAAAACTCACCCTTAGCGAGATATTTTGACAAAAACAAACTTTCGGCACTTTTTAGAAAAGTCTTCGTAACTTTTCCAATTACGATGGTTAATATTATTTCTTCGCGGTTAATAATAGCCAATTACAGTGTATTTCATGAAATCATAGTGATTTTGCACCATGTCACACTGGTGCGGGAATTTTCAACGTACAAAGTGTACGGTTTATTCGCGGTAATATAATTAAAAAGAAACAATCTAATTGTACCCAAAATGCAAACATAGGTCGATTTTTATATCAAGGAAGACATATTTTGATGTTATTTTCTTGTGGGGTGGTTCTCACCTCCAGCGCTTCACAGGGGGTGACATTGAAATTTCAAATAGGAAGGCGGGTCGTGTGATACATCATTGGAAAGCTAATTCCTTGGCTTTTTCATTTTTGCATTTTTTTCGCTTTATTTCTATCAGTAGCTAAATAAAATTCTGAAATATTTATTTAAACACATTTGGCTTAAGTGTGCGAGCTCGTTGTCGCGGGCGTCGCCGCGTATGGTTTCGCTCGGGTGTCGCATCTCCTTTAGACATTTTACGTGCGAAAATAAAAGGTAAGCACTTCAACAGCAAGTTAGTATTATCTCACCGACTCGTATTTCAGTGAGAACAACCAAATAGAAGACTAAAAAGGAGATGCGACACCCGAGCGAAACCATACGCCGCGCCGCAAACGAAATTTCAATGTCACCCCCTGTGAAGCGCTGGAGGTGAGAAACACCCCACAAGAAAATAACATCAAAATATGTCTTCCTTGATATAAAAATCGACCTATGTTTGCATTATGGGTACAATTAGATTGTTTCATTTTAATTATATTACCGCGAATAAACCGTACACTTTGTACGTTGAAAATTCCCGCACCAGTGTGACATGGTGCAAAATCACTATGATTTCATGAAATACACTGTAATTGGCTATTATTAACCGCGAAGAAATAATATTAACCATCGTAATTGGAAAAGTTACGAAGACTCTTCTAAAAAGTGCCGAAAGTTTGTTTTTGTCAAAATATCTCGCTAAGGGTGAGTTTTTGTAAAAAAATTATCCCTTACTTATACTTTCTACATCCATATACCTACCGAATTATATAACAATAATGTCACTGTAGTGAAATATAGAAAAGTTATGCTCGATTTTATGTGAAAATTGACAGTTTCTGGTTTTTTCGATATATCTCGTTAAGGGTTGACTTTTGAGAAATTTTCATACCAACATAAAATACCCAAAAGATAATTTTCTATAATATTTATTTACATGTTTTTTCTCATAAGTTACAAATAAAAAAGATATGAGCGATTTCATACTTAAGGGTTGCTTACTTTCAGAAATACGAAATAACTTGTTAAGGGTTGCTTTCTGTGAAAATATTATATGTATCTAAAATATTGACCATCTTAATATCTACATCTTTTACTTGAATAATTTTTCTGAGAAACGATAAACAAGAAAACTATGACCGATTTTGTAATGGAACTGCAAAAATCAGTTTTTTCCACATATCTCGATAAGGGTTGATATTTGTGAAAATTCTATCCTTATATAAAATGTTCCTTATAAGAAGTCCTAAAACTTTTACTAATATATTTTTTTCGAAAAGTTATAAACAAAGGAGTTATCGTTAGGGGATGGGAAAAACTAAATACGGGGCACTTTTGAAAACTAAGGGTTGAAAATAGGGGTGCTGCGGGTCAAATCGTTTATTTTGATCTAATTAATAAGTGTACCTAATTGCACACTTCCCGCACAATTTGACAGACATTTAGATGTACCGCTACGACTATAAATACTAAATGTATGAAACTTTATTTACGTTATACTAAACCATAATAAAGCCAATAATGAGCAAGCACTAGATCGAACACATCCAAAACAAGACCATTGTTAGAAACCAGGAAAACATTTAGAAGTGTACTAGAGAAATGTGCAAAACGGAAAGCGCCGAGAGGCAAATCACTCAACGAGAGACGAAAAATAAGGCGAGCAAGACAGAGATATCCTAGATAAGAAAAATCGAAGAATAACTAACTTACAATTAAAAAAAAAGTTGTATTGGTTTGTTTGACCAGTAATCTGTAAACCATGTGGGACATTAGTTATCGTCTGGTCCAATGGTAACACAGCCGTTTGGTTTAAAACGACTTCCTCAGTTCGTCTAACATGCATTTCAGTAGTGAAATTCCATCTATAGGACACGATTGGAAAGTGGACACAACAGTATTAGGAATATTGAGGTGTGAAGCGATAATACCGCGGATGATATACTGAGTATAATCACATAATGATATTAAAAGTGAAAAAGATCGTTATTAATTTGTTGATTATAAGAGAAAGGTATTAAACTAAGGAAGGAAATATGACTCTAAATTAAAATTAAAAATGCAAATATAATATATACCTATGTCCATTCTGTAGATGGTAAGCCTTTAACTTCCGCAGGTAATCCTGTAATTCACCATGACTCGTAAATTTCTCCGGTCGTATGGGACGCGCTAATAGTTCCAAATCTTGCGATGTGACGATGGCAATCACGATGAGAAGAATTAAGCTCACTATCCTCCAGTTGAACATCTTGAATCTGTAAAAAAGGCGAGAATGCATTCTCAATTTTCTCGTACTTAATCATAATAAAGAGAGGGATTTATAAGAACGTCGACACAAAAAGGAAATTGAATAAATGCTTTTCGTTACGGAAATAGAATTTTAGCCTCTTATTTATTATGTATAAACAATAATTCTACCCTCGATTCTACCTTTTGCGCGTTTGTAGCGATACCGATTTGAAAATTGTAACGTTTAATTCATTGACAAGGTGTTATATATGCACTTAATCACACACTATACGTACGCAATTCGACGTTATCTCACGCTTTTGTGTTTAATTAAGCGGTAAACACATTATGCCTTTTATCTTGTAATCAAACACTTAACATTCTGTCACCTATTTTCAATAAACATCCATTTTCTAAAATTTATTGTTGATTAATTGATGTCTACCATATGGTTTATTAGAACTTTTATACATATCTATATATAAATTGGGGGTGTGTGCTCTTTCTATTCGCTTTCAAATTAGGTACATAATTACATGCGGTCCCATAAAAGTACATAATACCGAACGTAAATTTTAGCGTAGGTACATATTAAACACTTCGAAGAACGTTTGAAGTCTTCTGCAAATGAATGCTCTATAATTAAAATCCGATTGGATTAATCCTATACATGTTTTTGCTGAATCCATTTATGTATATTTTTCATAGCTATGTTTTCCACGCGATTTGAACTTTTATTGTCATTTCGTTTGCAATTCACACTTTTTCCGTTATCTTTCTGATCGTTATGTCAATGTCTGCTACATCTGTGAATTTTTCGTTAAAGGAGCAAACATTCTTTGTGAGATACGTTTATTTTCGACTTACTTTTGGCGATCCATGCCGAAAAAATGGACGAGAAGACTTTGGCGATGATGCACGCACAGGCAGCCCTTCCACCTCAAAACCGGATAAAAATATTGAAAAAATCTGACCGTGTCGGTTAATTATTCGTGCGATTGGTTAAACTGTATGAATTGACAAAGAATTCTAACATAGAAAAAGTGTGGTGTGCGAAAATAGTCTGTTAAGACGTTTCTATAGCCAAGAATGTGGCTTTTATCTGTTCTCCAAGCTCAAATCTGCATTAAAGGGAACAAGATTTCAGATTGTATAGGGTGTGAAAGAAAAAGCGGCAAGCATTACAGAAGAGGATTCCCAGGATTGTTTCAAACTATGGAAAATTTGTATGGAGCATCCATGGTGTTGTAGTTTGAAAGGGATAATAACTCAATATGTATAAGTTTTACAGCATAGGTCTCGTTATTTTATACCTCGTACATCGAAGTATACCTAAACGTGGACATTGACTCCAATCCAACGCAATGAAATCATTGACCATTCTGTGTGTTGCGTGTATAATCAATGTCGCTAGTAAATTCACATTTCAACTTGATGTTTTGTTATATTTGGATCACCATTTAGTTTATTCCGTAATGAAGAATGAGAAATTGTTTCAAATTTATACAACTTCCACATGTTTTTACAAAATTGGATGTTTAGCGTGCTTTTTTTTAGTGTTGCTAAAATAACATTGCTGAACAATTATTTTGTTTTGGAAAAAATTCTGGTCTGGAATTTTTATAAGAACTTAAAAAAATGTTAAATTTTAGCTACGACCAGAGACGTATTTATGCTTCTGCCGCCTAGGGGCACAAGAAAAGTGCCGCCCCATCACACCCCTCACCACAGGAATAGAACTTATTAATGGAAGTCTGAAGTCCAGAAAACATTTTTTATTAAAAATAAATAGAATTTATTTCAAATTGGTTGGATCCATCAGGGTGTTAATCAGAACACTAAATGGGGTGGAACGTAGAATGTAGGAAATAACTTGATAAAACCTTCCCCATAGACAAATATATATTTAAGTTAAAGCTGAAGTTGATTAAAGTTGCAAATTGAAGAATAAATTTGAAGATTACATACTACATGTTTCAACAATATTAGGAATTGTCATCCTCAGGCTAAAATAATGCTAGTTACTATTATTTTAGCCTGAGGAAGACAATTCTTAATATTGTCGAAACATGTAGTATGTAATCTTCAAATTTACTCTTCAATTTGCAACTTTAATCAACTTCAGCTTTAACTTAAATATATATTTATCTATGGGGAAGGTTTTGTGAAGTTATTTCCTACAGAATTTATTTCATTTTCGGAGTATTGCAATTTAATAAAACATACTACTACATCTGGGCGACGAGAAGCGGCAATGGTTATGCAAATTCTTAGAAAGCCTGTGGCTAAATGGGATTATGCATCTGATTAGGACCATATTTAAATGAGTCCAACTGAATAAACTGATGTTTGGGATTTTTATCACGTAAAATAATAGCTCGTATTGACGTATTTCTACTTCAATTTTATTTTCCATTGTTTTCCAATTTTTTTCAAAAAGATTCCTTCAATTAATTTTGGTGCTCCGTAATTTTGCCGCTCCCTAATTTTTGCCGCCCTGGACACGATCCCTTAAAGCCCCCCCCTCTAAATCCGCGCCACTGGCTACGACTCACAATTACCAAACAAAGAATTCACACTATACATTCACAATCATTTTAATAAGTGGTAAGTCGACAGAAAATAATTAGGTAAGTGTATCAATATCGATATAAGTACATATTAACAACGTTGAGTATGGCGAACTATTTAACAAGATCAGGAGTAGATAAATACCTACATACTGATTAAATTATAACAAAATAGAAGCGACTATTATTTACTTGTATAGTAACAAGCGAGGTGTTGATGATTTAGTAGACAGTATAGGTGTAATAAATTGGAATTTACGTTTACCTAAATCAGCACTTTTTCGTTCAAATAAAAACATACGGTTTTTATATTTGCAGACTTTCAAACTTTCCCAATGTTAGAAATATCAAATAAAACAAAATCGAAACAGAAAGTGATTACTTATTAAAATACCGATTGTGTAGGTTGTGTAATGAGTAGGACACATTGCACATAAAATACTGGGTTGATGAATAAGTTCGTAGTATTTTGATTTTTATATATCACACTTTTACTGTCTGAGTTACTGCATCTTTCAGTTTAACCTACAGAATATGAAAAAGAAAAAAACGAAAATTTTATATAAATCCTTTCGCTGAGGAATAAAGTGATGTTTACGCGTCCGGGGAATGCTATTGGGGGAAACTAATGTCACGCAAATGGTTTTCACATATCAAAGATATTTGGTGCATTAAGTTTCACTGACTCTGAAAAAGGGCGATGAATCACATCAGACTATTTGGTAGTTAGCTATCATGATGAATTGTCACCAACAAGCTTAATGACACTTAAATTCTATTGGAAACGATCGAACGACTATGCGTGAGTACTGCACGCTTTAAGCGGAAACAACAAAAAGCTCATCGTCGTGTCGTTTAGCCTGTCAACAGAATCAACGATTTTTGTCATGCACTGTCACTAGTAACAAAAAGTGAACATCAAAAAAGAGAAAGAAATTGTTGATTCCCAACAAAACATAAATTCTCTGGCAGCGGCGTCATTTCAGTATTTTATAAGGGGAGGCAACTATAGTATAAAGGAAAAAAACGGGCACACTTGGTGTGACAAAAACTTGATACTGCATTTAATGTACCTACAATAAGATAATGGTACCTAAGTATAGGTAATTCGTTGAAGATGTCAGTCTTCGATTTAATAAAGTATTTGTATGGTTATTTGTGTTTACTGTGTTTTGTCTTAGTTAACTGTTCCAGTTCTTTCAGTAACATACCATACACAATTAGAATCGTTGTGTCTTGCGTGTACCCTTTGCGTAAAAGTTATATAACAGTTATCTTTGCTATATTACCATTTCTCACGCAAAATAGTACCATAGTAGGTAATCTAACGGTTATATAACAAGGTTTACATTGCTGTTATGCAAAGTAAATTGTTAGTTTAATTGTCAATTATTGTTAATCAGTATCTACACTATATGTGTAAATAATTTTTTAATTATAATTGATACTGAGTATATTAGCTAAACAATTTAAAAGAAATATAAGGTTGATACTGCTCAACAATCATATCTTTTTTCTTTTTACCATTCCTGGAATTTTTATATAACTTTAGTTTTAATTGTTATCTACTTACCTGTATATAATACAAGGTAGTAAATGTAATGTAACACCTATACAGTAAGAAACCTTATAAATTCGGTGAAGCTGATGCTCTCCTTTATGTTATGAAAAAACCATTCCACAAGTTTCATAGGTAAGTGCATTCGTTAACCAAATAATTATGTTTTGTTTATTAAATTAAAGTTTAACCAGTTGAGAATGCGCAAGCTTGCATTGCATGATGAACAAAAGCTTGCAATGCCATGCTGAACAATATTTTCGACGGCCATTTTGACCACTTTCCCAATGAGACAAAAAATGATCGATACAAAAATGTCTTAAATTTTGATGTTCTACAAGAATGTCAAAAATGTCTACAGGAAAAAAGCAACGGACATTCAGAGATCCAGGCTTTGTGAATTCATATGATAAGCTGTTGTTCATAGAAATGTGTAGATTGCTACCATATAAATTATTTGAATAATAATAGGTAGGTACATACCTAACTTTAATTGCTTTTTGTCCGCTTCTTTGTTATGTTTTCTTTATTTCCGTAAATAGTTAAATGAAATATGGTATTGTTGAAAATGAAATCAACAATCCTTTATAATAATGACCCGCCAAAAATAAAGGGATCTTCATGAAAAGACTATCAAACTATTTTTCAATTACTTACCTTTTCAAATGAAAAAGTTCCAAGAATAAGAAGAAAATTGCAAAATTTAGTTTTTTCTTCGCTATTTCTATCCAATAAATAATAATTCATTCTATCTACTGTAATGTATCAGAATTATGCATTTAAATTATCTACAATTTAATAAATCGGACTATACAACCGACTCGGAACACTTTAACTTTCAGTTAGAAGATCGCTGTAGTACCTAATCGTATCGTAAATCACATGAAGAACAACTAAATTATGGAAGAACCTAAATTTCATGTTTCAAAATTGGAAGAAAAATGTAAAATTATGGATCGTATATGTACAATTAGGCAAGCGCGAACAGCGCTTTAAACAAGATTACATAATACTGTGAAGGAAACACTGAACGGAATAAAAACACGGTACCGATCTATCTTGTAGTTAAAAATTATAGCATAAGTTATTAACAATTACTTGGACAGGTCATAATCGCGTTACAGAAAAATTACAAATAAAATGTTTCATTTTCACATCATTACCACAACAAAGATTTAGACTAAACTGAGAATCTACTCGATAGTTGCAAAGTAAAGTTGTTTAAATCTTTCAGAGAAAGTTTGCAGTAAGTTCTTGCCAGACAAAAGAACAGTCACATTGTCGTCCGTTTACAAGACATTAAATAACTTGTGTAAAGTTGTTCAATCTCTTAAAGCCTTGTGTCAACCAATTACTACTCGTACGTTATTGGGATAATGCACTTATACATATATAAAAGTGTGTTTATATGACAGAACAATAGTTCGATCTGCACTGATTATGCGATATGATTATTAAAATTATTGAAAGACGATGTAACGCTCACCCCTTGTCTGCTTATTTATTTCGGAATATAATAAGGGTTGAACGCATTTTTCGGTTTATACCTCAGGCAGTCGGAGATCTATACAGTAAGAAACGAAGAAACGGATAATTACAAATTACAAACAATTACAACAATAGGTAACGTATCGATTATTCGACCTTCTTTTTAGTAATAAACAAAAATAAACTTCTAACGGATTCGCCGAGCTCTTATTCCTAAAGTCGTTTAAAAGAACATCGATTTACTACTCGCAACAGTTACGAAGTACATCATAAAGTAGATGAATTGGAATACTGGCAAAAATTCATCCCATAACTACCAGCTAATATTGAAAATATAATAAATATAAAATGGAAAAGCAGACAATAAACGTGCGACTAAAAACGGAATTTTCACTTTTTTTTAAATATGCATAATATATTTGGTCCTAATCGGGAATTTATCCCATGTCGCTTAGGTAGTGCGACACCATTTTACCATTATATCAACCTCCCAATCAAATACTCCATCAAAAGTTTGAAAACTCTAATGTCGTTCGAGCTCAGCAACACCCCACCCCCCGCCCCCCACATTCGTAGACCGGCTCTATTAATTTATTTAACAAAATCTTGATCTGCGGTTAATGTTTATAGCAGGCCAGGAAGATGTGATTCAAATCCGCCACCACATGAACCTACAGTATTTATCTTGTGTAGGTTAGCCGTGTCCATGTGCAAATTTCATCCTTGCTATTATAGTCACTTAAAATGGTATTAAAGCTCACCTGAAACGTCACCTCATTAGTCTGCTATTGAAATAATTTTGAAAAAGTTTCATTCAGATTGTTCTTTAAAGCTCATGTCTTTAAAAGTAAGTAATTTTGTGAAAGAACATTGCTTTTGTGTTCAATAATTACTTAAACAATTTAAAACGGCAAGTAATCGAATAACTGTAGAAGTTTTTTTAATGATATAAAAATCACAGTTCTTACAAAATTCAAACACCGTGGAATGAACTTGAGAAGTAGTTACGATAGTTGAAAGATCGTGTACAAAAAGAATTAACAGTTACAACAATAAACATAATTCATTTTAATTTTTTGTGTCTACTAACCCAGACCTGTTAGATTTAGTCATAAATATCGATAATTTATTTTAATTAGTTATGTTTACGAAACCAAACCTTCATATTTAGTCAACCCTAGTATTTCTTAAATTATTACCTTAACACCAATAAATTGCACTCTACTCTTTGTTAAAAAACGTCAATCATACTTAAGTACGTGTTACCGATTAGTTATCAGATTGCATGAATCTAAGCTCTCACCAATCAGAATATTGTATTTTCCAGCCTTTTTTGTTTATTCCGATGTATTAAATACGGTGTAATATGCATTTGAAGAAGATTCTTACGCCAATATTTACGGGATTCTTACTCATACTTTTAATGTAAATTCACTTGTCAATCAATTATTAAATCAAGCTTATATAAATACAATTAAACATTTCAAATGTTTTACTTATAATAAACTTTATTGTGCATTGTGCCACAACTACATCATCCGCAACAGCTACTAGAGCACAGTGGACATCCCCAAAACACATTAAATAGCAAATTAGCAAAACCAAATACATATTGTAATAAATTAGTAGAAGATACATGTATTCTCACCCTAACATATCGAGTCGCCGATGAGGGGTTTGATCATACCCGGGTCGCAGCAGATGTAGATTAAATAAATTTAAAAAAAAGTGAGCAAACCCTAAATTGAAACTTGTTGAAAGACAACGTGAAATAAATGAACAAAATCAAAAGGAAATGTTAAACAAATCAAAAATGGGCAAAAATTAAAATTCCGATATTGCAGGTAGCAGTAGACAAATTGAATTTCGTATCACTAATGAAACTCTCCAACTTATGGAAGAATAAGGTTGCCTGCAAATAAAATTGTGCCTATTAAAGTGAAATTATTAACTAATATGTGTAAATCTCTGCGAATTTAATATATTATTATGTCTACCAAAAAATGACAAACCACAGTTGCTCTGGATACTCTAGTAATCTAGTTGATTAATTGCATAGGAAGACGATTCACAATATAGCTCCTTATTTAAAATGTAATATAAGCTCTTGAAAAGTGTATGTAAAACAAACAACCCTTTCGTTTCCTTTAAGTACACATAATCTTAGTCATTTGCAAAAATGAACTTTTTTTAAATAAAAAGATGCCATCATGTACTTGTAAATACTAGTTGCGTTTTTTAAGATTTTTAGAGAGTAAATAATGAAGACCTATATATATTTACATAAAATAATTATTTATAGTTTGCCGTGACAAAGTCTTAATTAAACACGAAATATTTGTCTAAAGAAAATGGTGTTTTCTTTTGTTAATACAACCCCCCTTGCAATAAATACTGAATTACTAGCGAAATTGATTGTGGCTTAACTATAATCTCCGTTGTTAAGTGTTTTGTAATATTAAAACAACATTCATGTAAAATTGTGAAAGGGGTGATTGTCGAGATTTCTTTTGGTGGAAATTTATCTACTAGTCGAATACGTTGTGCGTTTATCGATCTAAATTGTCTAATTTGAGTGTGGTGGTTTAATAGTATATTATACAACAAGTATATAAGAGAAGCTATTAATTACGAGAACGAATTTTTGCCAAACGAGCCACAGGTGAGTGAGGAAAATCGTTCGTATACAAGTTCTATACTACGCTTTGTCCACGATTACAAAATATTTTTAATTTATTTCAAATACTTATTTCATTTAAAATTAACACGGACATTTTGATCTGTCAAATGTGTGAAAATTCTCCTCTACAAACCGACACCCTTGATTTAACGGATACCATGACAACCGACACTCTTGATTGACTGTATTGAATGGTTACGATTACAATATATAAAATAACAGTGTGTAATTTTCATTACTCCTGTTGCTAATGACAATAACAGTGTGTAACGAAAATGAGTGTGTAATGAATGCTATTGGTAGTGTCTGCCGAGGCATATAACGACTATATTATACCGTAGGCGTAGTCGTGGACAAAGATGTAGATGTAGATGGATGTAGTTTAAATTAGGTATAAAAACTGAGAGAAGCAGTTATCGCAGTCATGAAAATGTAAAACTGCATATTGTTTTTGCAAGATGCTGTAAAGGTAAAGAGCAACTTTGTGTTTGTGGATGGTGCGGTTTTTGTGTCAACGACGCCGACGATGGTAATTTGATAAGATTTAACAAATCTAGATATAACCAATACAATTAAAAGGCATTTTCATGGCGGATTAGTAGTCAAGGGTTTTCGAAACTATGATTAATTTTAATTCGTAATATGTATATTTTATCGAGCCACAAGATGCTACATTTCTTTTCTTTTTGTGGAATGAATTCTTATCCGTCGTTTTAGGAAAGGAATAACTTATACATAAATTTTTCTACCTGACTGAAGTTAGCGAGAGTTAATTTTCTTGTTCACCGCTTTCATTCCAATTTACTTTATACGTTTACAGGAAGCCGTTTCAAACTCTTTATCTAGATGAATATTAGGAACGTTTAAAGGGATGATGATGACGATAACGTAATTGCAAAGTTTGATCTTTTAAAGAAATTATTTTTCCAGTTATTTCAATATTACCTTTAACCACAGACAACTGTGCTTTAACACTAAACTAAACTAAACGTAGGAGTAATCAAAACGCAAAACATGGAACGTAATATTTTATGGAAACGTTGTGGATGAAATGAAGATGGCGTCTTTATAAACTATGTAAAGCTGAGTTAAGCTCCGCTTAAGTGAAAATACCCATATTTACGTTTGTAGTTATGGTTGAGTCAATTTTTCTTATGGATTAGTAATGAAACTTTAAACTAACATAAATTACGTGGAATTCACCGCAATTATAAACGTAATTTTGATTTATGAACGGCTCGAAATGGCCCTCGAAATATACCGAACTTAATGACAATCTTAAATTATATTTTAATTCGATTTTCCGTGTTTTGCTTTTATGCTGTACCTTTTTTTTTTTCAATTTACATATAGGTACATTCAATCCAATTTATGTACTTTAAATGTGAATGTTAAACCTAATATTGTGCTCGATTACGAGGTGCTTAATCCGTTTACTTGAGCTTTCGAGGTGTAATGCGAAATGCGATTACTCACGTTAATAATAAGGATACATATTTGTTTATGCAATAAAACTCAACTGCAGGCATTGTGTCTTTATGTACCTAGTAGTTACTATTCCATACAATTACGAAAGAGTGATGCAATTCGATTTAAATGATCGACGCAAGAGTTCTTGCATGTCCTTTGAATTTAATCCTAAGTATGAAGAGACGTAGGTAAGAATCGTTTATATTGTGAATAATAAATTCACGTGAGTTAATCCTGCATTCGCCTGTGCATGTTTCTTTATACATTCAATTCTTAACGCAAATAACTCCCTGCAATGGACATTTATTCAGATACTAAATTAAACAAAAAATAGCTAATTTTACTAAAGGAATTAAAAAAACTAGGAACAGGTGTTTGTCAAAAATATAACTGAAAATACCGAAAAAAAAATAAATATTTGTTTGTATGAATTAATTGATCCCATTGCATTCAGAAATATGAGAAGTAAATATTTATCCTAACATATTTATTATATGATTAACTGAGAAGAACAGAGGAATTTAAATTTCATGAAGTAAACAAAACGGTAATAAAAGTAATTACCTTCTAGTAAGTATAGCATTATCGCTTTAGTTTTCATCTTTTTCTATAAATTCTCTTCGTGTTTCTGCTAATGGCTTTCTTGTTTTATATATATGTATAGTAAATGTTACATTCTTTTGAACTTTGTTGCAGTCCTTTAATTACCTTGCAAGCTTCCGAGTTTCTTGTAGCCCGAATATATTGTACGGCATTCATGCACGTTTTTACCTCCCTCGCTCAATTTCTTATTTCTTTTCTTTTGCTGCAAACATCTTTATTTTTTTCCTTATAACTGTGGAAGTTTTCTTCGCATCGCTTTATATTTCATTGATTTATTCTGTCCTCCAAGTGTCTCAAGTGGATCTTCTTTTTTGTGTTTTTAATATGATCATAATTATGTGTTTTCTAACCTCTATTTTATTAAAATACATTCACAAAACATTTACAAGAGGTTATTATGCCATATAGTAAAAAGTGTTAGTTTGTTGTTTAATCTCGTTCGGTATAGCTCTTTAATAGATTCATTTTAGAAGTTTTACTTTAAATTTTTGTCTATCATTTCATCTTGTTCAAAATTTTTTTTTGTGGTCTAGGTTGTACCAAGAAAACATTTTTACCCATAATTAGTTTGTAATCAGTACCTTGCTTGGTTCCCCTTTAAATTTTCAGTCCTGGACACGATCCCATAAGCCCATAAAGTTGAGACTTTACTGAATTCTTTAGTTTTCCTACAGTAGGTAAATGGTGTTGGTAATACTGTTTACTTTCATCTCTAGAGAGGAAAATGTAACTTTATTCAAAGATTTATTTAAAGGAAATACTACTGTCTAAGACAGTTTTATAAAAAAATCAATGACGAAATTAAAAACTTTGTACCTAGTAAATGATAAGCTCATCGAATAAGTAATGTGTTTTTATTACCTCGAAATTAGAATACTTATGTAGGTTGTATTAGAACGGCATCGAAGTAATTGTTTGCTGATTAAAGGGTTTAAATTATACAGGGTGTCTCACGGTGACCGTCGGTTAGAAGTATATCAAGAACTGTAAAAGCTAGAAATTTGAAATTTTGCACACGCGACACGGAGTGTTTAAGCTATTAAATAAAAATATTTTCCAAATGGCAGCACTTCCGGAAATACCGGAAGTGAGCATCAACTTTTTTATTTTAAATATAAACCAGGCAATTTTTTTTCACATACTGATGTGTCATAAAATGTTTAGTAAGTATGCTTAAAATAATCGGCGCGGCGTATCAATTTTGATTGTTGAGAAAAAAAATTTTTTTCACTGAAAAATGTCAAAATCTTGTTTAGGAAATAAAATTGAAAGTCGGAAGTGTTAAAAGTTAGGGAAATGGGATTTTAAGTTCTCAAATCAAAATATACTCTTACAATAAATAAAGACGTTCACCATCATTTCACACGATCGCATCTTCAAATTAATTTTAAAAAGCCAAATTATACTTTTTATACAAAATCGCCATATATAGCAAGTTGTCAAATATATAATTCACTACCTCATAAGTTTACTTGCTATACAACAAAACAATTGTATTCAAAACAAGAATAAAAGAAATTTTACTAGTCCATGCATTCTACACAGTTGAGGAATTTGTACAATATGTTCGTCATATGTGAACAATTTGTTTTATCTTGTGTATATATGTTAAATCTAATTAAGTGTTGTTTTACTAAGTATTATTTATAGACTATTTATGTAATTTTTATGACAAATTTAGTTGTATGTGTATCAATAAGTATACATATACCTATTTTACTAAATGAATAAATAATGATAATGATAATAATGTCAAAAGATTGAGACACAATTGTCTGTCATGGATAATAAAAAATTGCCCGCCGGCGCCGTTACGTATCTATTTGACGTTATTTCCAGACTTAAGAAAAACTTTAAAAAGTCTCTTTTTTTAAATGGAATGCCTATTTAATTATCAGCCTATTCGATGCAGAAATAAATTTCCTTTAAATTGATATACCATGTTCCTATACCTAAAATCAATGATTACAGAGTTATTTACATTTTTCTAATTAAATTTATAATTACATACTTTACAAAACATGGTTGGCTTTGAAAATTTTAAAAAAATTTTTATTCAATTGTTTCTTATGATGACAGTTGTCAGTTAGCTATCAGTTTGAAAGTTTACGCTACATTTACGTTGGTTATCAATGTTATCTGTTTGAATTTTGATTTTGCGCTTAAGGTTTATTTTTAATTGGGAAATATGGAATACACAAACGCTGATATTCTAAATTTGTTTTACATTCATGGCGAGTCTGCTCGTATTACTTTTCGGACCTGCAGAACCTTTAACTATTGAATAAAGAATCACTCAACACTTTAACGAAAGATATCCGCATTTACCTACAATGACAGAACGAAAAATCAGGATGATTGAAAACAATTTTCTAAATTTGGGCGAAGTAAATGCGCCACGAAGTTTGGCAAAGCCAATTGTCCCCAATGACGCTGCAGAAACCAATGTATAGGGATAATTTAATGTTTTCCCTGAAACTTCTGTTCGTTCGGCGGAAAGAGACCTTGAATAGTCAAGAAGTTGCATAGATAGAATTTTAAATAATCATAAAAGCATAAGAAACATTTGAATAAAAATTTTTTGAAAATTTTCAAAGTCAACCATGTTTTGTAAAGTATGTACTTAATTATAAATTTAATTAGAAAAATGTAAATAACTCTGTAATCATTGATTTTAGGTATAGGAACATGGTATATCAATTTAAAGGAAATTTATTTCTGCATCGAATGAGGCGATAATTAAATAGGCATTCCATTTAAAAAAAGAGACTTTTTAAAGTTTTTCTTAAATCTGGAAATAACGTCAAATAGATACTTAACCGCGGGCAATTTTTTATTATCCATTACAGACAATTGTGTCTCAATCTTTTGACATTGAGAACCTAAAATCCCATTTTCCTAACTTTTACTACTTTCGACTTTCAATTTTATTTCCTAAACAAGATTTTGACATTTTTCAGTGAAAAAAATTTTTTTTCTCAACAATCAATACGCCGATTATTTTAAGCATATTTACTAAAGATTTTATGACACATCAGAATGTGAAAAAAATTGCCTGGTTTGTATTTAAAATAAAGAAGTTGATGCTCACTTCCGGTATTTCCGGAAGTGCTGCCATTTGGAAAATATTTTTATTTAATAGATTAAACACTCCATGTTGCATGTGCAAAATTTCAAATTTCTAGCTTTTACAGTTCTTGATATACTTCTAACCCACGGTCACCGTGAGACACCCTGTATGCCATATAAATCAAATTATTATTTATTAGATATAAGACTTACTGTCTTATATCTAATAAATAATAATTTGATTTATATGGCATATAATTTAAACCCTTTAATGGCTTTAATCAACATAGAATAGTTATTATTTATTTCCCAATTTCCCAAAATATGGCAATCGACAACATGAAAAATGCAGACCAAACAGGCGATTTGCCTTACCAAAGAGGAAGAAGGAAAAATTCTTTTCGTTGGGCATGTCCTAACCACTTTCTGAAACAGCTGCACGATTTACATTTTTCTCGTCAGATAGTATAGAATCCATAGTACAACCCGAAATCTCTCACAATTACAACAGTGAAACATGAATTGTGAGTATCATCTCTTCAAGCAGAAGGAAATAGTTCAAAAGACTTTTATGGAAAAATGAGCCGTTTATGGTTAAGGAGAAGATTGGCCAGAAATTGAGGTTGACCATAAGCGAGTTGTGTTAGAAATTACCTGAAGTGTCGAAATCATCGCTTTACTGTGGAATCATTATAGAATACGTAAACGTCAATTTTGATGTCTTCCACCCACTATAATTCAGAAGGATACGGAAAATGTATAACTATAACATCAAGAATAAACAAAATTTTTATTCAAGGTAATTGTGTCTAATCGATTTTGTTTGTTTTGTAATATTGTATTCACGAAAAGTGTTACAATTTTACATGTAGTCTAGTAAGGGATAAGAAATAAGTAAACCGTGTGATTCAACATGGAATTAATTGTTAGTCTACTACAATTTAATTAACGGTTTAATAAATTACAGTGTTTGTTAAGGACGATGTTCTAATTTGCATCGAACAAAGTTAGACAGGGTTTTACCATAATAGGTTTTACGTTTGCAACGATTTGAATTCTGTGCTTTATGCGGTAAAATTTCAAGTCAGTTGAATTGTACCTACTTGCCGTTTATTTAGCGACTTTGAGCAAAGCTCAGACCTAGATACTATTTTGATTTTCTAATGTGAATTTATTCGCTTTCTATCGTGTCATTGTGCTTGCATAGCAATCTATTGGCGTATTTATGAATCAGGATAGAAATTTGTAAGTGTAAACAAAGAGTACCTACAAATTATTCTTTGCTGTAAGTAAGAATCGTAAAATTTCGTTTGATAAATTAATTATTACATTAGGCAACATTAACAAGTTATTACAGCACCATATATTACATTACGGTTAGTGTTGTGTGATATATTCGTACAAATATTAGTGGTAGTGGTAGTGAGAGCGTTATAGTGTAATAATAACAAACAATTCCATACCATTATTAAAGGCAATAGATTTATAATGAAACATGTTGGGAAACGAGTTCGGTAATATCTATTCATAGGATTTTACAACACTATATTTTCAGAAGTATTGTGCATCTTTTGGTTAAGTTTACATTTTATGCTACTGGTCTCGTCTCATGGATGAAAATTTGTTCACCGTTCACAATGGTCAAAATGATAGACGTGTACCGTAGCGATATTCTTGAATATGTAGTTCTTCCTTCTTCCATAGGACCAGCAGTACTTCGGTGACGCGGAATGCGTTGAATATTAAAGTACTTTGCTGCAAAATAATTGCGTTATTGTTACTCGTTATTGTTTTGTTAACTTTCTTTTGTTTTTTTTAATTTACGTTGTAAAATATTCAACACCGTTATTTTCACGGACTATGTATGTCTATGTATAAGACATGTTTCCTTAAACTTTAGCTAGGTTCTCTTTACAATAACTCAGTGGAGTACCCATAGGGGGTGATATGGATGTTAGATCCCCCCTAAAAGCTGCGAGAATATCTAAATAAACGTTGTCCTAAACAAAAAAATTACTTAAAAGTTTTTTCGTGGGGTTTGTTACGGCATCACAGTGATCATTTAGTTGATGGATAGGGTTATATTCTTATGCCACATATACTTATTTCAATGTCAATAAGTTTAATATATAAAAAAATAGAACATAGAGATGTAATTTTTTTATATATTAAACTTATTGACATTGAAATAAGTATATGTGGCATAAGAATATAACCCTATCCATCAACTAAATGATTACTTAAAAGTACTTCAACACAGAGCAGGTACAAATGAAATCGAAGTGTATTAGGTAATTTATATTGTACGCTTATTTTTTTTCATATTGATTGTAGAACCCTTCCAGATCACCCCCAGACTAAAACTGTAGTTACGCCACTGCAAGAACTCAAGTAGGTAAATAGTAACACCTACAGTTTGAGATTCAACACAGCACAGCACTGACATTTTAAATTTGTCCCTAGTATTTGACACATCAACTATTTCTTGCATAGGTATTAGATAAACTACTTGGTTACTTTTGCAAATTATATATCTAGTATTATCACAGATGAGGTATTATTATGCAAAACCTTTTACATTATATTCGTACTTTTGTGTCGCACATTATCTAATTGCGTTACGTACTTTTGAAAAGGAATAAAATACGAAATAAATGAACTAGAAACATTAAATTAAAACTCTTGTTATTTTTTAATTCGCTTCATGTAATTGTGAAAATCTACTCTTTGGTAAAAATTAATTACCGTATTTTATTATTACCTTTTTTCTTATAAGTAATTATTTATACATTTCCTTTTATAATCCTTTATAAGCTTGATAAGGATTGGTGGGAGGAGAGGTTTGCTGATAAAAATTGGTACAACAAAACACGCATCCCAACGTAAGGATAAATGTTTGTATTTATTCCTCTACCACCTAAAAACGGGGAAGTAAAGGAATCGGATTTTCTCTAGTGTTGTAGGCAGAAAAGATTCAAGCAGGATGTACAGGGTGTACAACTAAGAAAGGAAACCGGCCATAACTCAGAAACTCTTTGAGATAGAACAGTGAAATAAAAAATCTTATAATAAATGTTGGAAGTTACACGATTTTTTCCAGTAACACGTAATTTAAGTCCCACACCCTTTATTTTGAAAGCCATCGTAAAAATTCATTAAACAAAGTTTTACATATTGATCACTAGTTTACAATGAATATATTTTTTTAAATACATTACTGAGGAAAATTGCCCAAGAAATGGGAATTTCAAATTGAAATCAGTGAAACGACCTCTGGCGGCAATGGTAGGAAATTGAAAATAATTTCCAGCATTTTCTCTTGGCCACATTTATTATAAGATTTTTTATTTCACTGTTCTATCTCACATAGTTTCCGAGTTATGGCCGCCCTCCTTTCTTAGTTGTACACCCTGTACTTATAGCGATGAAAACTTTTGATCTAAGTAAAAATAGCTAAGACAGTGTTGTAACATGTTTTGATTAATTTCAATTTTGAAAAACTTTACTCTGTTGTTGAACTGGTGAAGCTAAAAATGAGGCAGGTTGTGGTTGCGATGTCAATTATTATTATTATTTAGCTTATACGATAGGGGATAGACCATTCCTTACAAATTATTTCTTCTCCGACTAGGTTATGTAGAATGAATGAAAAGAAATGACGTTATAATAATATAATATAAAAATATTACTGACTTTTTAATTTATTTTAAGTTTTATTTTCACTTATAATTGCACAAGAGGTTTGTATTTTACCGAGTAAATTTGGGTTGTTTAATAAGAATCTGTTGCCTAGCAATTAGACGAGAAAAACTGTCAACCAATAAAAATGCGACACCGAAGGTGGAGCATTTTTAGGTTGACAGTTTTTCGAGTTAAATTGCTCAAGGAAACAGATTAGAATTTAAACAACACAAATTTACTCGGTATAAATACAAATCTCGAGTGTAATTCGGCAGGACAATTTCACGAACAAGAAATTTAGAAATCCGTTCGTAACTTTACCAAATCGACTCATCCTTAAAATATCACAATCATCATTCACCATCCAATCAATTATTGACAAATGTCAAACTATGTATTTACACGGGCATGAATACTGCTATAATTGATTACAAAATGAAAGTGAAAAAACCACTAGTGCATTTGTCGCTGTAAAAGTGACAATTGCACTGCTGCTAATGCGATTTTTTATACATGAGTTAAATTGTCATGTAAATAAAAAAAAGTTTAATACGTATCAAATTACCTTTCCTATAAAATTAAATAAAAAAATAAAGAACAAACATTTTGAAGCAAATTATATCAGTTCTCTAAAACTTTAAATTAAAATATCTCACAAACCAATTGAACGATTTTAAAATTTTAAACGCAGTAATGTAAGATATAAAATGACCTTTCAAATGACGTATCACATGACCCATGTTGCCATTTAAAAAAATTGAGGGTATGTTTGTGGGACCCAGGGGGTTAAGGTATGAAATCTCAAGCTTATGTCAAAAAGTGTCCCCTTCGATATTATTATAGACGGATATCGCCGATTTTTCAAATTTTGATTTTGTTAGAAGTTATAAAGGGTGGCTACTCTTAGTTGAAAAAAACCCTGTATAAAAAGTCAGAACTACCTGGTTCCATGTTGGGTTGGACCACTTGAGCCACTGGAGTACAATGCATCGACGCACATAAACAAATCTTTATAGAGGGTTGCACTCTGAACGAGAAGAATTGTTATAACAGTACCATTACGGGCATTACGTATGCATAGGAGAATGCAAAGGAAACTTGAGTAGATTTCTATCTACTAATAATTATATTTCAGTGTGCCCTTTTCACATCTTTTTTGCAAAAAAAAAACATTTTAGTGATGTGAATTATTCACAGAACAAATGATCTTAAATTTGTTTGATATTTTTCATTTACAAATTCGATTCCTTTTTTGGCTGCTAAAATCATAATAATTTATAATTGAAATAGAAAGTGGTTGAACAACTAAATAGTGTCACGTTTAATAATCATATTTAAGGGAAATTGTTAACGTTATTTTCGGCCTACGCAAAATAAGTTAAAACAACAGGTTTGAGTTGTTTGTCGTTTAATCCGTTTAATGTTTTAACTAGAAAAGTCAGTAATCACATAAGTGATAATGGTTTTCAGAGTGGATTCTGGTGTCGCTTTGTCATTTTGTTTTCAACAAACTTGCACGTACATTACATCGGATGCAACCAAACAATTTTCTAATGGAAATTGTTTAACGGAGTTACTTTTCCAAAGCAAGAATACTGAGAAGAAAAAATAAGTTTGTCGTAGAAATTATTAAGTGCATTGAAAGTACGCACAAACTTGTTGTATGAAAACGTTCAAACTTTCCAAAAACGTTGTATGTAACCAAGCGTTACACATTGTTTGAAATTATGTACGAAAATTAACAACTATCTCGTTACTGTACGCGAATTTTATTAAGTTGTTCAACCATTACGAATAATGTTCTGAATTAAATGCGGACACGCAATTTCCTTTATAAGGAGTTTCAAGTTAACAAAGCAGAGGATCAAACGCGACAGCATTAGACGTAAATTTTCAATTTTCACACATCCACGAGCATAGAAAAATGTTTATAACGTAACATTATTTGTTTAAAAGCGCCTCACATCAATCAAACTGTTGATGGTGACAAGCAAACGTGTCAATGATTCCCAAAGGTAATTAACTAATTGTTATTACCCACGTAATGTGGTTAACATTTTTTAAAGGGGAATATGTTTTTCTTATGCTTCCGCTAAACATGTTTGCGAAATCATTTCTGTTAATTAAAATTTCTACGGCTTTTATAAATTCAAATTATTCTTACATTGTCCCTATTACTTTTGAACTGAACGTTGAAATAATACAATGAGTTAATGACTCTGGTATAAATAATTCGAGTTTCTGCTGGTACATTGAAACCTTGTTCCTTACCTATAAATACACGTAAGATTTAAAAAAAAAAGTATAGTGGAAGAAATTAACAGAATGGTAATTATATTTAGCTTGCTGGAAATTACTCGTACAAAGAACTGCTGAAATTTCGCGCATGAGAGCTTAGTCTAAGAATGTCAAATGTCAAGAGTTTTATCCTATTCACGATTTCGTATAATTGCTTATAGGTACTGCAGTATCCCTCTTATTTATCCAATAAAATTGTTACAGAGTAATTTTTCGGTATAATTAAGTCATTGCTTTTATTCGATAAATGAATATTTAAATACCCCTTTCTCACTCTAGTTCAGTCATTCAGTCACAATAACACGACAATATACAATTCTTTATGTCATACTACCTTATTATTTCACCATAACAACTGCTGAAACAAGAAACATTAATGACTAAATAACGCCTCTTTACATGCCAACCGGATTATAGATAGCAACGGGCGTTATTTTTTATAACGCCTGCTTATAACGCTCGCAAATGTAAAATTATGCCTCATCATCACTTACTTACTTACTTACGGTCAAGGATGTTAAATGTGAGTCTATACTGATTTTATTGTTATCATCTGTTTTAATCATCTTAATCAACTTCTTGCAAGTATGACATAAAGTTGTGAAGGCACCACGGGCGTTATGAACATAACGCCTTACATAACGCCCTAGTTACCTTAATTACTATTTTATTATTATTGCTTTAAAATGTTGCTTTATGTCAGGTGTGCGGTCAATTCGCCCCGCCACTTCGCCCTCGGACACTTCGCCCCGGACATTTCGCCCCCGGACATATCGCCCCCAAGACATTCCGCCCCCTGATATATCGCCCCCAAGATATTTCGCCCCCGAAACATATCGCCCCCAAGACATTTCGCCTCCGAACATTTCGCCCCCGAAACATATCGCCCCCAAGACATTTCGCCTTTATATATTTTGCCCCCGAAACATCGCCCCAATATTCCATTATCCATTGTCTATTAGCTTATACAGTGGTCCAAATTTCGACGCTCCCTATCGGTATCTCGGTTATTAGAAGAGTTAGAGCAGCGGTTAAATAGTGAATGTTTTTTTAAAATTCAATTCTCGCCATAAATCTCATTTCTAATTCTCTTCAATGTCGTTAGATTTTCAAATAATTTTTAAAAAAATAAAATTTTCTTCAATAACTCCACAGCTTCTAATCTGACCTCTTCTAAACTTTTACAATGTTCGAAAACATTTTCAAGACAAACTTTTTGATGTAATCAGAAAACCACCGTTCTATTTTTAATTTTTTAAGTAATGTGTGCCAGCAATGGTTTTCATACGGCAGATGTTATAGAATTTTTATTAGTTAATTGCCTTTGAAAAGAGATTTTCAAAAATGTATAACATGCCTGAAAAATATTTATTTATGGGAGAGATATTAACAAAAACATGTATTTATCTTTAATAGCACATGAGAAATGTAAGCTTAAAGGTATGCAAGTGCAAAGTAACACTGTGAAATACAGAAACCAGAACTGTGTTTTTGAAAATCTACGAAAATTATGGAGAATTTGAATGTCACGGGTATTAAACCCTGAAAAACATTCCCTAAGTATTTAACCGCTGCTCTACTTCTTCTAATAGCTCCACAAATGGTGAGCATCGAAATGTGGACACACTGTATATGTATAACGGATGAAGGCGATGTGAGGGAGATATGTTTTGGGGGCGAAATTGTCGGGGGTGATATGTCCTGGGAGGCGAAGTGTATGGGGGCGATATATCTTGGAGGCGAAGTGTCAGGTGGCGAAATGTCAGGGGGCGAACTGTCCGGGGGGCGAATTGACGGGGCGAAAAGTCCGGGGGCGATGTGTCATGGGGCGAAACCATGCCATATATATGTATAGTTGTAATACTTACATCTATGTTTGTTACTTAATACGCTGTGATATGTAAACTTGTATTACTGTTAAATTTTAATGTGTAATTGATGCATTTTACTATTTTTATATCTATATTTATTTGTAATTGTATGACGAGTGCAAAAATACCATTACATGTATGTATTTGAAGCACAATAAAAATGAATTGAATTGAATTGAAGTTTGATCCATTTTTATTAGATATATTACTCTTTCTATCAGCTTCAATGTTGACTGAAAATTTACATTATTTGATGATAAGATAGCTTTCATCTACGTGTGTTACTTCTCGCACACGATCCTTAAGTTCTTTGTTTCAGGACCGCCAAAGCCCTTCCGGTTAATAGGAACAGTGTCGTGGATAGGAATTAGGTTATTTCATTCAGATATGTGTAGAAGAATTGAATAAATAACGACGTTTACGTTATTGAAGTCAGTGCCACATTTATACGCTTTTGAGTACTTCGAAAACATCCCCCCCCTCCTCCTGTGCCATTTTCGATTTCTCCATTCAAATTCTACCCTATGTACACTCAAGATATTTGTTAACAGAGGTAATATAATTTTGGCTTTGTAAAAATAGATAAAGTACGTATTTTAACCTTTTGCGTTGTTCTGCGTAGCGTTTGTGATACTTTTACAGGCGTTGACGTAGCAAATAAAGTTTTCAAACGTTTACAAAAAAACAAATATAGTTCATGTCTGAAATCGCGAAGCACGCTTAGTTAAATAAAGTATCTTTGGACCTTCTTATCAGTTGAACAGTTAATTGTTTGGTGAAAACCATGCACTGATAAAAATAATTTCCTTCGCATAAAAGTCATTTGAAGAATAGAGTAGAATAGAAATATCCGCACTTTAGAATGTTTGGTTCCTTCAATAACGTTTTGGAAAACAATAAAAGGGTCACCCATGATCCAGTGACGTAATTACACCGTTGTTTCCGTTACCTAGAGATGGTTAAAGTTAAAGTTATTGATACAGTCATAAACGACGAAAAATAGGCACTTACCATAAAACGGTCATGGGTGACTAGGTTGATAAGCATTGTTAACGTTGTTGAATTTACACCTACACGTATCTAGTCTTTCGCGGTTTTCTCAAAATTGTTTCGATGCAAGCATATTAATATTTTATATTCTTAAAAAGAATAAAACACTATCAAATAAGTTGGCTATAGAAATATATTGTTATTAAAAAAAAATAATTTTCATCTGTTGCACTTTTGTTTTAAAAAAATAGAAACAGTAAAAATGCCATGTGATGAGAAATTAAATGCCAAATAACGTTTAATTGAAACATTTTTCCATCAAATGGACATTTAGAAAGATATACAGGGTTCGCCATTACTCCGGCCTCGGTTTCTAGTGCCTTTGCATAAATGTCAGCATAAAATGTTTAGTAATGTACTCATTTCTATTGAAAACCTGCATGTTTTAAAAATATTTTTGTTTATACAGAGTGTGTAGTTTTCGCTGGGCAGAATAAAGTTACACTTTTTTAAATAGCAACTCATTCAATTTGTTTATGCTGTTCGATGAAGGCTTAATTTAGATGAAAAATACTTTTTAAATTTTTTAAATTGATCGCGGCGTTGCCATTTTAGAGCAATTTCTTTAAAAATGCAGCATCAGAAAGAAATGGTCACAACACTGGTGTTTTTTGAAATTTTGGAATTTGATTTTGTAAATTCGTAGATGAAAGTCAGAAGTACTAATATAAATAGTCTAAAAGATATTTTTAATTCGCCATACTTTTTTTGTATGAGAACGCTACTTTTCAAATTTTTCAAATTGCTGAAACTCATTTTTTTTAAATGTCACCCTAGATTTTTTTCATCTGTTTCTAATGTAGTTTTTAATTCTCTATCGATTTGCACTAGTACTTTTTTTTTTAACATCTACAGTTATGGAGATATTTATAATTTCAAGTAAATCGCAACAAGCATTATTTTAATCAAGCGGGTTTATTCTAGTAGGCTTTGCTTCTATTAAACAAAAAACAAATATCCAGTAGAAGTTACTTATTGTGTTTAGTTGTCACATTATTACCTGTTACTACTTTCTACTTTATTAACTTTCGTATAAAATGAATTTTCCACAGAACGAATTAGTGGACATGGTGTTTATTTTGGGTGAATGTGAAAAAAATTGTCTTTTGGCTTCTCGTGTCTATAAACAAAGATATCCTGATCGCCGTGCTCCAAGTATCCGTACATTACAAAAATTATTGGTTCGATTCGAACAAACAGGATCGGTAAACTACAAGCCACCTGTTCAAAGAAAAACTGTCAGAACGGAAGAGGCAGAATTTATGGTATTGCAGGCTGTAGTTGAAAATCAAAATGCTAGCACCAAACAAATTAGTGAAGAACTTACAATTAGTGCTACTTCAGTGAGAAGAGTACTGAAAAGTCATAAATATCACCCTTATCACATTGAACTGTATCAAAAGTTGACTATAGGGGATTTTAACTCAAGAAGAACTTTCTGTGTGTGGATGTTAAATAAACTTAATGAGGTGCCAGGCTTTATATCCACTGTTTTATTTACCGACGAAGCTACCTTTCACAGTAATGGCCGAGTAAATCGTCGTAATTTTCATTACTATGATAATGTAAATCCTCATATTTTAAGAGTTTTGGATCATCAACATAGATGGACGGTCAATGTATGGGGAGGAATTGTGAATAATTTTATCATAGGTCCTTACTTCTTTGATGGTCATTTAAATGCCGACAGATATTTGGAGTTTTTGAATAATTCTTTGCCACAATTACTAGGCAATGTTCCGGAAAACACAAGAAGGACCATGTGGTATCAGCATGATTGTGCGCCATCTCATTTTGGTAGAAACGTACGTAATTATTTAAATGAACATTATCGTGATCAATGGATCGGCCGAGGTGGTCCTGTGCCATGGCCGGCAAGATCTCCGGATCTTACTGTCATGGATTTCTTTTTATGGGGGTTCGTGAAAGATTATGTATTTCAAGAAGATGCTACTACACAAGAGGCAATGAAAAACAGAATAAGAACTGCATTTTCTAATGTCACACATGAGATGTTACAAAATGTGCGTGAATCTTTACGGCTAAGACTTGAGACGTGCCTACAACAAAATGGGCAAAATTTCGAACACTTGTTAAACTAATTTTTTTTTATTGTTGTTGGTTTTCTAATGGTCTCGCTCTTTTTGTTTTTTGTTTAATATAAGCAAAGCCTACTAGAATAAACCCGCTTGATTAAAATAATGCTTGTTGCGATTTAATTGAAATTTTATCAATATCTCCATAACTGTAGATGTTAGGAAAAAAAGTACTAGTGCAAATCGATAGAGAATTAAAAACTACATTAGAAACAGTTGAAAAAATCTAGGGTGCCATTTAAAAAAAATGAGTTTCAGCAATTTGAAAAATTTGAAAAGTAGCGTTCTCATACAAAAAAAGTATGGCGAATTAAAAATATCTTTTAGACTATTTAAGTACTTCTGACTTTCATCTACGAATTTACAAAATCAAATTCCAAAATTTCAAAAAACACCAGTGTTGTGACCATTTCTTTCTGATGCTGCATTTTTAAAGAAATTGCTCTAAAATGGCAACGCCGCGATCAATTTAAAAAATTTAAAAAGTATTTTTCATCTAAATTAAGCCTTCATCGAACAGCATAAAAAAATTGATGGGTTGCTATTTAAAAAAGTGTAACTTTATACTGCCCATCGAAAACTACACACTCTGTATAAACAAAAATATTTTTAAAACATGCAGCTTTTCAATAGAAATGAGTACATTACTAAACATTTTATGCTGACATTTATGCAAAGGCACTAGAAACCGAGGCCGGAGTAATGGCGAACCCTGTATACGACATTCCATACTTTTGGAACACTGTGTATAATTTACCCTGAAGTATTAGTCCTAATATTATGGTTATTTAAGAATGGCGTTTCCCTGCATTTTCAGCACCAATCGAATACCTCCATTCACTGAGCATTAATAATTTATGTGCAGAAGCACTTTTCCCTATACCTATCATCGGACGTAATGGAGGCATTGGAAAGGGCTGATAAAATATTCTGAGAAATTTCCAAACCTTCCACAAAACCATTTTTAAAATTTGATAACTTTTATTTTTACTCAAAATATGAATTCACTTTTCACTTTAAACTATTGATAGTTCTTTTGAAATGGTGTATATGTTTATTGTTTATAGAATTAACTAATAAAACTTCTTGTTCTTTTACCTTCAAAAATAGTTTGGGAAATATATTATTTATTATTTTTAATATGTATAAGCTAACTATTGGCTTAACTGAGGATTAGTAAGTAATCGACATGATTCACTAATTGCCGCACTCGAAAGTGGAAATGCTTCAAATAAAATAAAGCTACTTTCACTAATGTCCACGAGGTAGTAAAAATAGGCTTTAGAGGCGAGGAACATCAATTTTCTTATATAGCTGATGTCTTAAAGGTGGCTTTATGAAGATCGTATCTATTAATAAAATTATTGACCATGAGAAACTGATTATTAATTTCCTCTGCAACTCTATAAGACGTGTGCCAAATATGTATTGTGAATTAAAATAGGATAAAAAGAAAAAAGAGTATACTTGTATAATAATTGAACAAACAAGTTTCTTTGATCCCCTGATGCGAATTGGAATATTTAATATAAAAAATAGCAAACATTTATATTATTATAAGTGGATTAAAATGGTAATATTACTTAAAAATTTGAATGGAACTAGAAATATGTAAAATATGCAAAATTATAAGAAAAATGCAAAAAAGCCAAATACATATACAACATACGCTTCACACAAGTACACTCACCAATAAATAATAGATATACATTTTGCAAATATTCACAGCACAGCGAAAAAATTGGCATAGTTGCGTTATAATGTTGAAGTGTTGCATATTTATTCAAATTATTCATGAAAATCAATTTACACTTCGTGAATTATTGCAAAGTACGGGAATGGGATCATTTTAAAATTCCGATTGAGAAAAGTTGAATTTGGTACAGTCGCTTGCGCATATAATGCACCTGCATTACAAAAATGCAGTAGAGAAACTCCAATTAAAAAGATAACGTCGTAGTAAGTTATGCATAAAATTTTGAACACACAAAGGATATAATCAGGCGATTTAATTTTGAAAGTCTTGAAAGTTTTCTATTTATGCCAGCGGATTATCTTCTATATTTTAATATTGCAGAAAGTCCTGAATTACCTATAGACGTCGGATGAATTAATGACGAACGAATTCACACTACTTTGGCGGATTATAAAATAAAAATTTCTTTATCTTTGAATTATTGTTAACATGCGAGAAAATTAGTTAAATATTTCACGTTCGTATTTTTGTTTTCCCAGGCGTGTAGTTAGGTACGTATAATAACTTGTTAATAAATTTTAGGTTCAATTCATACTTGTTTTAGCCAGAAGGCAAAATTTAGATCAAAATTTTGCGTTGAATACAATTCATTAGAGAATTTTTTGAATAAAAAAGTAAAAGTTTCGGTTTTCATTAACGTCTTGTTTTATGGTCGAGAGATGAGTAGGTATTATGTCGTTTTAATAAAAAGTATGTAAATAAAGTATAAAGATGTAAGCATCGATTAGTGTTAGTTTGTAAGGTTTATGAATGTCGATGGTTGCACTTAGGTATATAGATACTCAATTAATGTTAAAAGCACGAAGTTTCAAGGAAACCCGCTCATCATGTCATCAGGGAAACTACCGCACTTGTTTAATTTAAAATTTAAACTCCGAAATGGTGTATACTGTATTAAAGTCCCAAGAAAGTACATATTTGCTTAAAGAAATATCTTTACTTTCATGTTTTCGGATGAATTAATGTCGACCATTTAAGTTTGGTTTAAAATTTTCATTTCGCTTAATGCTCACACAAAAGGAAGTCTAATTCAATTATCTACGTGCGAATCTCATTTAATGGCTAAGTCACTATACGAATGTTTGTTTCAAGAAGGTTTAAAACACAAAATAGAAATCTTAGTTACTTGGTAAACCGCTTCGCGGTTGTATAGTGTTTTGTTTGAGAATAGTTGCATGGAAATTGCAACACCAATAATAATATGGTACGTTTGACTTTGAGACTTCTTTGCGTGGGTTTTTTGCTTTATTTGAGTGTTAGCTAACATTATTTCGATTGTAAATGTATCTGGTTGACTACTATAGTTATGTTTACAGCACGGCAACGCGGAAATTACCGACAACTGAATGAATTCGATAGGGGACGAATTATTGATTTGTAATATGGGAATTTTAAAAGTTTTTACAAAACCAGAATTACCCACTCGAAGAATACCTTTTCATTCTGTTCTATGTGGTTTTACGTAGAATAAAATGTTACTTCAAGCGTCACAACCTTCCTCCATTCTCATACCGGATTGGAACCGTCAACGTCAATGGCGCTTTAAAGAAACTTAATTGATGACGAAATACTGAGTGTTTTATTTTTTACTGACGATATGGTTATTTTAACCGAAAGTAAAGACGACGACCAAAAAAACGCTAGATGTGCCTTCTTCTGTAACAATATAGTTGAATTAATAAATACTTTAAAACTTACAAACCCTTTCCACAACGTTAACGCAGAGTAAATTGAAAAAAAATTGTTACCATAGGAAGTTTAGTGAGCAACAACAAAATAAAGTTATTATTATTTTTGCAAGATTTCTTATTATTTCATTTGAGGGAACCGGAGATTGTTATTATTAACTTTATATTATAAGCTGAGGTTAACTTTATAAACGCAAACTTAATATGCTTAAATTGTGGAATTTTTCACTTTAAATAAGGGGAAAGTGTTTACGGACATATTTGAACTACTACGTATTTTGTTGAGACTTTTCTCGATGGGAATACTTGTTTTCGGAGTTTTAAAATATTTTTTATTCTTCTTTCCAAACTTTTTCTTGATTAAAACCAATTGATTGTGTTAAGCTCCGTGAAGTAGACCGGCCATTTACAATACAAATCTGCAGTCCAAAGATTATTAGGGAGGTTCAAAGAATTGAATGAGAATTAATTAAAAAGCAAGCTACACGTTCCACGTTGTGATGAAAGTGTTTCACCTTTAGGCAGAGAAGTTTTACGTACATTTGGTCTTCTATCTTGTAGGTTTTTTCTTAAAATAATATAAAATGTGATTTAGATCCCCTAACATCAAATTTTATTCAGCTTTTTTACTTATTATGTAGTCAACTCAAACTAGAGGATTCAACAAAATTAATATACATATTTACAGGTTAAGTACATAGATTACCTTTTTGGACTAAATCTGTTTTGATATATTGACTATTTTGTATTTTCAAAATTTGAGATTGCTTGTCAACTCAAAGGTAGAAAATATTCACTTTATCGTCCTGCGAGTAACGAAAACAATGTCAAATGAGAAATAGTATGTTTGCTAAAAGATTTTAATGGCCCTCACTATCAGGGTATATTTATTAATTAGTACAAATTTGACTCGTTATTTATTACACTTCAAGAGGCATCTATTAATGTTTAATGCCTTTCCAAACGACAATGGATACCAACAATGTATTTAAAATACAGTAAGCGTATTAAAGTCACTTAATAAACTTAAAAGATCTACAAAAAATTTTAAAAACATCTCGTGACAAGTATTCATTTGATAGTGAGTTGATAGATATATTTGCGTGACATCATGTGAAACATCTAATTTGTATTTAGGTATGTTAAATGTACTTTGCAAATGGAAAATTATAGGTATGTTTTACGTTAGTACGTACGACCTATTATTTATTTATATCTGTATCATTCATTCAATTATAATGATACTTTACTGTGTTTCATTTCATTTTATTGTATAATTTGTTAAATCGAACCATTTCCGACATTTATACAAACAGTAAGACGTGTTTTTTAGTAAATATAGCCACATAGAATATCCTCGGATTGTTATTAATATAGATTTTCAGTATCCTTAAGAAATAAAGTACTTGATATGTAGCTAAAATCTTTATTACGAGTTTCTATGGCGATCGATTTCGGCAAGTTTTGCCATCATCAGGCCTAGCTGTAAGTACATATGGTGTAATTGAATATTAATATAAGGTGTGGGGGTTTTTTTTTTTTTTTACCGTCTGGGTGAATTTTATGAGAACATGAATGAGGGTTGTGGTGAGTTCTTTGGTCAATCTGTAAAAGGGAGGGTTATATATAAATGAAAAATATTTAATAAAATCAGTACCTTTTGTTGAGGGGGAAGTAACATGTAGATTGGTGAAATATAAGAAACGAACGCACTAATAATAGTTTTAACTGTTTTAAGCACAAAACTATTATTAGTGCGTTCGTTTCTTATATTTCACCAATCTACATGTTACTTCCCCCTCAACAAAAGGTACTGATTTTATTAAATATTTTTCATTTATATATAACCCTCCCTTTTACAGATTGACCAAAGAACTCACCACAACCCTCATTCATGTTCTCATAAAATTCACCCAGACGGTAAAAAAAACCCCCACACCTTATATTAATATACAATTACACCATATGTACTTACAGCTAGGCCTGATGATGGCAAAACTTGCCGAAATCGATCGCCATAGAAACTCGTAATAAAGATTTTAGCTACATATCAAGTACTTTATTTCTTAATATTATCAAGCTAAATAAAATGGAGAAATTCATACAACTAATTTCAGTATCCTTTCATAAATACTTTAATATGCAAATCAACTTAAAACAAAATCGGATTCATAGGGAAACCGTTTGCAAGATACCATTCCATTGCTCAAACTTTACGCAAATTATGAGCTGGAGTTCCATCTTGCTGGAAATTAGTGATTTGGCGATCTTTTAAATTGACATCATGTAGATATTCTGCCAAAACTTTTTCCATAAGGTTAATATATCTTGATCCCGTAAGCGACCCAGAATAAAACAGAGAACCAACTACACTACTACCAATCAAAACATACCATACAATTAAACTAAACTCTGATTGTGGATGTGATAGATAAGTTAGCATTGGATTTTCTCGAGACCAGTTTGTTTTTACGATTAAACATTCCAGAATTAGAAAAATTTGATTTGCCGCTTCAAATTATATTTCTCAAAAGGTAAGGATTTCCTCTACAAGAAGCAAATAACCAACGACAAAAAATAAGACATCTCTCCGCATCCCCAGGTACTAAAGTTTGCACAGGACGATATTTATAAGGACTAAATTTATGTTTTCTTAATATTCTATGAATTACTGTCAAAGATAAGTTAGGTACTATCTTTTACCAAATCTCTAATGGAATTATTTGGAAATGCTTCAAAATAAACTAATACACTTGTTTCAATGTCTTCACTAATTATAAATCTCTTTGTAGGTCTTTTCTTCTTATGGTATGAATTACAAAATATTAAAAAATTCTCTTGAACTTATATGAAACCCCTGACGCGGATAATAAATAAATGTTTTCAGATAGTGCGAATTCCAACAAGAGTACCTTTTCCTTAGCTTAATGCGTGGGGAAGTTATTTTCGATCATTTCATACAGGGTGTGCCATCCATGCAAAATTTTTCGATTACTAACCATTGCGCGTAGTCCGTCCCTGGCTTCAAGGCACTACTATAAATCTGTTTACCTTTCCAAAATAAACATACACGTACGTTACTTATGCGGAAAATTTTATAAAGATCAAATAACCAGTACAAAAATTAAAAACAAAAAACAAATTCAAAATTCAAACTTTGGAGGCCTATAAATCGAAAACGAGGTCCTGCATAGAAAAAGTTTATATGAAGTACTAACATTATTTTGGCCCAGAATACACGCTTTTGACCTTTTTCCCATTAGTCCCGGGACACCCTGTATAATACTGTTTGCCTTTACCCTGTGTCTATATTTATTTTAGCCTTATACAAATTCATGAAAATAAAAGCTCCATTCACTAGTCGAGTAAACTCCATCAGGCGCGGTCCCAGGGGGGGGGGGGGGGGGGGGGGCTAGAGGGGCTTTAGTTAAGCCCTCCCCATAACAAATTCCTGGGACCACCCCTGAACTCCATACATATAATGTAAGAAAAGACATCTTTACTAATACTAAGTGTAAATTTACAAAGTAAAAAAAAACTCCTTGAATCTACATCTATACAGGGTATACCACGGAATGCGTTCATTAGAAGTTTCTGGGGTCCTTTAGTACTTATGAATTTGAAACTTTCAGGTTAAGGAAAACCCATGGCCTTCTTTTGTTCTAAAATATTGTCGATGTTGTACAACTTCCGGAAAGACCGGAAATCGCCATTCATCTTCTTATTTTAAATGGAACACCCTGTATATTATTGCATTTTTGGATTATACAATCGATTCTGCGTTAATCTGTATTAGATTATCCTATACCTATCTTCAACTGTTTTTGAGATATTATGTTTTTTTGGAAAAATTTGCGCTTTGCGGAGGGATGTTTAATAGCCCACCTTTTGCTGTTCTTTGAACGCAAAACATTCACACTTTACAAACACGAAGTAAAACCATAAGGGTTCAAAAAATGCATTTGCAAACCTATCACAGATTATACAGGGCGTTCAAAATTAGTGGCAAAGTTAAAAAACTTCAAACACCAAAAAGTCATTTTTTTCAAATCGAACACCCCGTATATTTTTACATATTTAGAAGGCGATTTAATTTACGCATCGATAAACTATAGGTATCCCTATACCTATCTTTAGTGGTTTTGTAGTTATTAACACTTTTTATCTAATATTGATTAAAACTGCACTTAAAACTTATGCGCATTTGAAAGTAGGCTATGAGTATGCGAAAATAAAATATGGTAATGAGGGTTGAGTGGAAGAACAAGTCTCTACTTTTTTTGTAGACACCTGAACTCACTCCTTTTGAGAACAAGTGTGCAGTTTTAACGTATTTTGAACAATCTTATGTAATTTAATAGTTTGCTCTCAATAAAAGGTATTATTATTATACTTCGGTTTTTAT
This sequence comes from Pyrocoelia pectoralis, assembly GCA_036250285.1. Taxonomy (NCBI): domain Eukaryota; kingdom Metazoa; phylum Arthropoda; class Insecta; order Coleoptera; family Lampyridae; genus Pyrocoelia; species Pyrocoelia pectoralis. Next base: position 5,390,993 of record CM070075.1, on the reverse strand, counting down.
CGATACTTAGGCCAAGCCTGGTTAACTAACTGCACGGATCGGAATCAAGTAAGTATTATTATTATTATTATTAGTATGATTAGACAAACGAATGTGGATGTCATGCTCATTAAAGCAAACAGGTGGTAAACAGTTAAGTAAACAATTTTATAAAATGGAAGCAGTTAACGCATATTCCAATACTGATATTTTGAATTTATTCTATATCCATTTTTAGTTGTTTGTTGTATAAATAAGATCATTAAATTCGTTTTGTAAAAGTAATTGTTTTTCCTGTTGTCATACTCACAGCCTACTTTCAAATGTGCAAAATTAGCTGCAATTATTTCTTCCAACTGCCATAATAGGTTTTAAGTGCAGTTTTAATCAATATTAGATAAAAAGTGTTAATAACTACAAAACCACTAAAGATAGGTATAGGGATACCTATAGCTTATCGATGCCTAAATTAAATCGTCTTCCAAATATGTAAAAATATACAGGGTGTTCGGTTTGAAAAAAATGACTTTTTGGTGTTTGAAGTTTTTTAACTTTGCCACTAATTTTGAACGCCCTGTATAATCTATGATAGGTTTGCAAATGCATTTTGTGAACCCTTATGGTTTTACTTCGTGTTTGTAAAGTATGAATGTTTTGCGTTCAAAGAAGAGCAAAAGGTGGGCTATTAAACATCCCTCCGCAAAGCGCAAATTTTTCAAAAAAATCATAATATCTCAAAAACAGTTGAAGATAGGTATAGGATAATCTAATACAGATTAACGCAGAATCGATTGTATAATCCAAAAATGCAATAATATACAGGGTGTTCCATTTAAAATAAGAAGATGAATGGCGATTTCCGGTCTTTCCGGAAGTTGTACAACATCGACAATATTTTAGAACAAAAGAAAGCTATGGGTTTTCCTTAACCTGAAAGTTTCAAATTCATAAGTAGTAAGGGACCCCAGAAACTTCTAATGAACGGGTTCCGTGGTATACCCTGTATAAGTATCTAATGTTCTTCCGAGTGGAGTTCACCATTATGAATTATTAAAATTTAAGACAGCAATTAAAACATTTTTGTTAAAACACTGTTTATATTGTATAAATGGATTTTTAAACAATCCAAATTTTAATGCACTTTTATCAAATATTTGTTGTCATAAGTGTTTATTATTTTCTCTAACTTGCTATAATGTATTTTTTCCACTACTAGCTGTGAAGTTGACAATTATTGCGTATCCTAGACAACTGAGAAGTTTAATTTCTCTCCCTAGTGGTCAATAATCTATTATATTATTCACCTAGGTTAATAATGGGAATTTGCATTCCTGTGTTACCTACTTGATTTTTACAAGAAATTTTTTATTTTTAATTTGTGTCTTAAATTTGACTAGTAGTGGAAAAAATTGTATATACGCCACGGTGGTGAAGCCATTTATAGACCTCGCACCTTATTCCACTCGGGGCAAAGCCCCTCGCGAAATAATCTTGGTGCTCGGTCAATAATAACAGTCTTCACCACCTTGGTGTATAATATACTATTTTTATACAAAGATAGTCAAATCAAGTATGTATTCTATTCTATTCTACTTTTTATGGTTTTCAACTTGCCTAGAATTACGATTTTATTTACTTTTAGGTAAAAGCAATCTTTCTTCTTTAAGATTTCAACAAGAGATAGGAAGTCGGTGGTTAAATGCAAGAATATGGTGGCGTTTATCACATTTGCTTAGACCTTTGTTTTTCCGTAAAAATGTATTGCTTATATACTACATACATTCATACATATGTATAATGGAAAAATTGAAATCGTTATTTTCTTAAAACTTAATATTTTCCACACTATTCGTCGCATCAATAAGTTATTAAGGAAAAATTTTACCTCTTGCAAGACGCTCTATAAAAAAATTTTTATCTAACAGGTGTATTTTTTAATGCAAAACATACTTGATTTTAATATTAGTTAAATTTTTCGTTTTTTCCCCTTTTCAACGTTTTTTCAAGGTTTAAGGTTTTTAGTTTAGGAGATAAATAGAAGAAACGTGTTTAAAGCAGATTTTACTTTATGTTTTCAAAATAAATGACAGTAACAGTAACAAAACAATAACTATATATAATTTCAATAACAAAAGGAAGACTCAGACCTAACGCTTTCCTACAAGAGATTTTTCAATAAGTCGCGCGTTTATTTCTAAACACTAAACTTCACGATGCGCTTTTAAAGATTCGCAGGGTTCTAACCCCGATCACGAGGGAGATGAGATAGGTAAACACGCTTATCCTTAGACGACTGAATTACCTGAACATAAATAGTGAAATAGAATCACCTTTTTATCTGTACCACGGTGTAGTATAAAATAAACATCGTGATTTGTACTAAAAACAGAAAAACCAATGATTGCTGATTAAAAAATTGGAATGATAGTAACAAAACAATAAGTGTGATGCCAATACATATTCTTTGGTTTTCTCCTTCACGTAGTCTGAAATTTTACAATTGTATAGGAAAAAGTTTATCTTCTGTGTTAATTTGTTTCAGTATCAGTGCTCCGCAATTACAATTGCTAAAGAACGAACTTGCTATTTCTATTCCTAAGGAATATGCTTGAATTCAGTTCGTTTAACACGTTGTTGTTGTAAGATTCTCGTTACAACTCGAAGAAATAGGGTATCGCAAACTTTACATTCACATTATTAGTCGATAAATAAAAGTGCTTCAATAAACACATAATGTAAAATTAATTTACATTTTTATACGCCATTTGAATACTAAGTAATATGTAAATTTTATGTTTTCCTGTAGTTATTAAAATCTGAGAAAATTAAATTTAATTAATTACATTTTTGAATGAAGAATTATAAACTACCGCAAAATGTATAACCGCGATTTACGCACGATGAGCAAACGCGATTTTCATTTGCTAAGATCCTTAAAATTATACACAAAACCACAACTTTTAATATTGGTTGGATCTAAAACAAATTTGATACATTTTTAAGGCCAGAAATAAATTCAATTAATTTAAATTAATTTACTTTTCTTATTCAATTCGTTTTCTTCCTACACAATACAGGTTGTTTTCCACTTGAACTATGTGGGACAAAATTATGATGGAAAATATTATACATTAAAGATAATAATGTCTTTTTGCGCGTTGAATATACAGCATAGATATTAAATTTCATAACTTGATATCCTTTATACCCAAAATTGAATATTTGAAATCGCTCGTATTCAGTTCTCAATATGTCGGTCTGGTGATTAATCTTTTACCACCTACCACAATTCCTCGTCAGTAAAACCCTTACACTTTCTTTAATTGTTTCAGTTTTGAAGTGTATACGGTGGGATTGGGATCAATTTCAATTTATCTGCTACACGCCTTGAAACATCAATACTAACATCATTAGAAGATGTAGATCGTATGGACACAAAATTAGATAACAGCGATCAATCTCTGATGTGACAGTATTTTAACAGTATTTTTTATTACCGATAACAGTAATTTTCTCTTACAGATGAAAGCCTTTTAAAAGGTTTTATATCCATTGCAGCCGTTGTATATATGAGAACTGCTTTGTTTATTTTGATGAGGGGAACATAGTTTGCCAAATCCTTTTGAAACTCCATGTAACGGTATTGCAAAATGCATTGCAATAGTATTTTTAGAATATTTTAGAATATTAATCGTCATTCAGCGTTTTTTGGCACTTAATCCTAGATAACGTGTACACAACTTCATGGCAATCTAATTCTGAAACACATTGGTGTACTGCAATTAACTTGCTCTCACAATTATAACTAAAATATTTCAGGTTTTGCATCTCATAAGGGTGTTACCAAAGGATATTAAAAGAACCGATTCTGCTTGATTCTAGAACTACGGCATGTTAACAAACTGGAGCAAGTTGACACATATATGAAAAATGTTCAGTTCGTCGAGCTCTATCAATAAATAGACCCAGGGGCGCCGGAAGAAAATTTGTTAGGGAGGGGCCCTTACATTTTTTCAAGTAGAAATTAAAAATTGAAAATGTTTACCTATTTTTAAATTAGTATAAATCAATAAGCTATGCAGAATCACCGATGGAATAGAACGTTATATTCCAAAAGTGATTATATTGTGAGCTTTTAACATTTTCTAAAATGGATTTACACGGTTTATGAAATTCCAGGGGGGGGGCCTCCTTGCCCTTTAGTAGCGGCGCCCATGAATAGACCCTATTTGTATATCTCTAAGTCCATGTTTTAACATGATGACCTTTAACCCCTTGAAAACAGGAAACGACCTTGAACTGGTCAATGGTCATAAACCACCCCAAGTTCATGTGTGATATTCATGCAAAATATCAGCCCTCCAGCTCTTACGGTTTTTGGGTGATATACGGATGGGTGGACGGACAGACGCATGGGCACACTAATAGTGTCTATACAGGGTTTTGAAGGGAAAAAAATAATTACAGGAAAAAAAAGTTGTATTAATTGTTCAACAACGTTCGTCCTTATTTCTAGGGAACGAATTAATAAAAATTAAAAACAAAAGCAAGATGATGTAGAGAATGAAATTACATTTCTATGAAGGTATCACTCGACCCCTCTTCCTATTTCAATAATGTCATGGGGTGACTCTGGAGGGCAGGGTGATGAAGTGAGAGAACTGTTTTCACTGAAACACCTTGTATGTAAAACACAAGTACATAATAGACCATTCATATTTAAAGTTGTCATCAAACTAAAGAAAATTTCGTAGATAATAATAATTTAATTATGCTCATACCGTTGAAGCTAAATTGAATTAAGAAAAGAGTTGTCCATCTTTCTCTTTGTGTTTTCAGATGATCGTCGGCTCGTTGAGACGTTGATGTTTTACAAGAATTTTGTTGATGACAAGATATTAAAATCCTTCATCAGTAGGTATCACGATTGTTAAATTTTAATCGAAATTTTCAACTCATTAGTACGAGTTTTATGTGCAGTATTTATGATGGCAATCGCATTGCACTTCGAATTGAATTTCTCTTTTTGAGTATATTCACAGGGAATATTTTAAAGTGAATCAAACGTCACTCTTTATTTCCTTCATTGTAAATTCATAAAACTCATTATTTAAAGATAACACAACAAAAGCTTCAACTCGATATTGTTTCGAAAGTATTCAACGATTTCGTACCCCCTTTTTCCCCTCAAAAACGTATACGCACTAAATAAACTTCACTTTATGTTCTTAAATAATCAAACGTAAAAAACGATATTGAAAATATCTGACGATTTTCCATTTATTAAAAATACTGATGATACTTTTGTAAGTGGAGAAATGACAAATTATTTAATCCAAAGTGTAAATATTGTATGTTAATAGAAAATTAAGGTCAATTTAAAAAGGGAACATATTATTTATTTCAATATTTAACATGGAAAGTCGGCCGCTTTAAGCAATTTTTTAAGAGATATATCAATATGTAAGTAACGAAAAGCGATAGAATGGAGTATTTCATCCCATTACCTTAGTAATATTTAATGCTACCTAAGACGTCGATCTCTTAACAGAATATTTGGGAAACCCTTAGATCAAATATCGCTAAATTCCTACAAATTGTCCCTAACAAATAGATAACCATTTATTTTTCGCCCACGTTGTCAGTTTAGGACTGAAGCGGTTTAACGCGTAATCTGCCAATCGGGCACTGTTCACGTTTTTTGTTACACGAAATTCTTTATTTATTTAGACGGTATTGATTTTTCCAATTCAAAGGTACATATTTAAATTGAAGGGTGATCAGTACGAAAACGAAACAATAACTAAATTGTTGAAATACGTTTTTTCTAAAATATTCTTAGCTGTTGCATAATTTCAGCGATTCTGTAAGTAACTATTAGTATAGAAAAAAACCTATGAATTGTCCTGGCGTAGAGATACGTTTGATTGATCGCACTTGCTCTACAAATTGGCAGAAATATTATATTTATCTAGAAAGCCTTCCTAATGATTATGGAAGTAAATGAAAATGTTTGCATAGGGATAGTTTTAAAGTGGCAATTCCATTACAACAAGTTGAAGTAATTTAAAATGCTGTGCGGTTTCCGAGAAATATTGAAAATTTGGTATTTTGTTATAGCAGATTAATCCTTTAAATATCATCCCAAAACCGATCACTAAAGGGGTGGCAGTGGTATGGAGGCATACCTTAAGAATTTTTTGTGGTTGTGGTTTCCAACATTACACAAATATTCATCGTTCGCGGTTGTATGTGGACGACCAGGATATTTGCCCTCACATCTCCAAAACTTCTTCCTTCCATCTCCGCTTGTTTGATCGAAAACGTACAGGAAACTGTTAGAGCAGAGCTTCTTTTGGTTGCGGCTGGTTTTTGTAACTTCCATAACTTCTGACACCACCAATGACAAACTAATCTATCTCGCAAATGACAATTGAAAACAACCGAAGAAATATTGTTCGGGGATGAATTTAAGTAGATTCGAACTACTAATTGAGGTGCATCACAAAATGAAAATACTGTAAAGAAGTGTAATTAAGATTACGTAAATAAGTAGGAATTAGTTTACCTGCTTAATGCTTAGTCTATTATGGTACTAACATACCTACTAGATAAAGCAATAGGGGAAAGAAATTTAACGGAGGGAGCATCTGAATACCGAGCGAAATAGAAAGTGTGATTAAAAGAAGAAAAGCAGTGAATACTGTAATATCCGGAAATATATATGTGTAAATATATTGGACCTATAACCTCTACCGCCTGCAGGGGATATATTAACACAATGCATACGAAAATAGTATCTTAAACCATAAAGCCAGAACGTAACTCAAAGCAAATATACACTCTTTGCTCAAAGCATTAAAAACACTTCAATTTGTCATAGGTACTTTATTTTACTCATTGACGTAATATTCGTATTTGCACAAAAATGTAAACATGTACCTACTGATAATATTTAAATATTAATGTGTGTTTGTTTCTACATTACTTTCGGTTTATTTCTTGTATATTAATTTATGAACAACGTTTACAGAACGTAGATCAACTTGATGAAGTTCATATGTTTTGTGTATGTGACTGTATAGATATGTTTTGCTCACTCCATTACTAATATCTACCTGAAATTCATGTTCGTCGATCAAATTTCGATACATTTATTTTACTATTTAACTGAGTTAACTATTGAACTACTGAGTAAGTAAATTTGATACTTATATATCGTCTTGTAAGATGACTCGACCCTCATAGAAGCATCCGTAATCCTTAAAAATAACTAGCGCCGTGGAACTTTAGACAAAAAGAACCTTAGAATCTCGATCATAGCAGTTTACGTTCCAAAGTCTCTAAATTAGAACTACTAATCCTGGATTAGTATTTTGTCTTAATGTACGGCAGGGTTATACAATCAATTCAAGCAAGAGATGAGTAACAATGAGACCATTTATTGCTAATCATTTTATGGCACGCCATTCAAATGACGTAAAAATTATAGGAAACAGTGTAAATTTGTCAATGCCGTAAAGACATTGAACAGTATACCAAATAATAAAAAGGGCAATATAATATTAGCTTACGTACGTATCACTACGTACCTATACAATAATAATAATTAAACAACTAATAAGTATCATTTCTACCAAAAGAGCTAAACTAAATTAAAAAAAAGAAGAATAAAAGAAAGAAGAAAAAAGCCTAAAGTACGATAAGAAGCAGAAATGAAACCAAATCTGCTCTTCTAATTAACCCTAGGTAGCCAATGAACTATTCGGTATATTATAACTTCATTTTTTTTTAAATTATGAGTTCAGAATGTTTTAAAATATATTTCTTGAAATTTAATTTTAATTTCAATTTTTATTTTGATTTGGTGAAGCAAGTTTTAAAACTATGTATAGATTTGGTTTTTAGATCGTCTGAACTTTTGATACATTATAAGAAAAGGATCTCTCAAACAATTCATCCTTCAACATTTTAGTCCAAGACAGCAAGAGTCAGAATCTGTTTGTGATTATGTATGTAGGAGTTTTTTTATATTGAAAGAGATTTTATGTCCGCAACTGTGACAAATGTGACAGAATGGAAACACAATGACAACACGGCACTTTTTTAGTTTATTTTAATTATCTAACGATTGGCATACCCTACCGGCTAGATGGTTATTTTCTTAATTAAAGTTTAATAAATTCTCTATAAGTATCTCTTACACTCGTCATCAAATGATGAAAGATTTATTATTCGTGATCTAATATCGACTGGAGATGAGAAAATAGGCAATAGTGCCTACGGTTTCTCAAAAAAGACTGGAAAATGAAAATAATAAAATGATGATGACCAAACTTGCTTAAACGAATTCTAGAAAATGCTGTCTTATTCTCAATACCATCATTGATTTTTCTGAAGATAAAATCGTTCACGATAGAGGAAAACAAAACAGTAGGTACATTGTATTTCAGCTTTACCAAGAAATGGCAAATAGTGTAATGTTTTTTTAGTGGATGTGATAGAACGGTGATGGTACCGTCAAGATATTGGCTCTGGGTCCGATTGCGATGAGACGAAGGAAGCATTTATAAGGTAAGTGAGTATTTTAAGAATGGAATGTTTTACTTATTCAAAGATATTACAGGAAATGTCATATTCGGGAGAGCTTTTATTGAATAGGATTAGGATTTCGCTTTCGCAGTAGGGGTATAGAAAGAAGGAATTTTGATGAATCTTTATATGATTTTGAGAAAATATCGTATATCTAGAATGTTTCTAGTCAGATTTGTTGGTGTTTTCTCGAAAAAGTGATTAAACAAATTGGCAATACCCGTTAGATTGTTGACCATGGTTTATCCACTTCTTAAGGCAATGATATCTTTACCTCGACAATGTTTGGACTGGTTCGTGAGAGAGTTGACGATTTTCCAAGTCGCTTTGGTTTCATTACTAGCTTTTCCTAAAATGCGGTTGTCATAGCTTAAGAAATAAAACTTCCAAGCTTCCCTCGAAATTTAATTAATCGGGAACGAATAGGTGAACGATTCAATTAACTTGTGCACGATGGTGATGGACGATTAATATAACTTGTGCGACATGTTTCGAGAACTGACTTAATTAATTAAGTAATGACATTTATATAATTTCGCTTGACAATGAGAACAGTCAGTTCTCGAAACATGTCGCACAAGTTATATTAATCGTCCATCACCATCGTGCACAAGTTAATTGAATCGTTCACCTATTCGTTCCCGATTAATTAAATTTCAAGGGAAGGTTGGAAGTTTTATTTCTTAAACTATTAATCCCTTTGTGATTCCGGACTTCATCATGTTGTCATAGCTTTAAGGGTATTTCTTCTGCAAAATGTACATGTCGTTGAGGTTATTGTTGGAGCGAATGATTTCAGTGATCTTTTCGATATTATTAGAGATTTATTGAGTGGAAAATATAAATAGTAATAATGTTTAAACGTGACAAGAAAGTGATTGAACTTTTCGTTTATATCGTATTTTGTTAAGGATACGTCATTCCATGGTTCATATTTAAAAGCTCAGACTGTCACCAACATAAATTCTTTTGAATGTATAGCTATAATTAGGGGAGAGTTATTTTGGTAACTTCAATAGTCATTTTTATTGGTGCCTGAGTTTGCATTAACCATTAACGATAGTACCAGCTGAACGACCTTTTGAAGCGAGAAGTTGTGAAGTTTTAATGCTGGGTAGGTAATTGCTGAGTAAACTTGATTGTATCATCAGTTTGCGTTTTGAGTTTTGTGATAGCGTTGAATTATTCAAATGTCACAGTAGCTTAGTCCAAATCATATTATTATTAGTGGAGTCAATCCACAACATAATAATAAAACCATGTAATATATGGTATTACAGCATATTTAATACGATTGCTGGACGGATTTCATTGAAACAAATTCTTTTCCGCGCGCTAGTATCGACAACATTTATTTCACAAAATTACTTGTAAGAAATATAGCTCGTCGAAGTAATTATTTTTTCGAATACGATAGACGATACACTAAAGTCGAAATACTTTGAAGAAACTATGAAGAACAACGCCATTTTTCAAAGATTTTTTCAATATGATTGCGCTGTTAGAAAAAAATGAATGTCAAAATATTGACTACTGATCCAAATCAATTATGATTTCAAATATACAGAGACTCCTGTATTCATTGCAATCAAATCAAAATCAAACTTCTCTAAAATTCAAATGTTCTGTATCAAAAATTATAATATGCTTTCTGTACAATCCTGTCTTCACTTACAAGGTAAAGTACTATTATTGCCATCAAGATATTCAGGGCGATGAAAATTTGCAAAATGTTGCAAGATATTCAGATATTACTAAAGTGTTCTCGGGACGACAATAAGTATAAACTTTTTATTCAACTGAATAGTTTCGTCAAAATTTGAAATGACTTTTAATTGTATGAGGGAGGAAAAATATTTACTTGTAATCACATATGAATGTCTAACTTTAAATTAGTTTATATTTCCCTAAAAGGTGTACTGATCAATTAGTTCTTAAGAGTTAATTATTTATATGTCACCAAACTAAAACACCATCTATATAAACTTACAGACAAAAGTTATAAGGTACGCGAGAGCTTTGAAAGCAGAATTTATACTAACTTCATCAAGTGTTGGTGTTTTCTCAATAAATTGTGCATTAAGTACATAACTATATTAACCTCTACATTCGTAGCAAGTTATTTATACGTCTAAAACAAGTAAAAGAGTATTTAGTTACCTGTTTCAGTGATAAATTTGAGTACAGAACAGAATTCATGATGAATGATGATGTTGTAAATCAAAATCTCAAATTAAATACTGTTTAAGGATTTTATTATTTGAACAAGGGCAAAGCTGCGTAAAAGATTAAAACTTTAGAAATTTCTGAGGAAGAGTACGTGATCGTCTGGGGAACATTAACTAGAAAATATGAGGATTTGGAACTGTGAACTGTGAACAATAAACCTTAAAGTGTTACTCAATACCTACTAAATGTAGAACGGAATTACACTAAATTATACATTGTTAGATGAACTGTTAAAAATAATGTTATTAAAGTAGTAATAAACTTAAACAATACGTTATGAATACGACCCCTACATTAAAAAAAACTACTTTCCTACATTTGAAGAATTGACAGAATCTACTCAATCATATAGTAGCAAGTGCAGAAAGAATTTATCGTCATTAATTATAACAAAGCAAAAGGAAGTAACTGGAACTGCTAAGTTACGCCATGGAAAGTTAAAGTAGGTAATGCTCTTTTCAGTCGCCCATAATCTATAAAATTGGAAGTAACTAAACGCGTTTCGGAAATTAAATATTTACGCCATTCACTTAATTACTTTAAGCGTAACCGTAATTTCCAAACTTGTACGGACGACTATTTCCTGTAAAAGCTACAACGGGAAACGCGGCACCTTCCTTCACTATGATACTCATTCATCCTTCATTCATCTCAAAGCTAAAAAAACCGTTATCCAATCTTCGAAATCTAAATGATATCTCCTCGGTAGGTAACGCATATTCGTACCATTCATGCTTCAAAAATTGGCAAACTTTGACGTTAGTTCCTGTTATTGAGATTACGATAATGGAACGGTACATCAAAGAAGAAAATGTTACTACTTTATGAATACAATACAAACATCTCAAGAGTCTCTCTGCAACAAATTCTAAAAGAAGATCTACTCTTCCATGTACATGAAGATGGGACACACAAGATCATTCGAAGTGTCCACAATTTGTCAGGTTGGTTTTAGAGAACCTCAATGAATATGATAATTTTTCGAAGAAAAAAACCGTCTTTATATATGAGAAGCATTTCGAAATTGGTGATTTCGGTAATAAGCACAATTTTCAAATTTGGGAAACAGACCATCCTCAATAGGTCTCGGAGAAACCACTGCATCCTGAACACTTCAACCACTTGGTGCGTAAATGAAACTTATCCCATTATGATAAAGATGATAGACTTTTTGTGGCCTAGTTTGGTCGGTATGTGTTTTAATGACGTCTGGTTCCAGTGAGACGATGCCACCTGTCAAAATGCATGAGAATCAATTGAATTGTTGCACCACCAATTTCCATTCCATGTCATAGGTACTTCGAAACGGAGACGTTAGATTGCCATGCGTCACAAGCGATCCTCGCAGGGGCGTAACTACAATGGTTCCGCGGGTTCCGCGGAACCCAGGCCCGTGGTGTATGGGGCCCGGATGTCACGACACCAATATTTGTATTTTCGTAAACATTTCTCATAAGAAATTGCATTACAAAATGTAAGTTTTATTTTTCAGCAAGTTGACATAATGTAACATTTCATTTATGGAACAAAATTTTTATTGCCACATTTTCCGGCCTACCCTTCATTTACTAGCGGTGTTGTTGTTTGTACTCGTACCTCGTGCCAATCATAAACAAAACAGATGCGCCGTATTTATTGTATTGTATAAACATAAAGCTTCTGAGAATTCTGACCTGCTGTTTTCATCACTCCAAATATTTATAATCTTACTTATAATTTAAATATTATAACTGTAATACAAGGTGGCGGAGACCAAATGAGCACATTTGAAATGGACACCATACCTTTAATTTTCGAGTTATGGGGATGAAAAAATCACACTTTGTAGCTAATAAACGGAAGTTTTACTGTAATACAGAAGCAAATTAATTATGATAAATAATGTCCGATAAATGCCGTCCTTCCACGATGGCGCATTCCTGCAAACGGTGCTTAAAGTTCCTCATCACATCTTCGAACATTTCAAGCGGAATTGCTGCGATTTCACGTCGTATAGCTCCTTTTAATTGTGGAATAGTGCGTGCTGCGTGGTTTCTCAACGTACACTTTCGACTTGAGGTACCCCCATAAAAAGAAATCGCAGGGGCTGAGGTCGAGCGAGCGGGGAGGCCACGGAACGTCACCATTTCTGATGAGGAACTTTAAGGACCGTTTGCAGGAATGCGCCACCGTGGAAGGACGACATTTATCGGACATTATTTATCATAATTAATTTTCTTCTGTATTACAGTAAAACTTCCGTTTATTAGCTACAAAGTGTGATTTTTTCATCCCCATAACTCGAAAATTAAAGGTACCATACCTTTAATTTTCGAGTTATGTCTTTGTCTTTTTTCTTAACATTTGTGGGATAATAATAAATTTTGTTATTTATTTTAATTGATTATTTAAAATTCTTATCACGTGGGGGGGGGGGCCCATTTTTAGATTTGGAACCCGGGCCCGGTGCCTGCTAGTTACGCCACTGGATCCTCATCCTCGACATCAAATGTGTGTAAATCTGAGTCCTATCTTTGCAAAAATATGAAATTTCAATTTGTGGAAAAAATACAGACGTGCAGAGACAGTTTTGGAGGACACTTAGCAGACATATAATTATGTAGTTTAAAACCTAATCGCAGTTTATGCACATTACTAAAAACCTTAAAAGAAAAGTGCAAAGAAGAATATAACTTGATCCAATTTCAGATATTACTCCTTCAAACAAAAGAAAAGTTCGAAATGTTAGACTCAATACAAAAAGGAGGAAATGGTAAAAACTTAGTGGTAAAATAATGAAGTTTGATGATTTAAGGAACATTATTTTGGGAAATAGATCGTTTGTACGCCAGTTTTGTTGGTGGCTGGCTCATCTAGCAAAACGTCATATTTTAGCAGCAAGGGTATATTGCTAGGTTGTATTTTACTGCAATGTTTTTTGGTTCTTGGTAAGTTATTTATTACCTAGTAGATATACGCACCTCGAAAAGAATGTTATTGAGCCCTAGACCTCTTGAAATACAAAATGAAACGTTCCAACTATGTGCAAATAAACCTTGATGTGAATGTCACGAGGTCAAAAGGTCTGATGATCTATATGCTCTTTCTCTAACTGCCCTTTTCAAAATGTTTGTAATCGTTTTAATATTTCCCTTTGAACCATTTTTTGAGCGCATTTGCTGTCGAACGAAAGTGTCCGTCAAGTAATATCATAATTATCATTTCAAACGTTTTTAAAGTAGTAATACATTATCAAAAAATTAATTCCTATGTATTTTAACAAAAAATGTGTAGTACTACTTGTCGATTTCCTCACTAAATCGATTTAATTCAATTTAATATCTTTTAGCACAGTTTTCTCTGAATTTAACACAATTTTTTAAATTTAATATGAATTTGAAAATTTAAAATCCCGTTTATATGTTCGTAAGATTTTCAGTCTATTAGTAATATAAAGTGACACTTGCTCGTTCTTTTTCATATTATATTATTAATATATTCCTGTCGTTAGCACGACTTTTTTGTCGCTTTATTCGTACGACTGACAGGTACTTATATTTTTCTTTCAATTTCTGATGATAAAATTCAATATCAATAATAAAATATCAAATCTACTGTTTTACAAAAATGCTCAATATATAATGGATAAAAAGTTAGAGGTTTCTATTTTATAACCGATATTAACAGATTTTACTCTGGGTTAACGTTTAACATTAAAATTTTTAATTGTATGGTTAAATTTTGGGATTTTAAGTGACTGTGAGTTACTGCGTTATATAAAATAATACTCGTTAAAAGAAAGTTTGTACATAAAATGTTAGACATTTTAGAGTATTTTGTTTATTAGTTATATGAATTTGGGCTTAGATGTAATAAAAGTTTCATTCTGAATATAGAACTTTTGAGATTTAATTAATTAGGTTATATAATTAAAGTATACTGTTAAAAAATTAGGTAGGTAACATTTAATTATTCCATATAGTCGCTGATTACAATAAACTCTAACTATTAGACCTCAAAGTTATACTTTTGTAAAGCAATTAGAATGACCTAAAGGTATATGCGAAGTTAAAGTTTATTAGAAGTTTATACACAAATGTTTATTCCTTAATTCGATTGTTTTAAGGGTTTAGGTACAAAGAGTTTCTGAATATGTATATGCGTGACAATAAATTCATGTATTTTCGGTTTGGGCATTGGCCTTTTATCAAGGATAAAACACATTTCTATTCTTTTACTAAAATTTACAAACCCAAATTGGATTCGTTTTAAATTGTTTTTATTTTTAATACTTTTTTCGCAGATTCATCACTATGTTCCAGAAACAAAACACATTCTTTCTTTTTCTTTTTGTGAAGAATGAATGCTACTCTACTTGAACGCCTAAAAGAAAAAAATCAAGGGAAGCGTCTCGTATTAGTGAAATAGAAGTTCCCTTTCCCCTACATAATTCACTATGCCAAGTGACGTATTGTCATGGTCCTAAGGACAAACTTAACGAGTTCGATTCCATTGAAACGTCATTGGTCCAAGTGATTGAACTTGAAGGAGATTTTGTTGAAAAATGAGCTAATTGTTCTTTTGTTTCCTTGCCTGGGACTTTTCAATACATCCCCGTCTTTAGGAAAAAAGGAAAAAATCAACGCAAAAGATATGCCAATACAAAGAGATTCAAGAAATTATAGATGCTAACAGCGATTTATTTCACTTTATTTTGACTGGGTATGATATAAATAAAAAGCACCTTTTATCATGTCACAAGTTATTTTAACAATTTGTGTAATAAAAGGATTTGGATTTGAATTAAAGAAAATAAACATAAATATAAACATAAACATAAACATAAGTGAACACAAATAAGCTCTGGCACAGTATTAATAATAAATAATTGAAACTTTTCACAAAAACCTACATTTTTCTATAGAAAGCTAAAAAATTTAAGTTGCGAAGTAAATAACGTGTGTGATTAAACGTGACTTACGTACTGGTAATGCAATAAGAAAATATTATATAAAACTAAAACAAATTTAAAAAGGAAATACTAACTAATGAATATCCAATGAAATTCTTTTCAACGGCACATGTATGTATTCTGAAATGTGAAATTTATACACATATTAATGTTTCATATACAATTTGAGCAAATCAAGTTGTGTAAAACACACGTCCGCAAAATAATATCAAATTCACTTTGCTATCTGCCATAATACTCTCTGCATATTCTACGACGTAGAATTTAAATTTTTGTGTGCTTTTACTTCTTATTTGTACTGACTGCTTGCGCTAACACTATAAACACATTCATAGGTTCGAATCTAACTAACAGTTCGGTACAAACCGTATAACACAACATACTACACAATCGTGTCTTCTGAAAAATTAGAAAAGTGTGAAGATTTCCTTTTGTTTCGTACTTTTGAACGCGAAATAATAACAATTTATATTTGTTTGTTTCGTAATTTGTACACCATTCTCCCATAAAGTCAACTTCTACCCTAAATATTTTGTTTGTACGTTCAGGTAATTGATACGTACGAAATTACTTAGTTTCTTGTTTTTTGCCCACATATATCTAGAAACGATGTGTACCTAATGGTTTTAAATTACATTCGAGTTTTTCTGTTGTTTTATAAAAGTTATTCGGAGGTAACTTGTCCAATTTCATTGGTAAAGTATCTAATATTTATATGCATCATCGCAATAATTAATCTGTCAACTTATTTCATATATACAGGGGGATCCAACACTAAAGTATCATCTGCGCTCAGGTTCTTTATTGGCTTCTCTCAAGCATTCGACCCAGTTAATCACCGGCTATTGCTACATAAATTGTCAAGGTATGGAATAAGAGGACAATCTTTGAAGCTACGCTACGATACTAGATAGTAGAACTTAATGGCACTCGCAGTGAACCGCGTAGTGTGGCAAGAGGTATTCCACAGGGTTCTGTATTGGGGCCATTGCTGTACGTGATTTACTCTAATGACTTGTCCAAGTATATTGCTGACCATAACGTTAACTACGCGGATGTGACGAATCTTTTAATTACCTACAGGGATGAACGCTTCTGAAACGCTGCATGTTGCAAATAATGTGTATGATAGAATTGTTAAGTGGGCTAAAAATAATTGCCTACAATTAAACATGGATAAAACAATATCGGTCGCCTTTAGTATTGCCAGACTGCCTCGATCGATAAACTACTCCAATAGCAACAACTTACATTTCAACTTATCGTCGAATGTAAATGTATTAGGTGTCACATTTGATGAAGGGCTAAGCTGGAATAAACATATTGATGTTCTCTGCGCGAGACTTCGGAGCTACTGCTTTGCCATTCGGTTTCTATCTAACTATTGCAGTTTGGCAATCCTGCTTAATATATACCACGCGAATTTTCACTCCGTGCTACGTTATGGAATTGTAATCTGGGGAGGAAGCTGTCTGGTATCAAGGGTTTTCATTATTCAAAAATATGCCGTGAGAATCCTAGGACAACTATCATCCCGTGTATCTTGCCGCAAATCATTTCAAGACTCGAAGATACTAACACTATCTGTGACATGTATCTACGAAGTTTGCTGCTTTGTCTACAAAAATAAACCTTTGCATGGACATAATACTAGATCCAGGAACATATTAAGAACAGAAAAGCATCGTACCGCATTTTATCAAAAAAAATTTTGTTTTCTGGGCTGTAAATTATTTAACTCCCTTAGTGACAAGATAAAAAAATGTGATAATGTGATGATATTTAAACAAAAATTAAACACTATAATATCCATTAATCCGTACACTGTAGAGGAGTACCTTAATAGAACTTCTAATTAATGTATGTATGTTCGCGAATTGCTATTAGCGTTATTTTTTTAAATTGTTTTCTTATTATAATAGAAAATTATTTATTTTATTATTATTATAATGAACAACTGTGGAAGCTTTCATTATTATATTGTTTTCTTATTGTTTTTATATTTTTACATATTGTTCCCATCATTCTATTTGTATGATATTTACTTACATGTTACCTTCCTTTGACACTGTCGATACCATTTTCATGGTTAATGACAATCAACGATATTATTATTATTATTATAGGTTTGCCCCATCCTGTATAATAACATAATACAATATAATATTCTAAAAATAAAAATATGTATAAAACGGTGTGCGGTCAATTCGCCCCGGCACTTCGCCCTCGGACATTTCGCCCTCGGACATATCGCCCCCAAGACATTTCGCCCCCTGATATATCGCCCCCAAGATATTTCGCCTAAAAACATTTCGCCCCCAAGACATTTCGCCTCCGAACATTTCGCCCCCGAAACATATCGCCCCCAAAACATTTCGCCTTTATATATTTCGCCCCCGCAACATCGCCCCAATATTCCATTATCCATTGTCTATTAGCTTATACAGTGGTCCAAATTTCGACGCTCACCATCGGTATCCCGGTTATTAGAAGAGGTAGAGCAGCGGTTAAATAGGGAATGTTTTTTAGAATTCAATTCTCGCGATAAATCTCATTTCTAATTCTCTTCAATGTCTTTAGATTTTCAAATAATTTTTAAAAAAACAAAATTTCCTGATTCCAATTTTCTCCAATAACTCCACAGCTTCTAATCTGACCTCTTCTAAACTTTTACAATGTTCGAAAACATTTTCAAGACAAACTTTTTGATGTAATCAGAAAACCACTGTTCTATTTTTAATTTTTTAAGTAATGTGTGCCAGTAATGGTTTTCATACGGTAGATCTTATAGAATTTTCATTAGTTAATTGCCTTTGAAAAGAGATTTTCAAAAATGTATACTTAACATGCCTGAAAAATATTTATTTATGGGAGAGATAATAACAAAAACATGTATTTATCTTTAATAGCACATGAGAAATATAACCTTAAAGGTATGCAAGTGAACACTGTGAAATACAGAAACCAGAACTGTGTTTTTGAAAATCTACGAAAATTATAGAGAATTTGAATGTCACGGGTATTAAACCCTGAAAAACATTCCCTAAGTATTTAACCGCTGCTCTACTTCTTCTAATAGCTCTACAAATGGTGAGCATCGAAATGTGGACACACTGTATATGTATAACGGATGAAGGCGATGTGAGGGCGATATGTTTTGGGGGCGAAATTGTCGGGGGCGATATGTCCGGGGGCGATGTGGCATGGGGCGATTTGCCCTACAACCGTATAAAACATGTAAAAATGTTCATCAATCAAAAATTCCTGCATACTACCTGGTTAGAAAAGTGGTTAATGTAAGTATATATCACATATTTATATCAACATTTTCCCTTGAGAAATTTTTGTTTTTCGCATTTTTACTGGTTTATTATGAAGAAAAAATGATAGATTTCTAAATATAATCAACCGTGCAACAATTTCAACTTGCAGAGCTAACTTAAAATCTGTCTGAACCAACCATTTCTTAGTGCTTTTGTAAATAAATATGGCAATTAGTTCAATAAATTTCATGATTTGGGCTTTCTTATATCTACTATAAAAACTAAGACTTTTCCTTTTCTGGCTATAGGAACAGCAACAGATGTCCAATTTGCATTTCTTTTAAACTTCCTTCACAGGATACTTCGTTTAAGTTTTAATAGCATCAGGTCTTTAATTACGTTCAGATAACGATGATTTTAGTTCTGATAGCAAAAGAATTTATGTTCTGATGTGACCACTGATCTAGTAGTTCGTACCCAAATCTATTTAGAAATTCTATTCTAATTTAAATTCTATTGAAAACTAATCTTACTGGTGCCTAAGAAAATACAATTTCCCCCGGTACTTAAACTTAATCTATATATATTTTCAGTATAAAATTTCTTGAAATATTCAAAAAGCCGTCATCATGAAACAATGTCATCTAGTGAAATGCCTCCTTCAACAGTCTTGCAGTCTCCTTGGCTATGTACTTCTTGCGATACTACTATAGAAGCATCATATTCTCGAATCTCTCGGAGATGTTCATAATTACCCATTTTTTTAATGCACACATTCATCGATGTAAGGCCAAAAACTGTACTAAACATTCCAGTTATGCAGTATGACAAATTCTCTTCAAGTTTGTTACAATCGATTTTACTTATGACCTGGATTTTTGTTTTCAATCTCATTTTCGAACTATTATGTTTACTGTAATGAAATTTTACGGTTTGTTAAGCGTAAAATGGCTTTTAATAGGTGTTTAGACTTCGATTCTCGACTCCAGCTATACCCTACCAATACTGTTAATTCTATATATCGCTTTTGAATTACACCATTATTATATTCATCAAAATAACTAGATTTCGAGGTTAGACTTTTACCGCATCGTAATAATCGTTGCAAATTTTTAGAGTGCATAGTAAGTCTTCTTATTGGCATTTCGCTATACATTCTACCTTGCATCTTCAGGGAAAACTTATTATTTGTGCTTCGAAGTTACCAAGACACATTGTTAATGTTCGCCATTACATCAGCACTTGGGCCAGGCGGATCACTTTCGCTCATGAATATTAGGAAACGCGACTGTCGATGTTTTTGCTTGAAACGTGAGGTTTTGTCTAAGCTTTAACCGTTTCGAATCGAAAAAATATAATTTGGAAGCCAAATTGTGTTATGAGTAAGAAAAAAGAAGGAAATGCGACTGCCAACAAATATTCAAATACGCAAATACTTCTCGAGTAAAAGATTAGCAACATGGAATGGTGCTTAAATCCTATACAGAGAGTCCGAGGATGAACGGTGGAGTACCTGGAATTATTTGAAAAAAGTATTAACCATAATAAACTGAAACTCATTTTCCTTCATTCATCAACAAATTTCAAAACAAAAAACTTTGAAAGGAACATCTAAATGGAACTGATTGTCTTCTTATTTCCTTCATATAAAGACAATCTTTAATTCTTCACTTCACTTTAAATTTACACTTTGTATAACATTGAAGGAAGAAGTCTAATAAAATAAATTCTTGCATGAGATTGATGAGATTTTGCCATCATTCTGGAACCGACAATTCACTTTCTTGCATATAATTTTCAAATTCGTCAAATTGAGTGAATAGAAAATTCTGTAGCTTGTCTAAATGTACATTGGAGTCGATGTTGATTTATGTGAGGAGAACGAGTTCATCAATATTGTTGCGCACCAGAATGGACCAAATGTTGTTCTTTTAGAATTTCGCTGCTTACTTGAAATTAAACGCACGAATACCATAAAGCACAAGGAAACCATAGCATGGACATCTTTTTGAGATTGTGAATTGAGCAAAATCGTTTTCAAGTCAAATATAAAAGCTTCCGGCATCTGTAGTGCTTTGCCGAAATTCAATAATGCTTCACATCACTTACAGTTATTGTAACATTGGAAAACCCTATTAATCGTGAATTGTCAAGGAACCAAGGAAGAGAAAGGTTAGCGAAAAGATTGCTCCTGGTATCTCACCGTCAACGCTTGCTGTTACCCCCCACATTTTCTCTATAGGTACATACATATATACCGTACTCTAACAATGTCCTACACATGTAGGATCGTAAAACCATCAATTAATATCTTTTCTAAATAATTATAACTCCGTTTCAGTTTAAAAAAATCTTTTTATTCGAATGTTACCATTTTCTTTCACTCGCTGCTTATTTTGAAAAAAAAATGCAAGCTTTGTGCTTAAGCGGTTAAGTTAATTATAATTATGGTATTCCCTTAAGTTATTTTTTGTCTAAGCAAATTGCCCTTTGTAAACGAACATTCTCTTTTAATTTCGATTACTGGGTAGCAAAATAAAAGACTAGGTACTTGACTGAATTAAATAACATACATTTCCCTGTGTTAGAACATTTTTAAACCCTACAAACTGTAAGTAAAATTTTGGTAAACTGCCAGTGGATTCGAGTGTAAAGTTTCTCGTACGATAGATGATTGATTGATAATTCTTATTACATTTCAGTTTCATGAATGAGTAAACCATAAAATGGGCTTATAATTAGGCGTAATTGTACGTACCGACTGTTTCTAGCAGATCATTTTTAAAACACTTTTCATAAAGAAAAATTCATTTCTATAGGCGTTTGAACTACAAAACTGCCGGTTTTAGCGTTGCGGTTTAAAAAATATTATTTGCGATGTCTGCAAATTTAAAAATGAAGGAACAAAAATGAAAGGAGATACTAATAGAATATTCGAACTACTAAAGAAATATCGGCGTTTTAGTAACGAAACAGCGAACTGGTTTGAACTCTCTAGAAATTCTCGTTTAGGTTCGTGCGGATAGTCTAGTGGTAGTCTACTATGGAAACAATACGCTATTGCTGAAATTAATTAAACTTCTACGACATTTTACAGTGTCATCTCCAAATTGGACACTAATCACTTAACATTTGTCCCGCCCTCCAAAATTTGACGAAAAAAATAAATTTTTGAATTTTTAGCCTTCGAGTCATCAAAAAGTTCCTATCCGAGCCTTAGTCTTTGTTTTGAACGGATGCAAAGATTGAAAAATATAAAATACGGTATACGTGTGGGCTACAGATTGGTAGGTAGGTATAGGCAATATCGTATACTATTTTTCCTGCCCCCCCATGAAAATGTTGAAATTACGCCCCTGTCTCCATGTAAAGTACTAGCGGTTCAAATACGGTACAGGGAAGCCATAAATGATATCCCAAAATGAAGAAGTCGTCAAGATTGAAGATTTGATTATTGATCGTCGGGGCAGAAAATTTTACTAATTAGTGTAAACAAACTACTATAGAATGCTTTATTAAAATTTTCTTATGAGGCGATCGATTTCGATTTTATAAAATCATCATCTGGCCGTGCGTCAATAAGTGGATGAAGAAGAACAGTATATTATTTATTATAAACTGAACGATCAATATTTATGATTGGATCGATATAATGAGATTGGTGTCTGTGTACGGCTGTAGCAAAATTATGAAAAAAAACGGGTTGGTGAACGTGGTATGTGGGCATGTGGGATCTATCGATAGATCCCACGTTTTTTTAATTTTGCACATAGAGATCTCGGTCCACAGTCAAGATACAAAGACACGATTGAGAATTTGAGAGAGGTTGTGCACTGAAAAAGTAAATTGTGAATGAAAAAGTAATAACAAGAACAAGTAATTCTACTAATTAAATTAGTGTTGTAAAAGAAATATGAGCTTTAGCTATATTTAGTATTATTTTGTATAAAATGTTATGGGTAATATGTTACTAGTAAAAAATAGGTACGTTTTCTAGTTTTTCATAGTTACGGACTTACTGATCTATACTATTACTCCTTCTATTACTCCACAATAAAACGATAATGTAACTTTTTATTCTTATGCATTTCATTGATTGTAATGTCAAATTTAACACGAGCTGAAAATAATTTATGTACTTTTGAAAGTACATACTAGCGATAGTACAAAGGACCGTTTCTTGGGCAAGATCTAAAAAATTTACTAGCCGCGACGCAAAACAAACCGAAAATGCTAAACTTGTAAGGTTAATTTCATTAAATCTACAAAACGTTTTGGTATCTGATGAGCAAATATACTCCTCAATTCAATAGTCCCTTTAATCCATAACAAAGAGAAAGGCGGTAGGTAAGGTATCAAATAATTACGTGGAGAATAATCCTTTATTTTTGTATAAATCCTTATCCATATTCCGTTCGGGAATAACAAAGCATATCACTACAAATACCTAATGAATAAAATAATGAGAAATTTAGTAAATATACAAAATGGAGGCGTAACTCGAAGCAACTCACATCAAAAATATGAATTAGAATAATTAGATGATTGAAGGAAAATTATTATATGTATAATTTATTTTGTACCTACTCGTAGTATACAGATTTCATGTACCTACACGAATATGAAACTAACCTACGGATTTATAAATTAATAACGTGTTGTGTTGATCTAATTACCCAAATATGTGGATGCAGACCATTTTTATTTTAATAATATTATTATAAATCGTGTTAGAAAGACAGTGAAGATGAAATTTAATGGAACGTTAGAACAAATTCAGTTAAATTTACTTTACAATTATTACCATTGCACAAAGAATAAAATTCCAATAAAATTTGAGTTTTAATAATTTAAAATAAATAATAAAATAGTATGGAATTTGTAAATGCTAGCGAGTTAAATTGTGTTACGTGCTTTACAATCATTGTTCCAAGCAAGGCAAATGCATTCGTAAAGGTTTTTTTTAAATGAAGTTTTAAGTAAATTGGTTAACATTAAACAGACATTGTAAAGAGAAGCCATTCATTAATGGAACTCCTATATCATTCCTTTGGGTTAGGGGTCTTTCAGGTCGCAAGGCTAAGTTCCCTTCAATCTTCTTCTGCATGGTGAGGCTTCAGATAATTACCGAATTAATGTATTGATGTGGTCTTGGAGCTTACTGTAATAGTTTTCCGAGAATCTGTGGATCCCATTACCGACGAATGGTATTCGAAGCAGTGCAAGCGGTGCGTGTATTGTATCTAACTGTTTGTTAAATAGGACTTGAGTAAAAGGTGGTGATTACTTGGTAGTAGATGTTTCAATTTGCGCCTGGGCTACATCTAGAAAGACAGCTGTGCAGAATTTTTTTTCTTCGAGATTAGTCGTTAGCTGTAAAGCAATACTTTCTATTGTTCGTTTTTGCTTATTCAATTTATATGTGAATGTTGCCATAATAGACCAACAATGATATTTGGTTGAAAAGAACAAATCCAATATTGTGGAACGAGGACCAAGTTCCCAGTTACTCTATGCGTATGAATTGCTGTTATTTTACAAATTTATCTTTTATTCTACATATTTATCTACAAAAAAAATCTACAAAGGACAGGTCCGTAGCCAGGGGGTGGCCAGGTGGGGCTGAGCCCCACCTACAGCATCGTCTGGCCCCATCTAGCCAATATGGTTTAATGATTAATATAAATTTAGCTGTAACATCAACATCTTCCGAAGCATTTCGCGATCTATCCAAACAAAATTGCAGAATTTTTCTATCCTGGCGAGGATAAATAAACCTCTAAGGGTAGCAATGGCACATCAAAGGTTGTCCAATTGATCACATCCACCCTTTGAAAAAGAAAGAACACAAAATTGATTTGAAGAAGGTACCCCGTAAATTTAATAACTTGAAAAATTATTTTCAATAAAAATTTCGTTATCAATGCTTTTTTCTTAAGCCCCACCTAGAAAACTGTTTGCCACCTCTGCTACTTCATCCTGGCTACGGGCCTGACAAAGGATTGTAAATTTAGCTGATATATGCATATAAAAAGGTCACTTTGAAGCGCGTTCCCTTCCTTAACAGTCATAACTAGAATTGTGAATTATATGCCGTAAAATAAATGTAAAATTATGCATATTGTATAGTACGTATATGCAGCAAATTAGTACAAAATTTGCAACATTTTTTATATATATTTATGCAAAAATTATGCAAAATCATATCTTTCGATATCGAATTGATTGCAGAAATTAATTTATACGCAGAAGAACTTTTCTTGGGCTGATAAAAATATTCTAAACAATTTCCAAACTTTTCACAAAATTATATCATGTAAGACATTTGGAATACTTTTTAAAATTTGATAACTTTTATATTTACTCTAAATATCAATTAACTTTTTTGAAATACAATTGCCAATTATTCCCTTTAAAAGCTATTGATAGTTCTTTTGAAATTGTGTATTAGATTTATGGAATCAACTAATGAAACTTTTAACTCCATAAATAGTTTGGGAAATATGTTAAGATTATTTTTAATATAAGCTAACTGTTCTTGACTGAGGATTAGTAACTAATCGATTTTACTTAGGTACTAATTCCCACCGATGAGCCCTCTTTTAATACATTTGAAATGCTCCAAATAAAATAAAGTCACTTCTACCAATGTCCACAAGGTAGTAAAAATAGGCTTTGGAGGCGAGGATTATCAGTTTCCCTGTGCTTATTAGTTGCTGTTTTGTGTCCTAAATTATGTTACTGTATTACATTACACTAGTTCCCTGCAACAGTTAAATATTGGAAAGTTCAAGCTATTATTGAATTATAGTTGAGGCGATTCTGACTTAACGGCGAAGGAAACAATAAACTAAGTATTGTCACGTACAACCAATGTGAGAAAAGAAATTGCCAAAACGAACACTAAATAAATGATAGATATAAAAAATGAATGAAAAGTACTATGATGGAATAGACATCCAAGACGAAGATTGGAATGATAGGCACCTATCAAAACAGAAATTGGAAAACTTTCATGGGTAATAATAAACGGAGAAGAAGAAGGAATCCTCATTAACTGCAAACAATGTCTTTTAAGTTATCTCATTTTTGTAGAATTTGGAATGGATGTTTCAGAACGGTTTTCGGTCTCGGTTCAGTCTCGTGAAAGTCTTTACACCTTTTCAAAAAATGGTACTAATGTGGCGGTTATCACAACGTTGAGTGATTTTCTATGGTAACCCGAATCGATCCTGCCACTTGGTAATGGAAAAATCTCACAAAGAGAGGATGTTAATTGGTAGCCATTCACATATCCTTTTCTCCTAGAGTTTCCGAATGGTAAGTTTGCAACACCATAGACAATTCAGAAATTTGTTTTCCGTGTTTTAGATATTTTATTAAACATTATAAAAAGTATAACTCAAATTTAGATTGTTTTTTGTGTACCTACCTACATGAAATGTATACAAACGTTAGCATATCAAAAGATCGCTCATTTGATGCCAATGGAAGTGAAGATATAAGAAGATGTTTCAGTAAAATTAATTAACTTGCTTTTCTCGTTTCAAATTTTTATCGGCGCTTTATTTTTCAGAAATCTTTTGTTTGTCTTTAGCAAATTTATTCAATAAACGTATATTACGTTTTCAAAAATTAATAGGTACACTAAACTGTTATACCTTCTTATCAAAGTAAGAATATTAACAATGTATTTAAAAATTGACAATGAAACAGTTTTTTGTTTAGAAATAGGTGCAACAAAGTTTTAGGGTACGAAAATTCATAGATAACCAGCAATGAAAATTTAACGTATTGTTAAGATGAATATCTTTTGTAACTAATATTCTATTGTAGGTACTTTGCCTTCAAATGTCATCCTATCTAACAATCGCAATTGTAAAAATTCTACTAATTCTATTTGTTCATATTTTTTTCGAGAAAATATGATCATTACTTTAATTTTTGCACTTTAAAACGATTTTAAAATGTGATTTTGTCAAATTAGAAAATATTTCAATGGGACTATCACGTTTTATTAAATATTAATGGAAGTAACTGTATAAAGTTATATGAAAGGGTTTAATGGACTTTTGGTTTATAGTAGAATATTAACAAACATATGCACCCTCGCGCAATTACAAGATAAAACATTTTAACCCGCAACGATGTCCAACTAAATTAAGTATATAATTCGACATCTCCTAAATTCCTTATTAAACCGTATAATTTGTAAATCTAATTTTATGCCAATAATTAATTACAAATTACACTTTCTAACACTTCCCCATTTATTACATGATTATGTTACATTTTCAAGTCTTAGATTGCATGGGGTGTGCAAAATCACCCTCGGTTTGCATGTTTTTTTAAAACCACACCTACACGCACCCTCATCATTTAATTTTCGAGATGTTAATGTACCCGTCATTTAATAATGCAATTTTTTTCTACTAAAACACTAAAATTTTCGAGTAAAAAATTTAAAGTAGCTTACCTAATGTGAAAATCGCGATGGACTCAAAACTCACTTTTCACTAAATGTTAACTATTCTTGATGAAAATTTATTTTTAAAAGGATTCACGAAGTTTTCTTAAAATCTGAGCTGCTCAACAGGTACGATGGAAGTGTTTAAAATTGGCGCTTGCCCTGTTTATAAAGGGAAACGGCGGCGAGTAGGTTGCTTTCTGATTTTGCGTCAAAAGCTTTTACAATGCAAATCTTTAATTGTTTTCGAGATAATTTCGCTAAACTCTTTCATAAAAGATACTTAAAACCGTATTAATTATTAATTTTTTAAGCCAAAGCTTCTAATATGGTAAAGTGTATTTAAATTTCTTTGTAACTTGCGGAATTGCTGATATAAGCAGTTTCATTGAAGGGGATGATGTGTTTTTGTTATTTGTAGCAATTCCATACCACTTACCAAAAATAATCACTTGCAACTATGTACATACGGGTATATACATTTTCTAAAAACCAATGCTGCACAATAAATGACAAAATTCATAATTAGGCGCCGTTATATTCAATTTAAATATTTATCTTTGCTAATTATAGGGTACACCACAGGTTCTCTTTGCGCAGTATGCGAAGGAGTGATTTTTTCATAAATAGACGTAGGAGTTCTATCGACTATTGGGTTAATGAGTAGCTTTAACGGGAAAAGTTAATTACCTATGTCATTTACTCGGAGCGATACAGGGAGAACATGATCCCAGATACTTTATTACAGAAGATCATTACAAAGATAATAGACCTAAATTATTGGTAATTATAATAACGAGAAATGTTCAAAATTACAACAGAATCTCACGATAACGTTTTATTTAAACAAATCATATATATTATGCACTCCTGCCATCTTCTTGGTAACTTGAAGATGCCGTCCTTGTAAAAACTTTTTGTTCGCGTGTTTAAACAGTTTTGCACCTCATCGTCATTTGTACTTTGATCCAAACAATGGAAATCGCAAGGACTTATTTTTCGTGAAGGAGGATCGCGCTGAAGATGAATTGCTTCCGTCTTGTTAATAGAAACACTGGAGAAAAGTTGGTAATAATAAGGAGCATTTTCTTTAAAAAATCAACCACAATCACCCCTTGAGCTTGCCAAAACGCGGTAGCCGTCATATTACCATTTCATACTTGCCCTCTTTGGATTTAGGAACAAAATAGTGAACCCAGGTTTGATCGCACATTACAATACGCTTCAAGAATTTTGCCAGAAATTTGATTATAATGAGTTTCGCAAGGCTTTCTCGAGTCATAATTTACCCCTCCTTCTCCACGAAGTTTACTTCTTTCTAATTTCTAGTTCCCATTGATACCATTTTTTACATACCGTCCATATAAAATGTATAGAAATCTCGATTTTGTCTTTTAATATTCATGTTTCTCCCCCCAACGACCGTCATATAAAGTAAAAAATAATTTCCGCCTTTGTCTACTTCTGTAAATACATTTTTTACTCGAAAGCTCTATCTATATTATTTTCTTCTATAGCGGATCTGGACCCGTCGTATTAATAACTTTAAACTGCTAACAGTAGAACACATTCATTTTTCGTGATAAAATTTTCCGATCGCCACAATGCATTGGATTGTTTTCCTAAAGAAATCGTTCTATAAACAACGATTTTGAATATCCCTCAAGTCAAACTGGGAGTAACGTAATAAAACCTTAAAAGTTCGTTCTTACCCAAGCAAGAAATAGGTTAGGTATTTTTTTATTTCAATAAAATGCGCTAGAAATTCTAGTTGAAATTTAAGAAAAGATTTGGAAGAATTTTTCGTAAATGAATCTTTAATACTTTATTGTTGCGAAGGTCTCCGAATTATTATTCGCACAAACAGAAAAAAAACTGACAAACTATTTATCGCACAAATATAGAAAATGAACGTTCATTTTCAGCATTGTATTAATATTGTTTAAAAAAGAGTTGTTTGTCATTTTTTATTTCATTTTACTTAATTTATGTTTAATTCAACTTACGGTTAAGTTGTGTAATTAAAAGTTTTAATTTGAAACCAAACTTTACCAAAATGGAATGTCCGTCTATGAAATAATTTATTTAATAGAGAAAATTGTAGGTTATTACGTAAGTTTTAAAAAGAAATGCATACGATTATTTGTTTTTGCAAAGCTAAAGATAAGATGAAATGAATAGTTTATAAATATATGGATTGTTCTATTAAAAAAAAAACACTATCTTAAAAGTATTAAAAACTACGACGAAACAAACATGATTCTAAAGTTCTACACAAATATTACTCTAAGACCACTTTTTAGTGTATATTGTATACAGGGTGTCCCGGGACTAATGGGAAAAAAGTCAGAAGCGTGTAGTCTGAGCCAAAATAATGTTAGTACTTCATATAAACTTTTTCTATGCAGGCCCTAGTTTTCGAGTTATAGGCCTCCAAAGTTTGAATTTGAATTTGTTTTTTATTTTTCATTTTTGTACTGGTTATTTGATCTTTATAAAATTTTCCGCATGACTATAACGTACATGTATGTTTATTTTGGAAAGGTAAACAGATTTACAGTAGTGCCTTGAAGCCAGGGACGGACTACTCGCAATGGTTAGTAATCCAAAAATTTTGCAGGGATGGCACACCCTGTATAAAATTATCGAAAATGACTTCCCACGCATTAAGCTAACGAAAAGGTACTCTTGTTGGAATTCGATAAAATAAGCCGTTTGGCTAACATTATTTTGGCTCAGACTACACGCTCCTGACTTTTTTCCCATTAGTCCCGGGACACCCTGTATAATAACTGAGATACAGTGTTAGAATTGAAGATTTTCAAAATCTCTCTAATAGCCCAAAAATGTTATTAATTGAAATTTATCTTCACGAAAAAGTAGCAGAGCGGACACTACATAGATACTGTTATCTTTAACTGTACAATAGCTACAAAAGAAAATGTTGCAGAATGAAACAAATAAAATAACAAATTGAAGTTTAAATTGTATGTTTATTTCAATGATTTTTTGAAACGCTGGTTGAAACAATGCCGTTTACGTGCCAAAGAATAAATAAAATGTAACTCTTCTTGTGAACAGAGCGACCGTATGAGCAAGATGTTGTGTTAGACTTGAACCGCTTTGTTAACACTTTACTAAAGATAATCATTTTGAAAATTCTACTTAGGGGAGGGGGCTACGGATATGCCAGCAGCAAAAAGCAAGTTTCAATTTAATTTTTATAGAAAACAACTTAATACTTTCATGTTAGATAACTCATACACCGTTAAAAATTTACTAAAATACGAACATCTCATGACCATGTGCACGGTGTTTCGCCTTCTTGAATACAACGAACATAGGAACTTTGATCGAAGTCTAAACTCTAAAGTATCGCACGCTGTATAGGTACCTCTGGTTGGTACAATTTTGCCTTTACTGCATTGTGCACTTTTGGATGTTTGTGGTTTGGTTTATTATTGACAGTCAAGGACGTGCTTTCATCTGATTTGTAATTTTTTACTTGAGGAAGGAATGAATTAAAAGATTTCTGTTAGACTTTGATTACAAAATGGAATAAAGTGCAGCGCCGCATTTGGAATGATGCCTATTATATTGCAATCCACTATGAATAAAACAACAGTGATATAAACATTTCAAATAGAACTACGACATTTTCCAACAATGAAGAGATAAAGGGAAAATGTGTTCGAGATTGAGGAAAACGGCTGACAGAAATGAATTACATATATCCGAAATTTTGCAAGTCTTTCATGTTTGATATACCAACGGTTTCCTTAGTACCATTAAAGGGTCTGGATTCTGGATTTCGATGGGAGGGTGGTCAGAAGTCTACGCGCACGTAGGCCACCTATTCGGGCCCTTTGTGCTGCCTCCCTGATTAGAGTCGTTCAGCCCCGCAACGTCACTCAAGCCATCCCACACGTGAGATAAACCTGAGGATGCTGGATGGGGGAGCGGCTCTGATCTTAGCCATGTCCGGCCAGGATTTCCCAAACATGGATCGTCTTGCTTCGACGAGTACGGGACACTCACAAAGTATGTGTTGCGCCGTCTCGTCGTCTGTGTAGCATCCTCTACAGGATGGTGATTCGACCAAGCCCATGCGGTGCATGTGCTTGTTAAGTTTACAGTGCCCAGAAAGTATGCCCACAAGTAGTCGCAGGTTCTTTCACCATTAAAGGGTATAACCAAAGAGTAATATTCTCTTTGGTATAACCACATGTATACCAGAATGCTATGACTATGAGGGACGTGCTCGATAACCATTAATTAGTACAAATCCATGATTTAGGGTCAATATCACAAAGGGGGTTTGAGGTAAAATTAAAATAAAACGACTACCTCCCCTTAAGCGTTTATGTATTCATGAATACATAAATGCTTAAGGGGAGGTAGTCGTTTTATTTTAATTTTAACCATTAATTAGTAAATAACAACTTTTACATTTATCTATTTTGGTTAATGAAATAGTTCATTAACAATACGAAAACAGCTGAACTCTGAATTTGAATAAATTTCAACCGTGTATTAAAACGAAATTCATATATTGTCGTAATGATAAACGTCTATTATAGTTTGAAATTGAGATATGAACTTTCAGTTTGGATATTTAGATAATTTAATTTCTTATTTTGATTGTATCTAAGCTTGCTATTTCTCCCCCTGTCTGAGCTGCCGAGCATTCTTTCGTTGTTAGGTAGCCATTCAAAACACACTAAAAACGTCAACCGTAAAACGAATTATTCAAGCAAAAGTATTTTAAATATGTTGAATCTACACAAAGAAAACAAAAACATTTAATGTGTGTTTATTACAATAATTCATACTGCTCCATGTACAAGGAATGATTGCTAATGGTGAAATTCTATCTTTCCAAATAAAGGGCATTAGTAATAATTGGTGATGTTACACATGAAAATGTAATGTATTTGGTACTTACATAATAATTTTTGTTTAATTTATGTGAAGTATTGAAGTAGGATTAAACAGAGTAAATTTTACATTGGAGCCTTTGTAATTAGAACAACAGTAGAGCGAGAGCTGGCTGCAAAAAAGCTGGCCTATCGAGTAACAGCATGAAATGATTTTTAAAAGCTAGTACTTATACAGACCATCCATAAAATCTTTGGCTGCCTGGGCGCAACTTGTGCAGAAATTCGCCATGCCCTTTCTCCTGAATATTTTTTGGCACGTTACTGTACCTATCGAGTAACAGCATGAAATTACTCTTAAAACATAGCTTTTATACAGTTAAAAAAGAAAAAAATTGTCTGCCTTGTTAAATCTTGTGCGATACCTAGGCAGCCTACTTTCTTTTATTTTTTTTTGGCACGTTTCTGTACCTATCGAGTAACAGCATGAAATGATTTTTAAAAACTAGTACTTATACAGACCATCCATAAAATCTTTGGCTGTCTGGGCGCAACTTGTGCAGAAATTCGCCATGTCCTCTCTCCGGAATATTTTTTGGATACGAACTGTACCCATCGAGTAACAATTTTGATTGTTGAGAAAAAAAATTTGTTCACTGAAAAATTTCAAAATCTTTTTAGGAAATAAAATTGAAAGTCGAAAGTGGTAAAAGTTAGGGAAATGGGATTTTAGGTTCTCAATGTCAAAAGATTGAGACACAATTGTCTGTCACGGATTATAAAAAATTGTCCGCGGTTACGTATCTATTTAACGTTATTTCCACACTTAAGAAAAACTTTAAAAAGTCTCTTTTTTCAAATAGAATGCCTATTTAATTAGCAATCAAAATTGATACGCCGATTATTTTAAGCATACTTACTAAACATTTTATGACACATCAGAATGTGAAAAAAAATTGCCTGGTTTGTATTTAAAATAAAGACGTTGATGCTCACTTCCGGTATTTCCGGAAGTGCTGCCATTTGGAAAATATTTTTATTTAATAGATTAAACACGGCATGTGGTATGTGCAAAATTTCAAATTGCTAGCTTTTACAGTTCTTGATATACTTCTAACCGACGGTCACCGTGAGACACCCTGTATATACTATTACTAAATATTTTATATTATAAAATTATTTTGTTGAAATCATTATAATTGTTCATTGGACGATTCTTTGTTTATCCCTAAGTACTTCTATGATAAGTTGTATTAGTGGTACCATAAGACTTTGATAAAGATAATCTTCATTAGCACAGGATTTAACGAGGCAGAAATGATTTTTCTTATAGAGTTATGTTCAAACTTTAATTTGGTTATAGTTTGAAGCTGTTACTCGATCGGTGCAAAAAAAAATAAAAAAAAGTTGTCTGCCTAGGTATCGCACAAGATTTAACAAGACAGACATTTTTTTCTTTTTTAACTATATAAAAGCTACATTTTAAAAATAATTTCAAGCTGTTACTCAATGGGTACAGTTCGTATCCCAAAAATATTCCGGAGAGAGGACATGGCGAAATTCTGCACAAGTTGCGTCCAGGCAGCCAAAGATTTTATGGATGGTCTGTATAAGTACTAGCTTTTAAAAATCATTTCATGCTGTTACTCGATAGGCCAGCTTTTTTGCAGCCAGCTCTTGGACTACAGTGCACAACCTATTGTTGAGTAGATACTTTCTCCTCGAAGATCATCTGGTGTATTTGAAGTGTTTGCGTTCTTCCAATTATTACAGACTGTTATAGTATTACATAATCTCACAACGCATCTCGTCTAATGAATACAGCCTAAAGCACCTCAAATGTTTCGAATTTTTCTAGATGCTTCAATTTTCATTACATTTGTTGCATTATCCTCAGAATACCCTAAACTTCATTTGTGAAACATTTATTATTAACTTTTTAACTGATTGTTTTACACGAACAGTGCCCAATATAGGAACTGGTCACATAGGAAACCATTTGAGATCGTTAAAATAGAGTGCTGCAAAATTCGCTCCTTCCTCAAATTAATGATAATTTAAATAACTTTTTTTACCTCATTACCATTAATGTTTGAATTTCTATAAATTTTCATGTCAGCAAATCAAATGTAAGTTACGTCACTCACATGTAATTTAAAGTATGGAATATAAAAGTATGAAATAGAGTCCATCATTTTGATTAATCGTACTTTCACTAAATGGTCAAAATCACATCGTAACAGCAGACAGCAGTTTATGAAAACTCAATATCTAGATCTAGACGGTCAACAATATATGTATGTAAATTCGGAATTGTACCTATTATAAAAATAAATCTCTGACTTTATAAAAACTTTTGTCAGACAGTATATTAATAGACAGATTTTTAGAAGACATGTAAACAACATTACCTATATTTTTTGCAGCGTATTTATGGAAATAAATTACTTCAAGAATTTTTACTAAAGCAAAATAAATTCCTAGTGAAAATGATATGATTGATACGTACATCAATTGTGATATTAAAATATTAATTTAATTGTTTAGTTCCTCATCTATAAATTCATTGCCATATAAAATACTTATAGACGAATACAGTGACAGTATCAATACGCTTCAACAATAATAAAGGAAACATGGAATTACATTGCTTGAAATTCCTTACCTTTTACGTGCTTTATTTTCATAATTTTACGTTAGTATCATCCAAAAAATTAATTAACATTTAATTACATTCATATACATGGTGTAGAATTGGCCGAAACACCATAGGGATTTCAATGTAAAAATCTTTATATTCGATTATTTGCTTCCCTAATTATTTTATTTAAAAAGTCTATTTAACTTTTTTGTAGACAAAAATTCCGAATTCTTTTTTTTATTTTGAATTTTTCAGAAATCAAATATTTAGGCAAATAAAAATTTCCACGTTCTCAAAAATCGCTGATGCCTTTTACACAATGCACCAAAATCGTTTAATAAATACTACTAAATAAATAAAATAATTTCATTTAACGAATCTTAATGGTAACTAGTTTGCAGCATAAACCCATTTAATCATTTCGACTTTTTCGTTTGTAGAATAAATGATCAGATTAGTTAAAATGCGTCAACCATCACTATTTTTTTGCCAAAGTTCACTTTTAATTTTCAATTTTTCTTCATGCGATATTAAGTAAAATAAAAACAAACATGTACGGATATAGATTTTTTTTAATCTACATAAAAGTGAAATAGCCTTTTTGTTTAAAATAATTAGGGAAGCAGATAATCGAATATTAAGATCCTATGGTGGGTCGACCAATTTTACACCCTGTATACTTAAATCGCCTCACACTAAGTATGTAACTACATATAAATCGATATTTCTACAGCAGTTGTACAATTTATTACTTGGGACAGTACTATGGCGTAAGCATTTGGGAAAATACTTATGATCCGATAATGTACACTGTCCACGCACTTCATTTTCCTAGGAAAAGTACGGTGATAGTTTGAAATGTGGTGAGGACTTGAATATTTTCGTATCAAAAGTCTAAAATTGTAGTGGCAAAGCCACGCCACGCTTAGTACTCGGCGGTGATTTACATAGAAAAACACCCAAAATACCAAAGAAATTTCTTTATTACATATTTAAATTATGGTAGTGCAGTAATACCTTTTTCATGCATGAAAGGAATTTATTTAAAACGTGAAGTATTTTTTATCACTTTTATTATTCATTTTTGGTTAATGGTAATTTTTTACTGTATAACATTTATTTTTTTGTGAGTCAATTCCTTTTTGCTTTTTTTTTCTTTTATTGCAATTACACTGCGTGGACAGAAAAAATGGCAAATATATAATTTCATTTTTTTGTGATACTCCAAGGGCGGGTAAGTACTAGTCTTTTCGCTTTACTGACATTTTTACAAAGCAATTGATCCATATAAGTACCAAATTTTTCACTTTAACGAATTAGTAGAGATTCCTAAAAGACCCAAAATTTGGGAATCGGATTGCTGTATCTAGATGACACCTGTCTTTAAGTTGGACCATGTGGTCACAAAATTGCCATTCCAATCGTTCTTATTTTATATTACAGAACGATTTAAAAATTTGCATTAAGTATTGTGTTTTATTTGAAAAACGAACACGTCGTACAAGATGAAATTAAAGGCAACAAAAGCACCCAGGGTTCTACAGTAAAATAAACCCTGCTTTATAATCGGGAGTATTGTCTAATAAACGGAATTCGGCATGTGAGTTTGTAAAAAGTAAGATTATGTCAAAAATGCAGACATTAATCATATGAGTTAAATAACAGAACATACCTACAATTTATCCAATTGTGCGATTTTATAATTCAGATTATATCAATCGTTGCATTAGCATTTCATCTTGAAATTTTGTTTAAAATCATTTTAAAGTAATCGAACGAGTTTTTTTCCCAACGTAAAACAAAAACATGTGTCTAAAATACACTTCAAAGTTACAAACTATAAAAAGTATAATTCTTACTCTTTGAAGTACCGCACTAGTCTTTTCTTCATCAGACTGCAAACAAAGATTTTCAATACGGTGAGTTTAAGAAACACCCTAGTTTTATAAAACTGTAAAAAGTTTAGTTTTCATCTATCAAAACTTTGGCAAGTATCTACTTTTCTAAACAGAAGCCATTGTAAACAAAGATTTTCAGTATTGATAATAAAAAGGTTAAACCTTCCCCATAAATTGTATTTAGTTGAATAAGAATTAGTGATAAAAGATTAGAGGCAGCGACATGTTTCGACAACAACCGTTATCATCATCAGGCTCGGTTTATTTCAGTTTAACTATGCTTTGTTCTGACTCCGATTTAATTCACTTTAAGTATTATGTTATGTAAGTTTTATAGCTCATTGCCTAGAATTAAGTTGTTATTTATATTATTTTAGTTAGCCTGATGATGACAACGGTTATTGTCGAAACATGTCACTGACTCAATATTTTATCTCTAATTCTTATTCAATTAAATACAATTTATGGGGAAGATTTAACCTTTTCATTTTTTTATTATCATCGATTCCCCCATTGTGAGGACAAAACAACTTCAACTTCAACTACCAAGATGCATAAATATTCATATCTAAAGCGAGGAAGGGCAAAATAATTTATAAACAAGAGCATATAAATGAATGTATTTGACAGCAATGAGCAAGTATTGTATACATGTGTACACAACTTCATGGTTTTAGAATTGATGTTTTTTGGGAAAGGTTTCATTACATAACATGCGTACACTGGATTATGGAAGGAATTTCTGTTATCTAATAATGGAACAACGCTATTTATAAGTGAAGCTGTGATTAAAGGTGGTGCCACTGCCACATCATTTGACCTGATCTACGCGAAGGACGAACAAACATTGCTGCCAATGATAAAAGCAAAAAAAAGGTATATAATATTAAATTAAAACTGTTCTATATAGTTAAGGGAAACGTAGAAAAAAGGTGTTACGCATGACAGTTAATACAATTACAACTGAAACAAAGTAACATAAAAGTGGATAAATGCCTTGAGAAACTGATACGTGAGTTGCTCAACTTAGATTTGCAAAACCGAAATAGTGTGGCGAGCTTCTGTTAAAAGTTGTACATTATTGAGTGAGAAGAGCTTAATCCGTTTAAAGCTGCGGTAAACGGTTTATAGTTTAAATAGGAGATCCATTTCTTTCATACCTGTAAAAATATTACGTACCTACATAACTATTCTAATTTTTTTATATACATACGAATAAAATAAAAAGCCGTATAAGAATAACGTTTCAGGGCAACTTTTATGGCGTGCACATTTAAAATTTTTTTACTATGAAGACAATACGCACATTGCCTTCGTATTCGGCTAATTATACTGGAAAGCAGAACCACGAAATATAAAACAAGTATTTCGTGGCAGAACTACCTACTATACTACTCTAAATATATACACAACGTTTTGTTGATCTAATGGTTATGGTAAAGTTATATTAGCGCTTTGTATACTACAGTAATGCTAAAGTTTGTTATTCTTACGTACCGAAATGTTAACAAAGCTTGTCTGTCTCAACTTAGCAACGTGCAACCCTAGCTGCATGTCAAAGAGAAACTCAACGTTGTCGGACTTTTCTCTCCAGGTCCTCCTACAATAAAATAATATATAAGTATGTACCTACTTAAATGTTAAATAGTGTAATATTTTTTAACGAAAGGAACAAAGCATAATTGCTTCAGCTGCCTTTTACAACAAAATGTGTACGAACATCAGATCATTCTAGATCTTTGAAATTTTCTGATTACCTTTAAATCACAACCTAATATATCGTTAAATCTCTTCTGTCAACAGATTTTCTGCAACAATGTAGATATTTATTTTAAAATAAGGATATTAGGTATGTCATATAGGATCTGGTAAAATACTAAACAAAAAGGATTTAGATTTTTGATTGGCTGATCAAGTCTGTAAATTTGGTTAAAATTTTTCAGAAAAACTTGATAAATATATGCATTAAAACTTGCAGTAAAGTTACGGCTTCATACGAATCTTAATACATCTGTGTTAAATACTATTGGTGAATACATATTTTCCCGGTTGTACTATCTCAGCACTTGATTTTTCAAGCTTTTCAAATTGGCATGTATTTCAGTATTAGATGCGAAAATGCATCTTTGATTTTGGACGATGACTAAAGTGAACAATGAGTGATAAATAACAAACTGACGATGGGAAACAAGCCCCAAGGCACAAGATCATTCCAAAAGAAGAGAATTGAAAAACAATTACCTATTAATAAATTACGAAAGCATTAGGAAGTACAATGAAACGTTACTTTTCTTGCTTGCGTGTGTTTCTGTCAGTTGTCTAATGGTGATGCAACAATGTCAGTTTAAATACGCACTTTTAGATTCATGCTTGTTTCAATAAACAATTCAAAGCAATTTGTTTCATTGTTTTGTAGACTTTTACATAAATGTGTAGAAGTAGATGAAGATGGGATGGTAAAGAGCAGACTAGATATTTGAAATTTAAAATGAAATGAAGTTCATTATAAAATTAATAGTGTTCAAATAGCTTAGAATAAGAAAGATAAAAATAAAATTTTACATTAATTGATAAACAACTATACATTCTACTACGTAACGTTAGATCCTTTTCACAAATAACATTAGTTATAATATGAGATTTCCACAAAGAAAAGGAACAGTTTCAGTTCAATGTACCTAAACTTTATACGTATTTAGATACCTATGCAAAATTTTATTTGGTAAAAAACCGAAATGTCGAATTTGATTTAATTACATACCTCCCTTTTGCTTTTATATGCACCTAATCACAAATATCTCCTAACGTAGATAATCACGTTTATAATTTTTGCACAATAGACTTACCTTTTTGCTAGCAACCGCTCTTAGAATCTGTAATACAAAAGTAATTAATTAAAAGTAATTCCAGAAAGTGGAGAAAGGGAAAAGATGGACTTACACGTTATTTAAAAACTTACCATGATAGCAGTGTCGGTACTAGTCTTGCCCACTATTATCCAATACACAACTTTTTAATTAAAAAAAATACGAAATCGAATTACATTATTGCACTTTCCACTTGTTAATTCCGACACTGATACGGACGCGATCATTTAAATTTCTGAATTGTTCAAGAAACCAGGAGCACTTTAATATAAACATATTGAAAATCAAGTTATCTGTCTTTTGGGCGTATCTAATTTAATTAAATTGTTGCTAAGGTTGACGACAATGAACACATGTTGATAACTTCAAGAATATGTTCTACAAGTGTAGAAATGTGCATATGTTAAGTATAACGTAGATAAAATATGTAGTTTAAGAGTATTTTTTTCTAAATTCAGTAATACATATTGTACTATACTTATTTTTTGAGGCAACTTGCCAGAATTTTTGGAAAAAGTGTTAATACGAGGGAAGTCTCGTGGCAATACATGTCAGAATTTGTTTTCATTTTTTGAATCTACGTATTCAGAAACGCAAAGATATGTAAAAATTTGCATAGGTCAATTTTTTTTGGAACACTAATACACAATACTTCCCTTTTACTTCGTACTCGGGAAGTAAAATATTAATTTCTTCTCGCCAATTACAGAATTGGTTCCCCGTTGGCCGTTCCCCAATAACGATCGCAGATGCGAATAAACGACAAGAAACAAAAAAGTTTGCAAATAAAACAGACAATTTATTTTTTATTATGGAATCCACCAGCTGCGCACCGTAAAAAGTTCTGGGGGAGAAAATGGAACATTTCAGTCCTGAAAGAATATCTCCCTGTAGATTTTTGCAACCATTTAAGACGCCCAATAATTTAAACCCTTAAGAGTAACCTGTATTCCAAATTTGAGTTAAATATCTCAAAAACTGTAGGAGCTATAAAGAAAAAACGAAAAGATCTTCAAATTTCAAGACCCTGTAGATTAGTAAGGAAGCGTTTGTGGTTGTAGACCTATGTTTATATGAACTTTTAGTTATGAAATAAGCCAAAGAATCACCTCGTTCCGTATGTACCTACCTGATATTTAGGAACACCCTGTGTATTGTGTATAAGTAGTAATGCCATAATTAGTTACAGATTTGAAGTTGGTTGAAATGAGAATTCTATAAGAATTCGCGCCTTTTTATACTTGTTTTATTACTGTAATATATCACATTTTCCCATATTTACCTAAAAACTCTTGTCATTTATTTTTCTTTAAGGTGGCGTTGATCGGATTTTGTCTTATATTATAATAGGATCACCTCACGAAAATGCAATTCGGTGTTTTATAGGAGATTTTAAGGTTCGCCGCGGATTGACGTTACTAATAAAGTGGAGCTAAATCGTTATAGGGGTCTACCCTCTAGGCCTCTACCCACACGTTAACTGGATGATTCATGCTTTTATTTTTGGTTTAGGTAATTTAAACAGAACTTTCGAAATTAGATATTCTTAACGAAAACGATTTAAAGGATAAATACAAGCAAAGATTTTATTGTTCTTATGTTCACATAAACAACCGTTTTCTGATGAAGAATGATGATCAGAACTTATATGTTACATCGCTTTTCTAATCTGGTTTCAATTATTCGCTGATGATGACAACTTCGCTGTCGAAACGCATTCATTAATATTGTGGCTTTTGGTGTTTTCCAGTGTTGTGTAATGGTGCTATTTACATCGCAACGACTTCTCTCGCAATATGACAAACGCAGACGCGGTACATGCATTAATCTGATAGTATTTTCAATATTGTATGTGTGATTTTAAGAAAAGACTTTGATGTTCCGCTCGGGCAACGTCAGAATATTAAGTAATTAGTCGTTATGCTTCGAAGTATTTTCGTGTACCACAGAAACTCTTCCTACAACAGATGATGTTGGCTTGGATGTTCACTATGTACCTACACCAGCTCTTGTGGAATACGGACGTTTTCTTGGTACCATATGGTCATATGATTAATTGAACCCGTGAGTAATGGCAGAGTTAATAGGTGTTATTATCTATTAAAATCTAGCGAATAATATAAGCATATATTAAATATTATTAAACAGTCGTAGACTGGACGTGGACAATAAAACAAGCGAAATATAGTTATTGAAGCAAAGATATTTCCATTCCTTGAAAGTCCTTGCGTTGATAACAGATAGCTATCTAGGTATATTGTGAACGGTGATCGTGACCATTTTGTACTGGATTTTGCCCATGGGATTTTGCGGGCTCGACCTGCCCTTGAACTGATCCCGCATTAGTAGGTACACGTCTCGCGACAGTTCCAGAAAAAATGAACAATCACCTCTGTTCGTGCGTTAGGATCTGAGAATCGATTTGAAAATTTATCAATCTGGCCAAGGATTTTATCAAAAAAAACCAAGCAGGATTGGCGTGAATAATGTTCCATTCTATAATGGTACATATGTACAATCTAACGTGCAGCCATCAAGTTACTTAATTCTTAAGGAATTAAAACGGGCAAAGAAGGAAACAATTATTAAGAAAGTTTTGGCACTCTACCAATGTAGCAGCTAAAACAAAACAGGAATCTTTTGATTTTATACATCGATGTAACCCAGCGCTTCCAGGGAAGCTTTTTTTCCACACTTAATACGTTATTCGAGGCATCGAAATAAAACAAGAATTCAACCATGATATAGGTAATAGGTAGGTATCGATTGCGCGGCACATATTATATTTTTACATAACATCATGAGGAAATCCAATACTCTCAAAGGGGTTTTATTCCCAATTTTTACATAACGATATTAGGTAGGTATAGCCTGTTGACGGCGATGTTACCAGCGAAAACATGTTATCGCACTTTTATATTTTTACAGTAGGGGTAAAATCTGCAATGAAGTAGAATTTGAATATAGAACAATGTATTACATGAATGATAGTTTAGCGTGTTTTGCACTTACAATTTGCTTATGAATAAATTTTTCTTTCAAATTTTTGTCAATAAATGTCACCTTTAATAAATTTCTGTATATCGTCAACTTTATTTTATGAATTTAGGAATGTATTCTGAAGATTTCGCCCATGACTTCTGGCTCGTTTTTGTACGTTGGAACTGAAGAACACATATCTTTCCATAAATGCATAAATATGAATATATGTTATATATTCATATTTATGGAGAGACATGTGTTCTTTAGTTCAATTTCCAGCGTTTTTGGAAGGCATCTTGGCGCCTTCAGCCAAGGCCTCCTTTAGTATAGCAGCGCTTGCACATTTCCATACCATATAGATTAACAGTGATTTGTCGTAAACTTCGTCAGTGTTTTCGAAGTTCGTGAACTGGAAAAGTGGAAAGGTATCAAGGTATGACAGTGATTGATTACCTAATGATTTAGATCAGTGAATTGTGAAGTTAAAACAAAAAATCTATTACATGATATTTCTTATAGCAAGTTCATTGAGTAAGCTGTGAAGAAGTTAGCCCGTTTAACGAGACAATTTGAATTATTTTAGTAGATAGGTAGGTACTAATGTGTGCGTGTGTGATAATATGTT
The DNA here is from genome assembly GCA_036250285.1 of Pyrocoelia pectoralis. NCBI lineage: Eukaryota > Metazoa > Arthropoda > Insecta > Coleoptera > Lampyridae > Pyrocoelia > Pyrocoelia pectoralis. Next base: position 5,347,622 of record CM070075.1, on the reverse strand, counting down.
ATTATATAGCGTAACAGCAGAGTATTATATGGTTGGTTTGACTTTGACATGAACAAAAATGTATATCTATAGGTACCTATACTTTTATAATGGAAAATGGATGGGATTTTTGGATTACGATGGGAGAGTGGTCAGAAGTCCACGTCCACATAGACCATCCATACGGATTCGAGCCCTTTGTGTTAGCTCCCTCATTAGAGTCGTCCGACCCCACAACGTCACTCAAACCATTCCACATGTGAGATAAATCTGAGGATGCTGGAAGAAGAAGTGGCTCTAATCGTAGCCATGTCCTGCCAGGATTCCCACAACATGGATCGTCTCCAGTTTGATAAGTACGGGGCACTCACAAAGCATGTGGTGTGCAGTCTCGTCATCTAGCATTCTTTACAGGATGGTGATTCGGCCAACCCCATGCGGTGCATGTGCTTGTTTAATTTGCAGTGTCCAGAAAGTATACCTACAAGTAGTCGCAGGTTCTTCCTTGAAACAGATACGTGCCAATGGATGATTTAAAGAATGTTTGAGTTTAAGCAGATTTACAACTTTGATAATTGGGAAACTGTGGGAGGCTTGTTTGAATCTCCTTGCCCGGGAAATCCCCCAAAAACCTTTCTATTTATTATTATAATTGGTTTTGGTAAAATTCATATACAATGACAAATTAAGTACCTAGTCCCCAAAATAGGCGTCATTTGATATTTTACCAACCATAAAAAGTTGTATTGAATTAAAAATTCTACCTAAATTGTTATTCTCAAGCTTTTACATTTTTACTAAGGTCGTTCGTTCCTGAATTGCTACGAGTGACCCTCATTAAAGACGTTTCTTGTTTCTCTAAAAATCGAATAAAACTAATTTCGGCCATGCTAACCCATAGAGAATTGAAAGACGCTACAAATGAGGGGTCGCGTTCGACCCCCTTTCCCTAATTTTGAGTAAAGGTTGCTGGGGGCTAGGGGGTTGATGTGCCAATGTCAAGTTTGACATTAAAAGTTGTCCCCCAAAGAGCATTAAGAATCGACCTGTCCGAGCGTTTTTTTAGTGTCCCAAACAGGCGTGTTTCTTTTTCAGTGGCCCCTGTATATTATTGCTTCACCCTTCCACAGAGTGACCCTTCCACATATTTACCATGACATTCTCGCTAGAAGTTGTCTATGAATCGTAATCGACGTCGGTATTTTCATATTTGTCCATCGTTTGAGGTTTTGCAACCATTGAACACAAGAAATTGTTTATCATTTTTTTTTATTTAGCATTTTTGTTCTATAGGTACCTACCTGCGTGCTGTGACCATTGGCGATTAGGAGGGTGGGGCTAGGGGGGGGGGGGGCTACAGCCCCGGGTCCCATTAGAAAGGAATGAGAGGCCTCATTTAGAAAAAAAATTAGTAAAAAGAAATAAATTAATAGGTATATTTGTACTTATATTGAAAATATTTACTTAATTATTTACTTGTAGATTTATTTACTTACTTTATATTTATATTATTCTTATGATTTTATTTTAATCTTTTTCGTGTAAAATAATTCAGATAGTTTAAAAAAGGGCCCCTTCCACGTAAAGAACCCAGGGTTCCTCAACTATTTAATACTGGCCTGGCTACATTAAGGATGTCCTATACGCTCATATGTTATTAACAGAAGCGCTTGATTCCAGATAACTTGCAATTTGTTAGTGTGACATCTAGCTGCATTGCAGTAGATCATACATAATACCGTTACTGTGTTAATAACACAAAGAAGTTTTCCTAATATACAGAAATTGTAGAACTTGGTTTGGCGGCATAGAGAGATACAACCATTGAATGGGAAATGAGAAGCAACATATTGTTAAAGCTATAGAAGTTTTTCGGATTTTAAGAACACTTCAATGTGCTTCAATGCTCACCATTACATTTCAGAAATGATAGTTATGCTACTGTTTTAACTGTCAACTATGCTGCCTGCTTCAATTGATTACAATTATACACATAGTGCTGATTAAGTTCAGTTATAAGTATATAATCAATAGGTGTTTTCTTTTTGCATTTTGTGGTAGCCTGTGGTAGCTTTAAGTCCAGCTCTGTCAATACACACCATTCGTTTTATAAAAATAACCCTATTCGTTTTAAAAGCTTTATTTAAGTTTTATATTAACCTGAGGCAGAAATGTCTTATGACGCAAGGCACTTTAATCACGTGATGATTGTGCATGTGCCCAAGCCTGTAGCGATGCAAAAAGAAAACACCTAATGGTTCAGTACAAATAAAAATATTTATTCAAAAATTAAAGAGTACAATAAATAATTAAATCTAACAAATAACTATACAGTGGTTATAATAGATTGGCAAGCAGCCATACACAAATATTTATGCACAGAAATCTTCACAAATTCTCAAGGAAAGTATAGAAAATTATGGCATTTCATTTTTTCGCTTTCTTCTTACGCTTTTCTGCAATAATTGGGTTGTTGGCCAAAGACGATTGTCATCCATTAAACTCTAATCGAGCTACTATATCTCGGACCATTTGTAAAAACTGAGCATCTTGGCTGCTATTTTCTAATAAGATTGTATGCAAACTTCCCATGTACGTGTCAATTGTCTGTAATGTCGGAACTTCCTCAGTACCTATAAAACTTAAAATTTAAGATTGAATTTGTAAGATGTTGAAAGAGTCACCAGGTAGTTTAACATTAGCGAATCCGGTTGTAAGAGTAGACCTCAGGTGATCCAAATGCTGTTGCAAAGATTTATTATTTTTTCTTTGCTGTAAAATTTCGGCCTCAAGTTTGACTATAGCGCCTTTAACATCTTCAATGTGTTTCTGTAAACGTGAGTTTTGTTGTTCGTAATCTGTGTTTGATTTTTTTAACTGTCTAAGCTCGGCATCTCGCGTTTTGTTATGATCGAGGAACTCTTCAGTAAATATTGGAATGTCAAAGTTTCCCATATCAATTTCGTTGCTGTGCGATTCTTTGGAGGCAGATTGCACTGACACCCCCTAAAAATTATTTGTCATTGAAAAAAAATAATAGAAAATACTATTTACCTTAACTTCATCTTTATCTTTATTTTCCTTAAGTTTCTTTTCGCTCACTTGCTTCGTGTAACTTTTATACGCCTGTGTCTGCTTATATGCATTGTATTCTTTCGTATAACGTTCTTTATCAAGTACCGCCGCATCTAAATAAGATTGCTTCTTGTCAGCGGGAAGATTAGTCCATTCACTTGCAAGCAGACGAGTAATTTCGGCAAAAGGTAAATTTGGATTTGCTGCTCTAACCGTTTCACGGCGGTCATTTAAATAACGAACATAACCTAAAATATGTATATGGGAAGAGAGAATCACACAAAATTTCATATACCTGTTAATGGTTGTCGCGGTGCTGTGACATCTTTGGGCTTCTTCCTCTTCTTTGGCTTATTTGTTTTTAATTTTTGAGATGTGTTATTTTCAGAACTATCAGGAGCCTTTTCTTCTTTTTCATCACTGGATCCACTAACTTTTCTTTTATTGGTATCGTTTGATGGTGTTTCTTCAGAATTTTCCATTTTATATTATAATAAAACGATGTTTTTTAAGCAAATTGGTTTTCCTTTCAGTTTCACATTTCTATTGCCAACACTACAGTCCAAATTTAACAGCGTTTTCAATGAGGGGTTCTAAACAGTTTTTAAAGTTCGCTTGTGGAAAGTAGGCAATCAGTGAGGCATCTTGGCAGCAAAACGACAGTCCCGTAATAACATTTTGTTAGGCGGAATTCGAATAATCAAGGCGAAAACAAAAGTAACGGTATCAGAAGGAAACGTGCAACTGAAGAAGTCAACAAGTTAGGAAATAATAGGGTAGAACCTTCTGTCTGAAATACGGTTGGATTGGAAGTTTGTATAAATTGTAATAAGTATACATTCATCGTCCCTACGTCATCTTCACTCAGATAACGTTCAAGTTCAAGCTCTTCTATAACATGAAGGTGGGGGAAGAAAAGGTAAAGAAATTGGAAGGTGAAGACACCAATAGCAGCGGCGGAACCACAACTGGTTGAACGAACAACCACACTTGTACAAATCATTCTGCATCACAGTGGGGAGGCTTCTACTACCCTGGGTGAATCATGTAAATGTAGACTTTGGACCTACAAACGGTAAACAAGACATCTGGGACATAGCTCTTAGACATCCGAAGCCCAACTCAAGTCAAGCTGGGAGCGAGAGGTACATGTGCTCAGACCTGCATACGTCCCTACGACAAACCTTAGTCACCGACAGCCATAGAGATGAGGTAAGCAAACAGCAAAAAGGATGGAAATCTTTTTGAGATGTTAACTGACCACTGCCGTCTGCATAAATAACGTCACAACATGGTATTGGACAATAGTCCGTTATTTTTTGTCTTTAAAGGAGATTCGCACATGCGTACTTTAAACTCGGTTTCCAGAACCGACCGGCATAGGCGCAGATTACAAGCTTACCTTAATGCGGATGTGCACAACTGAAAGAAATATTGCGTTTCTTTGTGATTACAGCTGGCACAAAATAAAGGGCTATAATGCTTTATCAACGGAGTGCATACTGGGTGTCCCATTTTAATCCGCCACCTGCGATAAATCTACAACACTGCGTCGGATCAAAAAATGTTTCGAATAAAAAGTTAACGGTTTTGAGGGGAACAACTGATGCTGTAACAAATTTCACCCCCCGACACCCAGGGGGAGTGGATAAGGGTGGTAATTGATGTGCAGAAGCGACACTTACCCGTTTTCGCATATACCAATTTGTAATACGAAAAGACTTTCTTTCAAGATGGCCGTCACACTAAAATGAACTAAAAGGAGGTTGCAAACATCACAGAAACCGCCGAATGTAGCGTAAAAATTACTAAATCACAGACAACTAACACATTTATAAAAAAGTTGTATATTTTATTTTATATATTGGTTTAGGTATTTCTTCTGTGGCAGTACTGGTTATTATGAGAACGGTACTTGAGGCGCAGCAATATACGTTTGCTCTCTGCATATACGTTACACTTTTGAAAATTTGTAAACAATGTAGAAGTTGTATCTTTGTAATGTTGTGAAAAATTTAACAAGTTAGAAGTGAATCTATAAAGTTATTATAAAAAAAGTGTAAGTTATTTATATTTCAATAAAAAAAAAACAATACATACATTTGCTTAATCTAGAAAATGGTGAATCCCAAACGAATGACAAGGTCACATTCTACATCACCTTCTAGGCCTCCAAAAAAGGTGCGTACTTCCAAATCAGCATCCCAATCGAATACAGTAAATAGTAGTGGGAACAAAACGAACTTAAAATCGATATCGTCCAAAAAGAAAACCAGAACGCGACAAGTGCAATTAATGTGTGTTGGAACGAAGACATTTAGAATTAATAAATCAATACTTCGAGAGATTAGACGGTTACAAATCAGTACAAAACTTTTAATTCCACGATTACCTTTCAGTAGATTAATTCGCGAAGTACTGGCAAACTATGGACAACAAGATTTTTTAATTCAAAGATTAGCTTTAGACGCTCTACAAGAAGCAAGCGAAGCTTATGTTAGTCAGTATTTTGAGGATGGGTATGCATGTTGTTTGCATGCCAGAAGAAGTACTTTAATTCCCAGAGATATGGCCCTTGTTGCATTTCTTCGTCGGTCGTACAATGATTAAATTGTTTTTTTATACAAATTCTATTGCCGGATATGTTTTTTAGGTTAAATATTTTATAGTGTTGACCATGTGTGTTTATAACATGTTGTTACTACGAAATCTAGCAAGTAAAAATGTCTTGTAACAAAAACTTTTTGTAAATAGCTGTAGATATAAAAAATTAAGATAGCGGATAGCCATTCCATAACAATGGATATAATTAAAACCTTGATTTATTTATAAAAAAGGTAAATATTTTTTCTGATGAGCTGCTAAAGTGAGTGTAAATGTTAAATTGATCAATTTTTTTATGCTGGCGCCATTGATTATTATATAATCAATGCTGGCGCACATATTAAGTAATTGTGAAAGAAGAGCGTAGAAATCAAATAACGCGATTTAACTTTGTTAAACCATCTAAAATGAATACAACTAATGGAAGTATATTTTGTTGTCATTCAACTGAGCCATTGTAACCATCACTGCGAAATCTACTCAATGTTACTAGGTGCATTACTTAAATTGCTTTCCCCAAATAGCTGGATGTTACTTTACCAAAAATATCCTTTTTAGAAGCGTATTTGCAATATGTTTAATATACCCAATTATGTAAGGTGCCTGCCTCATTTCATATTTTTCATTTTCATATTAGTGCTTACATTTGTAGGCGATGCATAATCAAACTAAGCACCTTTAGTGTAATATGCATATTGTAAATGTTTTGTTGTACGGGTAGTTTTGTATTTAAAACCTACTCTGTAATGACAACATATAACAATTACATTACTGTTATTTCCAAATCCTTAAGTATATAGTTTCTACCCCTTTTAGCTATTACAACACATATAAGTTTAGGTGAGAGGTTTTAGCTGATCGTCTTAAGACTGCTTTCCCAAGTTTGTGTCCTCGGTCTTCTTAATTACTTTCAAGCCGTATTTATGGATTCTTTTAGTCTCCAATTTATATTCCTCTATTGTTTCATTTACTTCAGGTTGACTTTGTACTTTTATGGCATCTCTTCACCAAATTTCGTTATCATAAGCGTAGGCAAATTGTTTTTGCACGACGCTTTCTTTGATATTTAATTTTCCAGATTTTTGTAAGTTGTCTGCATGTGTTTATTTATCCACACAATATGTGTAACTCTTGAGATCACCTTCCCGGCAACCTTATTTTTTGAATTACAATTACCACCAGAAAATTTACTAGATTTACTCAAATTTACATATGGAACGACTACCAAAATATGTTGATGACGAGACCAATGTATTAAAAATGTATCTCCAAAGGCCTTGTAGCATTGCATAACTTTAGCTTCAACATTGTTGTTCATCTAATAAACTCTTTAGTCAATGTCTGTATCCTCTGCATTGAATCCTTGAATGATTTAATAAATTCTTATTGTGGTTTTTTCTATTTGCATTATCCCATTTATTTGGTCTTCATATCTAGTAATTTCCATAATATTTTTCTTAGCCGCCACACACCCTCTGTGTCTTTGGGTACATAAGAAAAGTTAATTACTCCTTCATAAGTAATCAAGAAAGTCCATCAGCATTTCCTATCTTCTGGCTTTTTTTATACCTTATAGTTGGTATTGGTATGATGATAGTGTTCGTGAATACCTACCTTTGTAATCCAGCATTAGGTAGTGTTGCGATACTATTCTTGGATTTCAACTTGTAATGGTACATGATTTCCTTGAAGTATAAATTTATGTTAATTCGTTTAGTGAAAAATTTTGACTCAACGGTTAATGTGTGTGTTTATGAAACCCTCTAATTTAGAAAAATAATGGCTAATGTGTTGAAATGGTAACATCATGGGTAGCGTTTGCCACTATAGTGGATATATTGTTTATGTTTAGCTGCTTTTTCCTTACTGTTGACGGGTCTAGGACACAACGGCCACACAGAATTTAGTACGCCCATATCGGCCACACTGGACACATCGGCCAAACGTGATGTGTGGACACAACGGCCACTTTGGACGTAACGGCCACAGCTCTAGCTGGACACAACGGCCACTGGACACTACGGCCACACAGAATTGTAAGGTAATGTTTGCGATAAAGATTTCACAAATAATAGGAGTTTTCTATTTATAAGAAGAAAAAAAACTAAATCTGCAAATAACCTAGGCGCTTAAGTGTCAATCTACGTTTAAGTTTAGCATTATGTTTTGTATCAATTGAAAAAAAAATACTAAATCTGCAAATAACCTAGGCGCTTTAGTGTCAATCTACGTATCTGATATGTGGCCGTAGTGTCCAAGGTGGCCATCGTCCAGCTAGAGCTGTGGCCGTTACGTCCAAGGTGGCCGTTGTGTCCACACATCACGTTTGGGCGATGTGTCCAGTGTGGCCGATATGGGCATACTAAATTCTGTGTGGCCCTTGTGTCCAGACCCCCTGTTGACCACTAAGGAGCACCATCTGGTTTGGTAACGCTCTCAATCCATAATATATGCATGTGCAGTTAAATTATTCCTGTTGAAGGAGAAGGATCATAAATGGCTGACAGTTCACTCTCAGTTAATGAGCCATTAGGTGTTTTCTTTTTGCACCGCCACAGGGTTAGGTAAAGTTACAATCATCACGTGATTAAAGTGCCTTGTGTCATGTAGACATTTCTGCCTCAGGTTAATATAAAACTTAAATAAAGCATTTAAAACGAATAGGGTTATTGAGAACCGAGTCAAATTATTTTTATAAAACGAATGGTGTGTATTGACAGAGGTGATTTAAGTGTACCACAAAATGCAAAAAGAAAACACCTAATAACTTTTGCTCTCTTCTAACTCCATTAAAATTTTTTGTTTACCTGTTGGTATCATGCTTTTGTTTCTACATATCTTTGGGAGCATTGAACTATACGCTAATGTTTGGGAGTCACCTCGAGTCTTCACATTTTGTATGTGTTTTTCTGTCTATGAACACGGGTTTATAGTTGGACAATCCAATATTAGTTTTTTGGAGATTGTTTTGAGATATATTTATTTTATTGAATAAGCTCAAACGTGATAATGAATTAAATATTTCAGTTGTCAAATTACCTATATAAGTTTAAATATTTTCTGTAGGTAATCGATGACAAAGCGGTTATATTCCTTGACAGGCAAACTTGTAATTTATAAAAAAATAAGATATGAGCTCAGATCAAAAATTTACTTAAAACAAAGAATTTCAATTGCAATAAAAAGAGGAAACACAGCATTAATTTTGGGAACATTCAAAAATAATATTAAGTTAGAAGACATTTTTTATATTTTATCATGATTTGTTTTGTTTTTATTTATGTTTTCAATACTTAGAAGTCAGCTTTTGGAGACGAGCACTAGGGGTTAAGTTATATTATTTATTCATATAATTAAAGTCATGGGAAATGGTTTTCAAAACGTTTACAATTTCCTCTATTTGGTTTTGAAATCGTCCATAAGCAGTATGAATGAAAGTTGTGGTTCCTTGTGAGTTGTGTCCAACATGAAGTTCACACCTAAAGTCACTAAATATTCTAAAGTACCGCAACCTTATGTTCCAATGAGTTAGAGAGAGAAAGCTAATTTTAACCCCAAAATGGCGGAAAAATGACATATGTGTTTGACATACGATGAAAATTAGTATTTTACTCTTAGACCATTGGTCTAAAATTTTACTATTACTAAGTTTGACGTTTGACACTTGGTTCGAAACGCGGCAATTTGAAAAACATCATAAACTTGTAGTTTTCCCATAGACAGGCTCGTCTTCTTATTCTTACACACTACTTGCTGTATTTTTTAGTTATCCTTTTCTGTGATTTAAATAACGATTCTAAATGAAGTATTAACACGACAAAATAAAATGTCAATTTTAAAAACGTATGTTAGGTTCGTGCGGCAAAGTTCCAAATTTTTTATCTTTCAATTAAACTGTACCTTTTAATAACAATGACAACTAATTTTTAAGAAATATATTGATAAGTATCTAATGTGAGTTTAGTTTTTAAGAAACACTTCATAAAGTCATTAAATTTTCTAGCGACTAGGTCTTCAATATTTGAAATTGCCGCCAAAATTTTAACCCCAAAATGGCGAACGTTGCGGTACTTTAGAATATTTAATGACTTTATTCACACCTACGTAGTGACGCCCTCTACTGTATCATTTGAAGGCGATTTGAATGAGTTTTCCAGCTCAATTGGGTTTTACTTGTCTAAAAATTAAGAGCTTTTAGGTATCGGAATGATCTTGTTGTATGTTACGTGGTCGGTTAAAGTTTTTGTTCAAGTAAAACGTGTGGAGAGAAATACTTTTTATGTTTTGTTAAAAATTCAAAATATTCAACATTAGGTAGGTACCAATACAAACGCCTCTAATTTTGACCGCAAAAAATAACTCGACAAGGTCAGATAGAATCCCTTACCATTACTACAAATGTTTGGAAAACGAACAATAGTCGTGAGAGCAATTTTTGAACATGCAGTTCAAATAAAATATTATTTTAGGCAACACATCATACGCAACAATTATGTAGTAAGCGGCACGAGTGTGTATTGCCTGTATATCCGCTCTAAGACAATGTCGATTTAGCTAGCGATTTCAGGCACAACAGGGCCACCCTGTATAGTGTATGGTATGAGATATGGTAACTTGACAAAATATAAATCACTAAATTTCTTTTATTTTATATTAATCTGTTTAATTTACAATGAAAACAAAGAAAAAAACTAACATACACAAGAATTATTAGTTTTTAATTGCTTATAAAAACCGCTATGACGATATGCATGGAAATATCGATAGTTTCGGTACTTAATAACAGGTAGTACAGGTGTTTTTGCAAAATCTTCGATTTAGATAAGTGCTGCCAACTATGATATAAATTCGCAATCACTTTTTTTAATAAAATTTCTCTGCCCTACCATTGTAGGTGTACATTGTGCGGTTAAATTTAGGTGTTAGTAAGGTAATTTTTTTTTAAATTGCAGTAAATCACGTAGATCTAACAGACACTAATCGTATTAAACTGTTCAAAATTATTTATATTTACGACACGTGAATTTTAGGAATCTCCTTAGTGTATGAATGGGCTTATAAATTTTCGGGTTTTCATTAATAAAATTATGTAATTAGTAATTAACTGTCGATTTGTTGAGAAGAATGGTTTACCTACACAACTTTAAAGCCAACTTACAGGTGAGTTTTAAGTTAAAATTTTCACTTGACAGTTAGGTTAGGAATTTAGAATTTTGTCTTGGCAACTATTTTATAATCTATTTTAATGTTATTAATTTGACTTAAATTTTCACGTATACGTATTGATTTTTTATTTAATTTTGTTCGTTAAGCAAACATTGGCAATATCATAAACACAAGGTAGTTTGTGTGGAGCACATTTTGATGAAGGTCAAGTTCGCATTTTTATTGAATGTTGAATGTGTGTGTGCATTGTTGCCTTAAAATTGTCTGCATAGCAGTCACTTTATTGATTATTTAATACTATCCTACCTCATTAAATGTAATTATGGTTAATCGTTAAATACCCAAAGTTGTAGAATCAAATTCAAATCGGCGTGCTTTGTTTCATATTTCAATCATGTTTACAAACAATGACCTGTCCTACATTTACCTATGCTATGCATTAAATAGCAATGTCGCAAACCAGTGGCGTGCAAATGTCAGATATGCATCACCTTGTTATGACGATTTTCCCATGCATTTGTAACAAGCTAACTGCTAAGGTATTCGACCTTGTAGCAATTACTTATAAAGAAAGTTTGACGTTTCTGAACAAAGGAGAGGGTATAGCATCCCATTTCCACACGTAAATAGGGAACGAGTGCGGACACTTCTTCGGGGGCGGGGGGTTCAATCTTTTCGGAAAAAAAAGAAATAAAAATTTCCCACAACGCCCATTTTAAATGTTGACCTACTTCCCAATTTAAATGTTAGCATGACTACAACTCCCAATTTTGAAAATGGCGAGGCCCAGTCTCAACTTGTAACATCAATGTGTACAGATTATCCCAAATAACTTCAGAACTTCAGGAAATTAAAAAGATTAGCGCACGAATCTACACACAGGAGATAATTTGTGCCAGTTTATTGAAGGGCCTCCAAAAAGTAAATACGTGTACTAAATTTGAAACAATCATCTTGGAAATGTAGGGAAAAACCGAAAATTAAGCGTAATTTACGGAGTTAATTAATGTCATATAGATATAACAAATAAATAGTTATGCGGCCAAGAAGGTTTCAATGTTTGCTATGCAGTGTCAAAGTTTTGATTTTTCTTCTTTTTTGGTTTGTTTGAAGATGGTTTTTTGAGATGATTTGGTGCAGATTTTCTTTTTGGAGTATCTCAAAATATTAAAAATGTCGCTGTGTATAGGGTGTTTTTCGTTACCAACCCTAGTTTTGGGTTTATACACCATGAGCGGCTAAATTATGGAACAAATTCATTATTTTGCAAACAATTTATTTCAGATAAAAATCCTGAAATAGGTCGATTTTTAATTTTAAATGCCGATTTTTTTAAATAATATGCGAACATGGTGACCATATTTCAATTTAAAAAAATTAACAATTACGTCTCCACGTCAAAATTGGTGATGTCACCATGTTTGCATATTATTTAAAAAATCGGCATTTAAATTTAAAAATTCACCTATTTCAGGATTTTTGTCTGAAATAAATTGTTTGCAAAATAATGAATTTGTTCCATAATTTAGCCGCTCACTGTGCATACTTAAATCATCATACTTGAATCTTTGAAACATAGGTTGGTCAACATTTAAATTTGGGTTAGATCGTGTTTATCTTTGAGGCGAAGTTTGATCTATTGGGACCTTGAATAAGTCATCCCTTATGCAACATGTCACAGAGCGTTGTCATGTTGCAAAATCACTGTCGTGTCTCTGATAGTGACTGTTTGCTCTTCAATGCTCAACTCAGACACGCATCAATTGTAGTCGATAGCTCTCCCGTGATGGCTTCGTTCGGTTTGAGGAGCTCATAAATTTCGAATAATGGATATCCGACTTTGCGAACAATGTTGATGTATGATGGGGCTTATATCACGATCTTCTACGCTTATCGTTATCGTAATGTATTCATTTTTCATCACATGTTACGATACGATGCCACAATATTTCCTTTCCTGAGTTAAAGCCGTAGGCATGGGCGCCCATACGGTAATTTCCGGGGGGGCAATTTGGGGAAGATTGAACAATTAGTTTTATTTAAATTAAAAGTTTCGTTATTTAAGAAATTATTACTGCTTAGAGTCCGAGTCCAGGGGGAGCATGAAAACCAAACCGCCCGAAAGGCGTCGGCGTATCACATTGATATTCTGTCTGTTACAACAAAATGTAGTAGTTGTTTCTACATGCAAAGTTGCAACACCAAGAAGGGGCCGGATGAAATTTAATAGGAATATTCACCTATAATTATAGAAATAAATGGTCAAAATTTGAAATGTTATAATAGACGGAGAGCTGGCATGCAAATTCGGCCATGATCTAATATAGTCAGGATTTATAAAGGGAATGGATGACCCGGTGGTGTGTATGGTAAATTTCGTGGAGCCAGAACTCTGGCGTGACAAGGGGAGGGTGGGTGGACGGCCAAAATTGCAAAGTTTTTTTTTTTAAATAAATGATCGAATATAGTTCTGGGTATTGGCACAGCTATAGCCTTTACCTATATAAGCATTACTTAAAAACTCCCAGAACAATAGGGAAACATGAAACACCGTCACAAGCAAGCATACATGTCATTTTTTGAAAAAAATTTTTATGATAACAATTCACGCATGTAATAACAGAATCAAAAAACTTGGAATATTAATATATTAAATATTTCGATGTTGTACAGGGTGTACAATTAAGAAACGAGGCCGGCCATAACTCGGAAACTATTTGAGATAGAACAGTGGAATAAAAATTTTTAAAATAAATGTGACCAAGAGAAAATGCTGGAAATTATTTTCAATTTGCTACCATTGCCGCCAGATGGTGTTTCACTGATTTAAATTTGAAATTCCCATTTTTTGGGCAATTTTCCAGCTTTTTTTAGACACACTATGGGTACTACTTTCAAAATATTTGGCAGTATTATAATAATAATAATAATAATTTAATCGATGTACATTGAAACTTGAGTGTTTCATTACACGAAGTTCGGTTGTTGATTACAGCAAATAACTTAAGAGGAACAATTCATTTAAAAGAACAAAAAAATATTACTTTAGAGTTATGTACAAAATTAGTGATTGCATAAGCACAACAAAAAATTTTCCTATTTCTACAAAATTCAACTATAACTGGTTCAAAAAAAAAAAAAAAAAATTATTCATTTAATATAAAAGATCTTAACTTTAACATTTCTATTGTATAATTAAAAACTAGATTAATTGATTCTTCTGTTATAATGAATAAGTTTGTAAAATTATTTTCATTCAGAAAGTTAACGTTTTTAAAAAATTTGTTTCTAATAGGTTTGTAAATTGGACATTCAGCATACAAATGGTATAAATTTTCGTTCACATGCATGTTGCAGATAGTGCAATTCTCGTTAGTATTAATCTTGTGTGCAACTCCTGACACGTAAAATCGTAAACAGTTTTTGTATGAAAGTCTAATTTGGCCAATGACCCTTTTCTTTATAATTGTCGTTCTAAAACGTAGGTATTGCTCGCAACAGTTTAAATTGTCACTTTTCACCTTCAAGTAAATATCACTATATCTCGTACATTGTAATGCATTAATATCTTGTTGTTTTAGAATATCACTTAGTTTTTTAATCACACTATTAAGATCATCTTTACTTAAACAACCACTTTTTCCTTTTACCCAAAAGCTTTCATTGCTGTATGTAAGACAAAACTCGCGCACTTTAGTAACCCAATTGTAACTAGTTCTACGCCACGGTTTTTCTTTAATTCGTCTAATTGTAACAGACGTTTGTACAATAATTTTAAGTATCGTGTATCGGGTAGATTCACAATTTTTTGCCAAAGCAAAAGCACGCGTTTCCAAATATTTATTGCTATATGCGCTTGACCAGTTTCTAGACGTATGTAATGATCGGGAGTATTCATAGGCAAATGAAGAAGTGATTTAAAAAATTTAAGTTGTATTTTTTCCGTTGAGTGTATATAGTTTAAGGCCCATACTTCAGATGCGTACAGTAATGTTGCGTGCGTAATTGTATTTAATAGGTGAGTCATTGTGTTCCAACTGTTACTTTTACTTTGCAGTAAAATGTTTTTCAAGACACCTATTGATCGAATTGCTTTAGATGTCATATATCTCGCAGCTTCGAAAAATTTACCCCTGCTGGTAAACGGAATTCCTAGGTAACAGAAATTGTTGGTTACTTCAATTTCTTTGTCCTTATAAACAAATTTTTGTAAGTGGACACATTTACCTTTACCGAAGACTACTATTTTGGTTTTCTCTGTATTTACCTCTAATTCCTTTGCTTTGCAGTACTGTAGTAAAATGTTTAATTTCCTTTGAGTATCAACCATTGAATCAGCTAATATAACAATGTCATCCGCAAATAGAATCATCAATAAGTCGTGAATGCTATCAATGTTGAGTCCTCTCACGTTATATTTTCTAAAAAAGGTTTCGATGTCGGAAATAAATAGCGAAAAAAGAATGTCGGAAATAAATTTGGCAGTAATATGTTTCAGGACATTCTTTACACGATGGTGATATCAGAGTTTTATTTGAACGAATTATTTCAAAATGGCGACTTTCAATTTTTTTTTAAATGGAATGATTTTTATTATTGGGAATTTGGGATCCTAAAAAACATTATTTTTACGATAATATTTCGTTTTTCTTTAAAATTTATTTCTTTCCCTATCAAAAAGCAAACTAACATTTTAATAATAATAATAATAATAATCTTTATTGCCGCTAATTCTTTTTCAGACAATGGCAGTGTTTTAATCTAGTAGCGCATGAATGTTTACACTCGATGTTATTTTTGTCCAAATATCAAGTAGTGGTAGATCCTTCGACCTATTGGCTCCATTGGACGACCGACGTTTCAATTTATGTATCTATTGAAAAAGAAGGAAAACATGTCGATCATTTTTTGTAAATACCTATACCTAATTTTTATTTTATGTAAATTTTTAATTTTGAGTTTCAAAAAGTAGATGTTTATTGCAAAATACTTCTACCGTTACTTGATATTTGGACAAAAATAACATCGTGTGTTGTAAGACATTGATGCGCTACTAGATTAAAATGTTAGTTTGCTTTTTGATAGGGATAAAGAAATGAATTTTTAAGAAAAATGAAATATCGTAAAAATAATGTTTTTAGGATCCCAATAATACAAAAAAATTATATCATTCCATTAAAAAAAATTGAAAGTCGTCATTTTGAAATAGTTCGTTCAATTAAAAATCTGATATCACCATCGTGTAGAGAATGTCCTGAAACATATTACTGCCAAATATTGAAACAGGCTGTAGACAAAAAATTTTTGAAACTGTCAAATTTTTATTCAGAAAAGTGCAAACATCTTCACTTTAACTCATGGTCATGGCTTTTAATGGTCCTAGCTAACTATTTTTCATGAGTTAAAGAAAGAAAGCTACATAAACCTTCGAGACGCGAGGCCCTTCAGACCGCGAGGCCGTAGGCGATGGCCCACGTCGCCCACGCCTTACGCCGCTTCTGAAGCGAAAGAATGAGCAGAAAGTTATAAGAACTGTCAAATTGTGACGTTATCATAGTATTACCACTTGATCTCAAAAGTTAATCAACACAACAAATCTACCAACTCAGTCGGTATATTTTCCAGCACTTCGGTATTTCTTTGCGAAAAGTTGATGTGTGCTTTCGAACGAAGGCTAGTTATAAATCAAAAGAAAATCGAACAATGATTGATTGATGTTTCTCTTTCTAAGCCCGTGGGTGGAACTCGTAGGAAAATCAAAGTATTTGCAATAAAGATGGTTTTCAAGAAGTACCAGGTCATCGAAAAAGGTGATTTTGAAATGAATTAAAAAACTTCATATAAATGGTAGTCGAATATTTATTTATAGATCAAAACTCGCAGAAAATCTTTTTATGGTGTCTAAAAAGTTTGAATGTGAGCTCCCCTCGTTGAACGGCAAACATCTAGTCTACCTCCCGCCACTTGTTCTGAAACATTTCAGGAGTCACAGTTACTACATTAATTCTTTCCCATTAGGTGTTGTAGATCTTCGGACACATGACTGTCTCAAATGCTCAACATACTCTTCCGATGTGCGTGGTCGTCCTGGAGATTTCTTCCAGTTTCCTTGAACTGATTAAACCAATGGTTTTGTCTGTAGCCAGATTTTGTCTAAGGTGCTGCACTAACACAACTGATTTAAACTTAGCGTACCGCAACACACACTGCGCTTTCTGCTGTACGCTATAGTCATGATGGCTCTGAAGTCTGAACCGACTGATCGCACTGAAATGGCAAGATTGTATCTGTGCATGCGTCGACTAACTTCAAGCTTATACCTATTTGTCTTCTACTATAGTATTATACAAAGAGGTGTGCTGCAGAGATTCGGAAATGCTGTTTACCTCGACAAATTGCAGCTCCATTTTTTTGAGAACATTCAAAAAGCAAAAAGAGGGGCGCGGGGAGAGGGTGTTAAAAACTTTCTAAAAATACGATTCTGTCGATATAGTTTGTCTCACGAGAGCTCGAGTGTGACTCATTAGTTATTGGTGTGTGAATTACCGCAAATTATTAGGTTGTCTTTGTCATACTTACAAAAAGTACCTAATGGAAAAGAGAGCGAATATATCTTCTAACATTGGCATTGTAAATTACGTAAACGTACGTTGAGTTTATACAGGGTGTTTCAGACCACCCGTACCGCCCAAATATCTCGCGAAATACAAAACGCATTGAAAAAAGAAAAAATACGTCTAAAAAATTTTGTAAGACTCTATTGTTTGATAGTAATAGGATGTCCCCACTCCTACCCCCGGGGGGTGGAGAGGGGGGTAACTTCGTAATCTTAAATAGCACCCCCCAGTTTATTATGCATGTTTGAATTCGGCGTTAACAAATAGGAACTTTTTGTTTGAAAAATTTTTTGAAGTTCTTGGCAGATCGTGGTTGATCGCCGAAAGAAATTTTTCCGATTACCTATGCTAATTTGATGTCAGTTTTGTTAAGTGACAATAAAAAATGTTAATGCTTTGTAAAAGGGAAGAGGGGGAGCTTTATTAACCCCTCCCCCCTTCCCCACACCGCCACTTCACCCCTACGGCCCATAACCTAGGATGGGAAAACGCAACCATTTTAGATTTAAACAACTGTTCAATACCACGATTGAAGAAGTTAAATTTTGCAAATTTTTTTGTCTTTGATGCAAAAATAGAAAAAAAAATTTGAAATACTTTGATTTCACGAGTAAAGAACACATTGACATTCGAGATACGTTTAAATCTAAACTTAGGGGTGAAGTGGCGATGTGGGGGAGGGGGGGGAGGTTAATAAAGCTCCCCCTCTTCCCTTTTACAAAACATTAACATTTTTTATTGTCACTTAACAAAACTGACATCAAATTAGCATAGGTAATCGGAAAAACTTCTTTCAGCGATCATAGCGCCATCGGTCACGAACTTCAAAAAATGTTTCAAACAAAAAGTTCCTATTTGTTAACGCAGAATTCAAATCTGCATAATAAACAGGGGGGGTGCTATTTAAGATTACGAAGTTACCCCCCTCCCCACCCCCCGGGGGTGGGAGTGGGGACATCCTATTACTATCAAACAATAGAGTCTTAAAAAATTTTTAGACGTATTTTTTTTTCAATGCGTTTTATATTTCGCGAGATATTTGGGCGGTACGGGTGGTCTAAAACACCCTGTATATCGTAGTGTCTGCAGTTAGCTGTCAAATTGATTGTTATTGTTAACTTACATTTGCTTTATAATGTCGCTTACCAATAAATCGTTAAAAAGTCAATCGCAGATTATACTAATGAACGTACTCAAAATATTTTGAGAACGAACGCGATCGCGGTGGATCAAATTTACCGTTGGCGTTAACATGAATAGTTCAGGTAAATAAGAATACATTAAATTTATATTTTGGTACATTTGAGGTTAGATGCGCTATAGAAGATAGCTAAGACAAACGTTTTAATTTATATCGATAGTTTTTAGGTATGAGTCACACTCGAGCTCTCGTGGGACAGACTATAAATACGAGTACGTACACAAATTAACGATGTGAAACGTACTGTTGATCTACATATTCAAAGGTGCCATATATCAATCCTAAATCCTATAGAAATCAAATAATTTGTTTACATAATCTAATTCCAGTTACCAGTTTGTAACATATTAACATGCGACATTGATTCCCCATTTTGTTCAACTTTCTCCTTATACAGAATACCGCTAAAGTTATTGTGTGTAACTAATAAAAATAACTAACTCAAACCTGCAAGAAACGCCTTTAAAGCTTCAGAGACTCGTAACTTACAGAAGTTGAATTGTTCTGTGTATACTAAATACGTTTTTTGCAAAGGAACATTATCAAATTAAAAATCAAAAATGTATGAATTGTGGTTTTCAGTAAAACATTTTACCAACGGCATTGTACACGTGCGTTTAAAAGTCAAATTTATTATTTAAGAAAGGTCAGATGAAATTAATGTTCGGCAAAGGAAAATATGCATCAAGGATACAAATTCCACCTTCATAGTATTATACATTTATGAGCGTTTCCAGAAAAGGGGCTTTCCTGAACGTGTATCACTTTCATTTCTGCGAATTGTTAATGCTACCGCCGCCGCCGTTAAATCGATTGACCTAAAAAGTTTATCTGTTCTAAAACAAACTTCGCACCTATAGTTCTGTAGGTGGTTGTATAAGATCGTCGAACAAACTTTCTACTTCCGAAGAGTGCGTAATACTCTTAATCGTTTTCTTTGGAAAATTGGAAAAAGTTAGCGTGAAAAATGTTCGAGATTTTTTTTTCTGGAATTAAGCAACAAGTGCAATTGAAGTGACTTTCTTTATTATTTATAAGAGACCCTCTAGCTTTCGAGTGTTTTATATATTCATTTCATCCAACATTTCGTGGGATTCTTTAGATTATACGGTTTATACTAGAACGTGACTCCCACTCTGTATGGTAGGAGAGTATACGAGTTGTGTAATTAGTAATTACAACGTACATATTCGAACGTTCCTCCGGGTTCGAAAAACGTCTTGCATTAAATTAAATGGACTTACATACTTTTTATTTACACTTCATTAGAAATTGTAGTTATTTGTACAACTCGAGTTCAAAGTTTCAAAATTTTCCAAAACTGCATATAATTAAAAAAATTTAAATTAAATTGTAAATGTTAATACTAGTGTACCTGCAGTAGATAAATGGTGTTGGTAATATACTGTTTACTTTCATCTCTAGAGAAGAAAATGTACCCTTCTTCACTCATTTTATAAAAGAAAATACTACTTTCCGAGGCAATTTTAGAAAAATACTATATCGCCACTGTTTATCAATTTGAGCGTGAATGTGTTTTTAAAGTATCATTCGGACGAGACAAATTAAGTAAACATTTCTTTGTTCCTCCTCAAAGAATGTTAGCGTTAAGGAAGTCTACGCAAAGTAAAGTTTGCCTTTTAAAACTGCAATTTTAAGCTTTAAAGGTGTAGAGATCGTTCAGTTTCTAAAGATCTAAAATACATTTGCAAAGACAGTTAAACCGACCACAAAATGTTTGTAGCTGTTTAAACTTTCAAGTTTCAATTACCTTAAAATGTTGTGTTAGGCACTTGCATCTCGCTAATCTTTAAAAAATGAACGATATCAAACGAAAGTTGAGGAAGCCTAGGTTTCCGCTCACTTTCATCCAAAGTTTATAAACGTCCCTTGCTGGCAATTATCATTTAGAGATAATTTGTAGCGTCTTTTTAAATAATTGTCAAATTGAAGGGTAAACTTAAAAACAATCGAATTAAAATAAAATAAACTCACTAATGTACATAGCATGTCGTTGAAAACCTGCACTTACAAGTACGTATACAAGATGCACTGTATAAAGGATTTGTGAATTAGATGTCTTACATCATCCGTCGGAGAAGCGCAGCAGTGCAGTATTAAGTTTTTCGCCATTGTTTAGATGAAGCACGCTGCATTTTGGTGTACGAATCATGAATGTATGATATCCTTGGCCCCAAGGTTAATCATTTTTTTTAAATTAAAAAAATGTACTGTTGTTCGTTTTTTGTGGGGGCTCCTCCACGAATCATTTCCCGAAGATCTGTTTTAACAAATGAAAGGTTAATAATATACATATTACATATACACCCATTAATCGATGTGTTGTGGTACAACAACAAAATCGAAACAAGGGCGAATTTTTATGGTTTTATTAAATTATAGTCCAAATTCTTGGACAGTGATGTCTAAAATGTTTATACTGGGTGTCCCATTTTAATCCGCCACCTGCGGTAATTCTACAATACTGCGTCGGATCAAAAAATGTTTCGAATAAAAAGTTAACGGTTTTGAGGGGGACAACAAATTTCACCCTCCGACACCCAGGGGAGTGGATAAGGGGGGTGATTTTAAAATCTTAAATGGAAACCCCTATTTTTTATTGCACATTCAGAAAGAGTATAAAAACCTATGACGGTTTTATTTGGGAACTTTTTCTTTATTTGCAACAGATGGCACTACAAACGGAGTGCCCCATTTTAATCTTACCAGGGGAATTCCTCGAAATGAGTACATCTGACAAAAAAAGGTGCGGAATAGATTTGTCTACTAGATACTTAATATGCAATTAAAAACTTTTATTAGAAAAACCCGTTAATTTTTCCTTTTATCTGGAAAACCAAATAATTTACGATAAAATGTGAAGAGGCGAAAGTTATTAATTTTGAAATTTCCTTTCATCTGGTGTACCGAATTTTACATTTTAGTAATGAACTAAAAAATTATTCTACTGTTATCAGTAACGATAATGCGGATGGTCTATTTCTTGTATGTCTTTTTTCTTCAAAATTTGTACAATTATAGCTTTTCATAAGGGTAATATTATTCCAAAATTCTTTGGAAAAATAGGCGCCTGCGACGTGCCAATACGCGCGCAACCGGTACCACTGAAACATCGTGTTCTATTGCAAAGTATGTGTCTCCCACAGCTATTAACACGCCTAAAATTTCATTATGATATCTCAAGCCGTTTTGGAAAAATCTAATTTTTACTCTTTTTTTTTAATTAAACTTCAACACGCTGTAGATCGGTAACGAAGCGTTTTCGGGAAGCGTTTATAGGAACTTTTTTTGTATAAAATGACCTGGGCAATCACCCCCTTTAATATTGCCGCATCTTTTCTAAACACCCTGTATAATGCAGCAATACCTTTGGAAGTTCAGACAACTTCTATTGGCGGCGGTACAAAGTTCGCCGGGTCAGCTAGTTTTAAATAGGACGCTTTGTACTTAATGATTAATGAATTCTACATGAAAATTTGGCTATACGTTCTTAAATTAAATCTGGGAAAACTAAGCACACTTAAAAAAACTATCGTTTAGTTAGAGTTTGTTGTGTAAATTTGTCATCCTAGTAAGTTACTTCTTTGTTTGATAGATCGAATCGACGTGTAGTACTTAATTTGTTAACATTAGGTGATCGTTTTGGGAGGGTTGAAGAAATTGTAAGGAACAATTTTGTCTCACATATCACCCGAAATCAACAGTACTTTCAGAATTGCAACGATTTGGGCAAAACTGATGTGAAAGTATTCTCAATTTATCACATTATTTTGATTTTATTTCAATTAGTCGATGCGAAATAAATCAAAATGTCTGATGTCATAGGTAACTTTTGTGTGATTAACGTCCCAATCCTTTATGCAATTATTTTATAATGTAATTTGCCTTAATATAAACGAGATGTTTTGTTTACATAGGGTACATGTCGGAAATGCGCGATTATGTTCTCACACCAGTTCATTTGATGGGTCAATAGGTTAAATACCGTATAACTGAATTGTGTTTTCGTGTAATGTGACGTTACGGTGTAATTTTTCCCAAGGGAGGAGGGTGCGGACGAGGTTTCCAATTACGTTAATCCATTTGTAAATAGGTTCGGATTGAGAAATGTCTATATACATATAAGAAACCAAAACGGATATTACAATTTAGGACATAAGGTATTGATTGGAGTGGAGAGTTAGCGAATCGCGAGCCGGGATATGATCTGAATTGGGTGAAAGGTCGTCAACCGTAGATGTGACCCATTTCTCGAACCAGGATTTTGCGGTGTTTGGGGGAGTAAACTGTTTGGTTGAGGTTGACAACTTCTCTCAAATCGGGCGAGACAATTAAACGAAGCTGGAAATTAATGACGCGATTATTTTAACGACGTAAGAGGATTTTCATCTAATTATCCCTTTACACGCTTTTGAAAAAAAGTTGGCATCGACCTTTGTTGTGAAATGTACTAGTTTAGTGACTCACTGACCCCTTAAAAGCTGTGTTTATAGAACATTACAGAAGAGTGGTCGATTAGAGAATTTGTTGTAACGCAATGCTTGTAGGCACTACGAAACATTCAATTATATTCCCTTATAAAAACGGTTCATACGGGCACGAATTAAAAGTGTGCGAAAATTGGGTCATCGCTAGCATTAACACCTTTTAAAGATACTTTCATGTAATAAAATCCTCGTTTTGTAAAGTTGAACTGCCATAGTGCAGTAAAACGTAATTACGGAATTTCCGTCTTGGAAATAAAAAAGGTAATTTAGGAAAATGAGGCATTAAACAAAGGAATATGGAATGAAAGTTAGTTTAGAATTGACCTGACCCAGAATATATTTACCAGTTCGTACAGTTGAGATAGGTTAGTCACCTCATCCGAGCGTAGCCCGGCAATACATATTGTGTGCTCTCGTTTCTCTCCCCGAAAAATCTTGGAGTAGCTCCCGAAATGTGGGTCAAACACATGCCCGACATGCCCTATCGTCGCGGAAAAAAAATGGTTTTCTTTTCACGACGTTCCTTATGAAGTTTATTGAGGCAATTTATAAATTTGATGAAAGAAAAAATACCGGAAACGAGATTTACGCCCATTCACATAAAGATCGAAGACGATCGGTTATTGTTTTCTGTAATATTCCAAGAATCAGCATGAAACTTTTTTAATGAAAACTATATACAACTTTATTGACCATTGTAAACCATCGATGGGGTTGTTAACATCCTTCTTTTAGACATTTCCATTCTTATACCTCGAACATACATTGCGATCAAATACAATTAGTGTTTATGATTACAAGCTTTATTGCAGAGTGTACGATTGATTATTTTTGATTCTATAAGCGCTAATTAGAATTGTATTTCATTTTAGTTCATTAATTTATAAAATCGATGACAATACAAATGCACCGAAAGCGCTAGTTATGTTGTAGTTCATTAAAGCTAATTGTATGGGCGTTTTATGTTATTGCTTTTGGAATAACCAAAACATACGCTTGTAGAAACTTTTTGAAGCTAGTTAACCGTAAATTTAACTTATCCTTTTTATAGTATGTATTATCTAAATCCTCTCTTGTGTCCCACAGATCGGTTCCCGCTGCAAAAAAGAAACGGTTGGATGCCTTGAAATGCGTTGACTTGGATTTTCATATTCAAATCCAACTGAAACTCGGAAACCACCTAATAGTTTCTAGAATTAGCAGATTTCAGTCCGTATTCCTTTTTAAATACACGGTGTCCCAGTTGAAACTGACACATTTTAAACGTGATTATTGACTAAACGAAATAAGATAGAAATGTGCGGTTTTCAGCAGAGTTTCAAATTTCGGAAAGTTTCTTCGTAATTATATTAAAAAATGTTCCCAGTTATACAGGGCGAGGGAAAAATAACCTATCTTCAACTAAAAATTACGTGACTTATTTAAATAGAACCTCCTGTATATTTTTATTATTTTTACACCATTCGAAAGCTGAGTTCTTTAGCTTTTCAATAATGTCAACATGGGTAATTAATTTTGACAAATAAAGAAGATACGCAAATTTTTGAGAGTTTAGTTTCAATATCTCCAGTAGCTTTTCAATTTTGTTATGGAATGCAACAAGAAATGTTGCAAAATTCTTTTTTGAACTTACAAGTTAGATCGCAAACGTGCATATACCAAGAAGGAGGCCATATTCAACAATTTCTATAAAATTCAGTTGCCATATTTTTTTTCTTAATTATTGGCATGATGATTAAATTAGCAATAAATACATATTTTTGGTAACGTCCACTTATTTTAGTGTATGCAGTAAATAAGTACTTTAAAAAATTGAACAGCTACTGGCGGTATTGAAACTAATGAGAATGCACGCACTCACAAAAATTCGCGTATCTTCTTTATTTCTCAAAATTAATTACACACATGTTGATATTTTTAAAAAGCTAAAGAACTCAGCTTTCGAATAGTGTAAAAATATACAGGGGATTGCATTTAAATATGTACGTCAAGTAATTTTTATTTGAAGCTAGGCAATTTTTTTCCCTCGCCCTGTATAAAATTTTTTAATGTCATTGGGAAAAAAACTGTTCGAAATTTGAAACCGCACATTTCTATCTTATTTCGTTTAGTCAATAATCACGTTTAAAATGTGTCAGTTTCAACTGGGACACCCTGTATAAGCTGTGTTCATTTGAAAAAGACCCATCCTTAATATTTCAGAAATGCGTCGCGTTAGAAAGAAATGCCGAAACACGTCCACTTTTTACTTGAGGGGGGCACTTTTTGGCGCTAATGTCGTAAACGTCAAATCACCCTCTCTCCTCCCTATTGGAGATACCCCTTGAATTTTTTCAAATAGCTTTCGGTATCAAGTCATACCTCATTTAAAAGGTCTGGTAAATTTCTATTCAATCATAATGTTTTTGCCTTTGATAGTTACGTGTTACGTTGTTTGCATGTTACCGTTTGCTCTCTTTATTGTTTCACTATTTTGTTTTAGTAGGTAGGTACATATAAAATATTTGTTTCAAATTTAATTTTTTTTTTCTATTGAAATACATGTGAAGTGGAAATTATCAAACGGTGCTAATCGAGATTCTCAGGGAGGAGTAAAACGTTTTTGTAGTCAGTGTTTTGGTTTTGATTTTTCAAGAAAATTCTGTAAGTATAGGATTATGTATTTAAATACCTACTGGTGTAGGAAAATACATAATTAAGGAATAATTCATATTTTTGTTTTCGTCTATTTAGATAGGTAACATTTATTTTGATTGCAAAACTCATCTCATTCCTTATACTGATTTCACTACAGACAGCCCTTTTTTGGTATTTTCGTTTTTTTCTTTTACTGAATGAATACTGTTTCTGAGAAACATCGTCTCTCTAATCCTATATAATAATATTTGTTCCTGAGGCGTTACGAACAGTCTATAATTATGTAGTTAACTTTATCGAAACTACTTCACTTCGCTTTGGAACGTGTTCTTCATTTTACATTTTTCCTAATTTTGCTAATTTTAAATTTTGTTTCTATATCGAATACTCGGAAATTAAAATTTTCACTATTTTGAAACATTGCAGTTGTGATTCCTGCAAACGTTTGTGTGATCTATGCCAAACTAAATAAATAAATCTTCAACCTGCAACGTTAACATTTATATATGTTTATGTTTCTATTGAAGAAGCTATTTAAGTGAATATGAAAATGAAGTTTTTTCAGATTTAGATGAAAGATGTGAAATTAATATTGAAGCAAAACGGAGCTTTGCTAAAATCGGCATGTTTGTATATATTTGGCTACTGGAAAGTGATTGAAAGGATCGGAAAGGAACCTTTGCTGCCGATGAATTCAAATATTGTGGTTTTTGTTGTTTGCAGGGTTGGGTACCGAAAAATGATTATGAACAACGTAACCTAAAGTCGTTAATTAGCTCTTAATATGACATAACTGTATTAAAGATGGTCATACAGCAAATGACAAAAAGTACAGATCGTTAGGGCAACAATGTACATCAACCGATACAATAATAAGAACCGAATTCAATGGTAACAATAATAGTTATCTAACCAGAATGTGTTAAAAATGGAGCCGTTGACAGAATGTAAAACGATGAGATTAGTCATTTCAAACAGTCATTGAGTGTTCTTGGAATTCACTGATTACATTTTTACTTTCCCGTGCATATACAACACGTGTATATTACACATAGGAAAAGTAATGTAATCGAACTCGAGGTTTTGACGAATCTCGACGTTTTGAGTCCCCCTGAGTCCAAAATCACCATCTTTGAAAAATGTTTGTCTGTGGGTGCGTGGGTGGCTGCGTACGTTATGGCTGTGGAGCCTAAACTACTAGACCGGTTTTGATGAAATTTAAAACTAAGGCCTATAAAAAAACTTCATCGGTAAAACAAACTTCTCATCAAAATCGGCCCAAAGACGCCCAAACTAGAGGCCAAGTTTTTACTTTTTAGGGTGTAGCTTAAGATTCGTGTAACTTAAATTAAAATTTGAAAATTGGAAATTATAGCCATAGGATTAGGATGGCCAGAAGGCCAGTCAAGAACAAAAATTTAACGTGGCCAATTTATTGATTCCAAAAATTGGTCAAAAATTGAAAATCGATTTCTCAAAATCTGCTCCAAGCATTTTTTTTATTTTTTGAAATGTTATACATATAGTTCATGGAAAGCTATTGGCACTACATTTATTTCTCTATTTCTCATAGGGGAAGGGGGATAAATGTTTGAAGTTGAAAACTTTAAAAATTCATAACTTTTGCTAACAAAGATGAAGAAGTAAAATTGTACAATGAAGTAGACGACATACGGCTCTTTTAATCGAGTATAATAAGTAATAAGTATACCAATTTACTTTCGGCCTAATCGGAAATTAACAAAATATTAAAAACATTTATGACATACCCTGTAAGTAGGAGAAAATCAGAAATTTTTTTCTAATTACAACTATACTACACACTATATTTAATACCTACGTCATTTTAGTTAACACGGGAAAGTTGTGTGCCAGTTTACTGGTCATTTGAACATAATAATTCATATACCTACCGCTATAATATTTTATTAATATGACGTAGAAGCGTCTAATACGGTAGCTTTTCTATCTCCAAGATTGCGGGAGCTGTTTAGTAAACATTAGTGTAGTTGTTGTTATAACAACTTACAATTTACATTATTATTATTCATTTTCGTATATAACCACATTTTAATTCAAAGATATAATACAGCATTTCCATAATGTGAAAAATTTGACATACCTACCACTTTTTGAATTTGTTATACCTACAAATCGGAAATCGATAAAAACATGCATATTGAGGTTTAACCACCGCTTTATTTTAAGTAATAATAAATAATAATAAATAATAATAATAGATCGAAGTCTTAATAAGCTTTGGTTAACTTTTGAAAAATTAACTGGATTACAGATCGGATAACATGCCTTATCTATCTGAAAGTATTTATTAATGCAATGATTACGATTAACGTCAACAAACATACCACCTACTGTATTATTTTAGATTAATATTATACAATGTTGTATGTAATAAGGTTAATGGTTAGTTGTAATCATAAATAGATTCCCAGGGCCGTCACCCAAATTTGTGGAGTATACATTTAAGTTGATTTTAGGCTATGGCACCAATACGAATACATACGTCATTTTGGTACCATAACGAAAAAGCGATTTTCATATTAAGTCTTGTACCAATAATTTACCGAATTAATTTATTATTGCAGGAGAATGCGAATGTTCCGTTAATTACTTCCCGAGTACGAAGTAAAAGGGAAGTACTGTATTAGTGTTCCAAAAAAATTGACGTATGCAAATTTTGACATATCTTGGCGTTTCTGAATACGTGGATTCAAAAAATAAAAAAAGTTCCGTGTGCCTGTAGTCTGTCCGTACACAAGTTATCGAAATGGGGTTTTCACCAATCGATTACATTCGGGCCAAGGACGAAAATGCTGATATTACCTTTAACGACGTCACGTATAAGCTAAAACTCATTTTTTTTATAAGATAAAGTTGCCGTTTTTTGGTACGAGGGAAGTCTCGTGGCAATACTTGCCAGAAGTTTTTTTCCCTAAATATTTCTATTGTGGACAGGGGTTTCATCGCCATAATGAAAGTGATATGAAATTAGAGAATCTCTCAGTTCAGTTTAAAAGAACTTGAAAGGCATTGTTAAATTGTATAAAAAGCCAAAATACTTGATCTTCTCAGTAATTTGTTTATTATCTCTAAGTCGCTGTTTTTTATATTGAGCATACTAAAACGTACTTTTTCTACAAACGTCAAAAAATGACAAGGTTTGCGCATCGATAACAATACGCGAAGTGGGCCTTTTTTTCACTTACCTACGTTACCATGACAGCGTGCCCGAAATGACGACGTCATGCGCAAAGTACGCACTACACGCAAACTAGATGAGAGTTTTGTATTTTAACGTTAAAATAATTGTCAAATTCTTCACGTTTCGTTTGCGTTTGTAGAAAAAATTTTGTTTGCAACTCGTGCGCGAAATACTTTTGGTGATCTCGACTATTTTTTTAATAAAACATTTATTAAATATATTAATATATTTAATAATTTTAATAAAAAAAATCAGTTCTCGATCACCAAAGTGGCATTTCGCGCACTAGATACAAAAATAACTATTCTGTACGGTCGCGATACACAGCAAGTGGAAGCGAATTGATTGCGATCATGAAAAAGAATGGAAGCAGTCGCTCAAAAATGGTAAACTGTCTAAGTGGATATAACGAAAATATACTTCAATATCTTCATTGATGTGAGAATTAAAGAGTTTGCATCATTTTGACTGAAATGTGAGCGAGTTATTTAGTTTTTGAATGCTTCTCGAATTCTATAGTAAAAGTTATAACGGATGTATTAGAGCGGCAGCCCAGCGTCTTTTTAGGTGGTGATCTGACCGCGTCTGCGAATCATACTACGTTGAAGGTCATGTCACATATTAATAGCATAAAAATCGTCGCAAGTTCTGAATCTGGGGATAACATGTTCAAACAACCCTTTTTTTCTGCATAAAAAATCACTGTTTTGAAGTGATTGGACCGCGTATAATTCTTGTACGAATCGAAGCGACAAATTAAATACGTCGTCAAAAATGTATTTGCAGACGGTTTCGGTGGTGCAATAACCCTGCAGACGATGTTGAAGGTGCATTATTTTTATTATTTTCAAAGTAATTTGACCGCGTCTGCAATTCAGGTTAATGATTTTTCTTCTTGCGTATGTTACGAAAAAAAAATTGCAGACAAGTCGGATGGGGATAAGTACTTTAATTAAACAATTAATGATGCATTCATTTTCGTCGAATTCAAAGTCATTT
This sequence comes from Pyrocoelia pectoralis, assembly GCA_036250285.1. Taxonomy (NCBI): domain Eukaryota; kingdom Metazoa; phylum Arthropoda; class Insecta; order Coleoptera; family Lampyridae; genus Pyrocoelia; species Pyrocoelia pectoralis. Next base: position 5,317,613 of record CM070075.1, on the reverse strand, counting down.
GACCGTGTCTGCGATTCAGGTTAATGATTTATGTTCTTGCGTATGTCACAAAACAAAAATTGCAGACAGTTTCGGGTTGCAATCAACCCTGCAGACGGGGTTGAATTTACAGTATTTTTAAGATTTTAAAAGTAATTTGACCGTGTCTGCAATTCAGGTTAATGATTTATGTTGTTGCGTATGTCACGAAAAAAAAATTGCAGACAAGTCGGATGGGGATAAGTAATTTAATTAAACAATTAAAGATGCATTCATTTTCATCGAATTCAAAGTCATTTGACCGTGTCTGCAATTCAGGTTAATAATTTATGTTCTTGCGTATGTCACGAAAAATAAATTGCAGACGAGTCGGATGTGGATAAGTACTTTAATTAAACGATTAAAGATGCAATAATTTTCATCGAATTCAAAGTCATTTGACCGTGTCTGCAATTGAAATCATAAATTGTCGTTGATGAGTTAGTGACAAAAAATATAATTGCAGACAGTTTCGTGTTGGCATCAACCCTCCAGGCGGGGTTGAATTTACAGTATTTGTAAGGTTGTAAAAGTAATTTAACCGCGTTGCCAATTCAGGGTAATAAGATGAGATCATCTTTTATTTGTTCAGTGTTTCTACAAAAGGTGAACGAATTACGTAAAGGATAAGGATAAAGACTAATCGTTACAAAGCATTCTCAAGCGTATGATTAATGTTATTGTTATTACTAGGTGGCTGATTTTTATGATAGGTATGTCATCTTTTTTGTGAAGTTCCTGAACAGTTACCATGTACATAGAAATGAGTGCATTTTTAACATTAATTTCTCATTTTAAACTTTCTTATATTTTACACTTTATGACTTTTTTCTTATAATCGATAATATTCTCGTAATGTTTGAAAATGTACTTTCAAATAATAGCTACCTTATGTACTAGTAAATTGCAAGAACGGAAATATTAAGTTACCTACTTATGATTTAATTCGTGAACGCTAGTGCTTATATTAGAGAAGCCATTAAATACATTACAAAAAAAAGAAGAGTTTGTCAGTCATTTTTTAAAAATGCCTGTTCCTTTCATTGATGAATGCAGCAATTAGACTGTTCGTGTTATGACTCATCACGAGCATCTTTACGAATGAGGAAAACAGATCGATACGAGATCATGATTGTACACTTGGTATACCTACATATTTTGCGACCTACTCCCTACTCGACTCGTATTACGTTACCGCCAGTTATTGCAGACATTGCAGTAATCTAATAATAGAAATTGAATGATGCAATTTTATGCATGAACTTTATTAATCAACTCTTGGTGCAAAAAATCTATGACACAAAAAAGGTATAAATAAATAAAATGTGTATTGTAAAAATTGTTGTTCCTTCACGTTACTGAATCGGAAAATTTTGTTATTAAAGAATTCTAAACTATTGTAATTATTTTCAAATGTGCATGAAACTGTATGACGGGCATGAAACAATGACACATTATTATTTTTAGTGGAAAACAATACAGGAGAGGATGACGAGTATCTGATATTCCAATTTACAGATGACAGCGAGGAAAGTGAAAATAGTTCGGCATACCGTAACGTGACCATACGTCCCGTTTTGAACGGGAATCTACATTATATCGCATAATATAATTTCATATGTAATATACAGGGTCCTGCAATAGTGCGTATTTCTTTCCTAGCTCATATCTCATGAGAGATATAAAAAAACTTCTCAGAGAAAATTTCAACTACTCGCGATGACACATTAATAGAAATTACTTTTGAATATACAGGTAGTTCCATTTTTGCGGTGTCACTAAAAGAGTAATTTTTTTAAATGGAACACCGTGTACCTATATTTTATGACCTTTCGATGTTATCTGCTAAAGTCTACATTGGTAACTATTTACTTTGTGATTTGGTAGCAGGGTTGCCAACTTATTAATTTTTTGCGGAAAAATCGTGCGTAAGTAGGCTTATCTTCAAAAAATCCTATCGGCCTTGTGTTTTGAAGTTCTCAAGTAGGTATCGGCAATAATGTTAGTATGGGTAAAGAGCTGTGTGTTGAAGTTTAGAAACTAAAATTTGGTTATAGGTACAGGGTATTCGGAACAACATGTCAAACTTTCGAAATTTCAAAGTGCCATAACTCATTATTTTCAAATACAACTGCCATATTTTTTTTCCGCTACCCAGAGGCATTTTTTATAATCTTCAATTTTCGTAAGGGATGTTAAATGTCTAAACTACGTAGTTTTTACAATACTTAATATTTTTCGAAAACGCACCTATTTAGTTACGAGCTTAGGCACCAAAGTAGGCTGTGAAGAACCTTAACGTCAAAAAGTAAACAATGCTTAGTGTCCGAAATTAATACTTGTTATTAATAAGTACTAGATTGTAGATTAACAAAATGAATTTCTGACAAGATGAACTTGTTGTTATGATTTTTATGCTGAGAGAAGCTAATAGAAATTGTTTGTTGGCAAGCAGAATTTATGCGGCGCGTTATCCAGAAAAAAGGCATCCTCAAGTAGATAGTTTCAGAAGTTTACTGAATAGATTTGTTGAGACGGGAACGGTGAATAGTCCAGTCATTTTAAACATGAACATTGCAAAAAATCCTATATTAGGTTTGACTTTTTTATGTTGTTAGGTTCAGTCCCAGTAGTAAATACTCAATTTTGCAACTTCGAAAAACATGTGGAAACTGGGGGGGGGGGGGGCCAAAAACCGCGATTTTTTCGGACTTTTTTCAGTTTTAGCCTCGTAGCTCAAAAACTACGAGTTATAGTGCAAAGAATACGATTATATTTTTTAAACTAGACTAAATTTGCTACAATTTGAGCCTAACCGGAAGTCTGCAAGTGTAATAGTTTCCGAGATACAGCTCTTCAAAAATAGGCAATTTTTGCCAAAATCTTTTTTCAACGTATCATCCATGTTTCGAGCCAGATATTGCCATAACGACGTGCCCTACGACTCTTGTCATGCAGAAAAAAATTGTAGGACATTTTATCACCTTTTATTTAAGCATAGATGCATTCCTGTGGGCCTAACAGTTCTCGAGAAAAAGACGGAAAACCGGAAAACAGTGAAATCCTCCACATATATGTAATAGCATTAGTACGATTAGAAGACGTTTTCTGATTATTCTTATTTAGCCTAGCGAACGAACGCTCAAAAAGGGCTTGTAGACAGACTTTTTGATCCTAATGATTTTATTTCTAAGATGTGTTTGCAGGTGTTTGGTGATAATTATACGAAAAGTCCCCGGCCCTACCGTATGAGCTAACTCCGTAGCGTAACAAAATTTGCGGATTTGTTAAGTTTTCCCTTTGTATCTTTTGAATAGACGATCGTAGTGGGAAATGGCCAATTATAAAATAAAAGCTGCCTCGAGAAAATACTTTTGTTCTTTTCGTCAAACAGTAACGCTATCATAAATGTATTTAGAAAAGACTAGAGACCATTAAACATGGTGGCGCATAAGAGTGAATTTGTTTGGCTAAGGATGCAGGTAATCTGTATTTAATACTCACATATCAGATTTAGCTCTAAACCTCCCACAAAATTAGTTGTTCTCTAGTGCCCTCTATTCCATCTTGAACTCAACGTTTTCTTTAAATAACTATAACATCTAATCTATTTGAGATAAAATATTAAACTGTATATGTATTTTATAGGAATTTTATGGTCTACAACTTTTATTTCAGCAGTTTTTGCTATAAACCCAATACTTTAGGAGCTAGGACACAATATTTGCCGAAAAACGTCGTGTAAAAGCGATTTTAAAAGAAAATGTCAATTCTTGACAGCGAATATCTCTTCAACGGATAGAGATAGAGAAAAAACGCATAGAAGAAAACTTGTAGAAAATTTAATCAGCTTTTTTTTATAATTGGCCATTTCCCACTACGATGGCCTGTTCAAGAGATGTAAACGGAAAACCAAACAAATCCGCACATTTTGCTACGCTACTTTTCGTATAATCATCACCAAACACATCCCAGAAATAAAATCATTAGGATCAAAAAGTCTGTCTACAAGCCCTTTTTGAGCGTTCGTTCTCTAAGCTAAATAAGAATAATCAGAAAATGTCTTCTAATCATATTAATACTATTACATATATGTGGAGTCGTAGCGATTTCACCGATTTCCGGTTTTCCGTCTTTTTCTCGAGAACTGTTAGGCCTACAGGAATGCATCCATGCTTAAATAAAAGGTGATAAAATGTCCTACAATTTTTTCCTCCATGACAACGGTCGTAGGGCACGTCGTTGTGGCAATATCTGGCTCGAATCATGGATGATACGTTAAAAACAGATTTAGGGAAAATGCCTATTTTTGAAGAGCTGTATCTCGGAAACTATTATACTTACAGACTTACGGTTAGGCTCAAATGGTAGAAAATTTAGTCCAGTTTAAAAAAGATAATCATATTCTTTGCACTACAACTCATAGTTTTTGATCTACGAGGCTAAAACTGAAAAAAGTCCGAAAAAATCGCGGTTTTTGGTGCCCCCCCCAGTTTCCACAAGTTTTTCGAAGTTGCAAAATTGAGTATTTACTACTGGGACCGAACCTAACACCATGAAAAAAGCAAACCTAATATAGGATTTTTTGCAATGTTTTTATATTTTTGTGTTTAAATTGACTGTACTAGAAATACAGTAAATTAGAACGAGCAAGAAACGTTGTTAACGAAGAAAATGAATTTAGAGTAGGTACTATTAACTGTAACTGAGCACCCGCACATGAGCCAGCGAGATATCGGTGAAGCAAGCGGCGTAAGTGAAAGATCAGTGCAACGCATACTGAAGAAACATCGATTTCATGCATACCACGTACAATTGAATCAAGAATTGACCATTCTTGATTATGAAGAACGATTTGAATTCTGCACCTGGGCAAGAAGACAAATACAAGAAGATCCGATGTTTTCTCAGTATGTGTTATTTTCGGATGAAGCCACATTCCACAAAAATGGAGCCGTAAATAAGCATAATATGCACTACTATTCAATCGGAAATCCCCATTTTATAAGACAGGTTGACCACCAGCAACGCTGGTCTTTGAACGTCTGAGGAGGAATTATTGGAGACCAAGTAGTAGGTCCACACTTTATCAATGGCCATCTTAATGGGCCTATGTATTTACATTTCCTGCAACATGATTTACAGGACTTATTAGACGATATACCTCTGAGAACAAGAATGAGGATGTGGCTACAACATGATGGAGCTCCAGCACACTATGCGGTAAACGTAAGGGCCAACCTCAACCAAGTTTTTCCCTTTCAATGGATTGGCAGAAATGGACCAATTGCGTGGCCTGCCAGATCACCCGATCTTACAAAACTTGACTTTTTCCTATGAGGTTATGTGAAGGAAAGGGTTTACAATGAGCCACCTACAACGGCAGAAAATATGCGACAGAGAATTGTTGACGCTTTTAGAACTATTACACCTGCAATATTAAGAAGGGTAGGTACAAATGTCTGCGAATTGATGCGTGTCTAGCTGAGAATGGACGACATTTTGAACATTTATTGTAAATAAAACAATTTTATTAAGTCTTTTTTGTTTTCTAGTTATTTTTGCCTAACTTGTAGTACGTGAGTACTGCAAGTTAGAATTGTAGAGTTGTTACTAGTAGAATTGTTACTTTAAAGTATATTTTTTTGAAATTATTTCCTGTTAATGAATGAAATCTATAACATTTCTTCAATAAAATTGTTAGAAAATGGCATTATTTTTCTTCACGGCATCACGGCCTGTCGGCCTACTTTGGTGCCTAAGCTCGTAACTAAATAGGTGCGTTTTCGAAAAGATTAAGTATTGTAAAAACTACGTAGTTTAGACATTTAACATTCCTTACGAAAATTGAAGATTATAAAAAATGCCTCTGGGTAGCGGAAAAAAAATATGGCAGTTGTAATTGAAAATAATGAGTTATGGCACTTTGAAATTTCGAAAGTTTGACATGTTGTTCCGAATACCCTGTACCTATAACCAAATTTTAGTTTCTAAACTTCAACACACAGCTCTTTACCCATACTAACATTATTGCCGATACCTACTTGAGAACTTCAAAACACAAGGCCGATAGGATTTTTTGAAGATAAGCCTACTTACGCACGATTTTTCCGCAAAAAATTAATAAGTTGGCAACCCTGCTACCAAATCACAAAGTAAATAGTTACCAATGTAGACTTTAGCAGATAACATCGAAAGGTCATAAAATATAGGTACACGGTGTTCCATTTAAAAAAATTACTCTTTTAGTGACACCGCAAAAATGGAACTACCTGTATATTCAAAAATAATTTCTATTAATGCGTCATCTCGAGTAGTTGAAATTTTCTCTAAGAAGTTTTTTTATCTCTCATGAGATATGAGCTAGGAAAGAAATACGCACTATTGCAGGACCCTGTTTAATACCGGCTGATTCTCTAATACTGATGACAGTTTGAATTTCGCGCGTAAGTAGTGTTTTTTACGGTGTTGAATTGGAGAGTTGAACTGCTCCTGTCGAGAGCAGTTTATGGAAGACCACTCCGTCTTTAATATTCCTTATCGAGCGTTTGCTAACCATAACAAACGAATTGTTAATCGGTTTGAAAATTGTTGAATTAGCAGAGGATTATGACTCCCCGTTTTCCAGATTTAACTCCGTTATATTTTTTTCTGTGCAACGTTTTTTGAAACCGTCTCCATACATTGGGCGAACTACAAGCAGCAATTGCTGCGGAAACTTGAAAGAATTACACCTGCAACTCTGGAAAAAAAAATCGACAATTGGAATTGGAACAAAGTGGAATTGTGTGGTGAACATAACGGTGGACATTTTGAGCAATTTATATACAGGGTGGCCCAACGAAAAGGTAACAGACGGGTTTCTGTCTAGAGCATTTTTTTTTGAGAAATGCAATAATTTTTAAATCAAAGGGGACAAGTTTTGTCATGATTTTCAACCTGATATGATTTTATCCCTTAGCGCTGTGAGAACAGCCCCTATAATTTAAATAGGGATGATGGGCCAAGTGATACGTCATTTGAAAGGTCTTTCTTTTCTGAATTCAGTGCACTAGGTTTTTTTAGTTTTTTTTATTTTTAACAAAAAAATTGAAGCAGCAAACATGGACAATGAATTTGAGGCATTTAAAAACGAAAAAAACCGCGGACAGGTCAATTGTTTTTTCTTTAGATAAGCTAGGTACTTTTACTGTCATTTGACAACATTGTTTCACCCATTAGGTACAGGGTAAACAACCCTTAAATTTTTAAATAAAATAAAGGGTAAACTTTTTCTTGTGCTAATTAATAAAACCAGTTTATGCAAATTCAACCTTAGTTTAATACATGTTCGAAGTGCCTGCCTCCGGGGCTTCGGCTTCCGTGCAGTTATACAGATTTTGATTAAATCGTTCCTGTACATTTTGCAAATGCAAAGCGGTGTCCCGTTTTGAGTCAAAAAATAAATGGTCAGGTTAGGCATACGATGTGCAAAGTGACTTTGGAATGGAGGACGAGTCTATGTGATTACCTATGTTAATAATATGATGTTATGTTAATATAAATACTTATAGTATTTAATTACTTTAAAAAACTTATCCCCATTAAAATGGTGTGGAATGTTATGTTCAATTACGTTTCATATACTTATAAAGGGGTAACAACAAAAATTTTGTTACGGTTCGAGTACCAAAACATTTTACCCCAAAGTTGTGTATTATATTTGTAGAAAAGCTGGAAAAATGGCCGTCACAGTGGCGGCTCGTGAGTTAACAATTTGGTGAGGCAACTTTTTCGGAAGATATTTTAACTTAATCATAGAACTAATTTAACCACTCATAATTATCTTTCAAATGTACCTACTTCGCCGTCAAAAATGCGCATTTGTTTTGTTTTGGAAGGAAAGTGTAGGAAATTTCCCCCTTATTTTCCCAATATCTTTGTCAATTTTCCTACTTTCGCGGAGATTTTCACAACCTAAGAAAGGACGAAGTTTGCCCTTTCCAACGATGCGAAAAAAAGGAGGGGGCTCGATTTTGATTTCGAGATAATGGATGACAACCGTAGCGCAAAATCGGACGGCCCTATTGCCAAACAAAGGTATCGTAGGCGGCCGCGACTTTTTAACGACCATTTCGGCCAAAAACATTAAGAAATTTTTCTCGAGAAATGCGACTTTTCGCGATTTACATTCTTTACATTTTGTAATATTGTTATTTGTTATCGCGGTCGCAAATGGAAATTGTTTGTTCCAATTTTTCGATTGTTTTTTTTTGCCGGGAGCGCGCCGTAAAAAGAAACGATTCCGCGAAAGTTTCGTCAAAATCGGTCGACGGATGGAACAGTTACGCCCAAGGAGGTGGGGCAACAAAATCACCAGATTTAACGACCCCTCCGTGGGGGGATCAAATCGATTCGCGTCGATTTGTCGTAGGGGGGCCCAAACGTGAGAGTAACGCACAACAATTCGTCCTGATCCGACCTACCGTTCGACCGCAAAGCGCGTTGGAATTTCGAAAATTTGAGTACCGATGGAGGTCGAACGGTGGATATCGAAACTTCGCTGCGTCTGGCGTTCCACTAGTCCTACCCGGTAGTACGACACGCGAAATATGGGGTCGGTCGCATTCCGATTTGTAGTTATAGGACGCGGCGACGTTTTACACCCCGACATAACCATCGCGTTTGTCACTCCCCGATGAAAGATGCGGTCTCGAAAGGGGAATCGAAAGCAAAAAATTCTGGCAAGTTGCCACGAGACTTCCCTTTTTTCAAAAAAACAAATACTACTGAATTCAGAAAAAATACTCTTAAACTACTACATAAAAAAACTGCAACTTTATGTAATACAAAAAACGAGTGCCGCCATTTTACCTTACAGTGGAAGTGACGTAATGAAAGGTAATATGAGCATTTTCCTCCTTGGCCCGAATGTAATCGATTGGCGAATACCGCATTTCGATAACTTTAATAGTTTCTGAGTTTAGAGCGTTGCAAGGAATGTGTACGTACAGACTACTACAGACTACAGACGACAGACGGAAAATGTTGTTTTAATATTTTGAATTTACGTATTCAAAAACGCAAAGATATGTAAAAGTTTGCATAGGTCAAATTTTTTTTTGGAACACTAATACAATACTTCTCTTTTACTTCGTACTCGGGAAGTAAAAACCGAAAACCTATCGATCACCTCTTCGTCCCACCGTCGCCGAGCAAACGTCGCCGAGATGAGAAAAAACCGGCGATCCCGTTCTCGATGAGATATCACTCCTCCCAATGCGAACCGTCCAGATGGAACCGTCGGCGATGAACTCGTATAGAAATGAGACGTTGTTACCGAAAGCGCCATCAAGATCTAAGGGAACGTTTGGGATTTTTGTTTCGCAATTTTGGGATTTCCAACCCGCGTCCCTCGCTTGTGAAGCATCGGAGGGTATTTTTCTCCCCGGGACGAAAGCCAGCCACGACCCTCAGCTACCTAAAAATATGTATGCTCCGAGACCGTATCTCGCACCGTTCGGCTTCCGCGAATATTTTCGCTCAGGAGAGGGTGGGGGTGAACCGCGGAAAGGATTTTCAACAAACCGCATACCAAAGAAACGCCGTCGGGAGTTATTAAGGTATTCGAAATTTTTGGAAAAGTAATAAAAATTGAGGAAGTTATTAGCGAAATAGACGTTAACGAATGTTAACATTGTATAGTATATCGTACCTTATATAAATAGGTACGCTACCCGTAGCTATATAAACATAATCCGTAATTGCGGACGCGCTCAAATGACTTTTAATGTGCTACAGAAGATGGTACTGCAATTGTTAAATTAAAATACTTATCCCCGTGCAAATCGTCTGCAATGTAATTTTTCGTTAATAAAATACCAACATTAAACATTACCTAAAATTGCAGACGCGGTCAAATTACTTTAAATTTGGTAAAATAAATGGTACTTGAATTGTTAAATTAAAATACTTATCCCCTTGCAAATCGTCTGCAATGTAATTTTTCGTTAATAAAATACCAACATTAAACATTACCTAAAATTGCAGACGCGGTCAAATTACTTTAAATTTGGTAAAATAAATGGTACTTGAATTGTTAAATTAAAATACTTATCCCCTTGCAAATCGTCTGCAATGTAATTTTTCGTTAATAAAATACCAACATTAAACATGACATAAAATTGCAGACGCGGTCAAATTACTTTAAATTTGGTCAAATAAATGGTACTTGAATTGTTAAATTAAAATACTTATCCCCTTGCAAATCGTCTGCAATGTAATTTTTCGTTAATAAAATACCAACATTAAACATGACCTAAAATTGCAGACGCGGTGAAATTACTTTAAATTTGCTAAAACCAATGGTACTTTAATTGTTTAATTAAAATTATTATCCCCATTCAGATCGTCTGCAACAATTTTTTTCATCACGTACATTACAATAACAAAATAGTGTACTGAAAATTAGCCACGGTCAAATGACTTTGAATTCCACAAAAATGAATGCATCTTTAATTGTTTAATTAAAGTACTTATCCCCATCCGACTTGTCTGCAATTTTTTTTTCGTAACATACGCAAGAAGAAAAATCATTAACCTGAATTGCATACGCGGTCAAATTACTTTGAAAATAATAAAAATAATGCACCTTCAACATCGTCTGCAGGGTTATTGCACCACCGAAACCGTCTGCAAATACATTTTTGACGACGTGTTTAATTTGTCGCTTCGATTCGTACAAGAATTATACGCGGTCCAATCACTTCAAAACAGTGATTTTTTATGCAGAAAAAAAGGGTTGTTTGAACATGTTATCCCCAGATTCAGAACTTGCGACGATTTTTATGCTATTAATATGTGACATGACCTTCAACGTAGTATAATTCGCAGACGCGGTCAGATCACCACCTAAAAAGACGCTGGGCTGCCGCTCTATATGGCAACGCTATTTTCGTTACGATGTAATACGAATATTCCCAAAGTACTAATTACACTGCAATCAGTTCTTTGTAATGACATCCAATACGAATGGTATTGCTAAGTATATCCCGAAGTTTACGTTAGTAGTAAATAGTAATCCAATGTACTCTTAGGCATAAATAGAAATGCCCTTTCTAATGTTTGTAGTACCAATCAATGCGTTAATTATCTTTTGCAAAAGTAAAATGGTGCTATACCTACTACATACATTATATTCTCCTTTACCATACCTTTTTTTTATAAACGCTTTAGAGTTTGGATATAATTACGTTATTTTGATTTAATTTTTTTAATCTTTTGAACTGAATTTAGTTTATTCATTTAATTTCGTTGCTTCTAGAAGGTCTAGTTTACAAAATCAATGGTAAGAATGTTCACAAGGATAATTACGCGTGTAGGTCGTCATTATCGATTTTTGTTTATTCTTTTGGCAGTTTCAGTGCGCGTAAGTAACATAAAAAGAAGTATTAAGGTTAATAAATTACTATAATAACGCGTACGCGATACTGGCATATCGGAAAACGTGACGCATTTTCAGTGAGGGAGTGAAAACTTAAGAATTTTTACGTGAGTGACTAATTTTTGGAATGCGTTCGTAGAATTACCACAAATTATTTCGTAATTTAGTTTTGATAGCGTGTCGATAATCTTTGAACTTTGAACGTCATTTCCTTTGGGGGTGTGAAATCGCGAACGGAACCCTTCCTCGACTACCTTGAATATTTGACCTTGTTCTACAAACCATTGCGTGTCTAAAATCACAATTCAATTTCAATAACATGATTAACTATTCGATAGTTCTCCCTTACCTTGCAAAATTACCCTCTTCTTCGATCTCGTCTGTTCCAGGGTTAGACAGAATTGCGAACATAAAAAAAATTTAATTACTTGAGTACGTAAAAAAATTTATTATAAGACTGTAACCTTTTATTGCACTAATATTTTATTCAGTAACTGTCATCGTTCTCGGAAAAACGGAAAATCAACTAATGTTCCTGAACATTTAATCTTTTTCGCAAGTCGCGTGTTTAGGTTAAATAAAATTTAAAACGAAATTTTCCGAATAGTAAATGTTGAGAAAATTAATGTACGTACTGCACTTTAATGATGTTATTTAAACGCCCTTGAGGAAATGTCAGTCGGAGTGGGACAATGGGGGTTGTTGAAGTTTATGGGGGCTTTAGGGGGGACCCTGATCTGTCTTGGATCATTAAAATTGCAACCTTGAGAAAACTCGGAACAACCTTTATGAGTCATCATCTCGATTCGCGATGTTACGCCTTCCGCACTTTACGTGTTAACAAAGTTGGTGTTACCTCGATTTGTCATTAAACAATTACGAGGGTATTAATTAATTTTACATTCGATAAAGTTACCTACTATACTAGGAACAATGGCGTGCATATCTCATTATATGCGTCTATGCGTGTAAACTATATGTTCGATAACATTATTAGCACTCATATGATCGTATTAAGTATTACCAGCCACAGTATAACTTTTCGACTTGGGCGATAAAAAAAGCCGCTCAATTTTCGACATACAGATTTTTCCTGAATCGAGTAGGTAGTGCACATTTCTTCTTGTTTAAAACTTATCCCTCTACTACAGTAGTTCATTTCGGAATTTGTGCCTCATCTGTGGACGTGAATTGAATACGTATAAAATATCGGTTTACTCGTATCCCCGAGGAATTTTTTAATTAAGTAGGTACATTAAACATTAAACATCGCGCCACTATCTACTGCCGTAAGGAATAGAACGAAAAAACTATCGCACTTAGGTATAGGGTAAGCTTAATAAATTTGCATTAAAATTTACCGGGGATCGGGGATTCCAAATATGCAATAATAAAAAAATGAAGAAAAATTTGTTTGAAAATGTCGATGTTTGGAGCAAAAAAGTGAACATCCGGTATGAAATAATTTAATGTTTCGTCACGGTTGAATACTCTGATTCAACCCAAGTCCACCACCGAACTTACGTAAAAACAAAAACAAGACGTTAAAAGAATACAAGCGTATAATGGAAGGGTTGTTATTTAGCAAAAAATATGTATTAATTAATAACCTGGCAACGCCATGTTATAATACAAAAATAATGTACGACTAAAAAGTCCACGCAAGGCCCCTACCATTTTCGCTTAAAAAGTGGGTCATTCCATTTAAAAAAATATACGTTTTATGCACCATACTTTTTAGAGACACTCTGTATGTGTCTAACTAATTTGCAAATATGCTTCATCCAACCTAATTGCAATCCCGTATATTTATTTTTTAGTAAATTTAACAATAAAGCCGTACTTGAAGAACGGGCTACTAAATGGACACCCTGTATATATTGTTACAGTTTTTAGTCGAGAACGGTGACTTCAAAAGCAGTTTTGTCAATAATTGTTTTATGCCCTTCGTAGCTAAGAAGGTAACAATGTAGTTTGTACTTTGATACGGATAAATTACAAAAACTGGAACTTCTGAAAGATTGTTCTGCTGATGGGGTCAATTTTTTTTAAAGTAATACTTCGCAGCCCTTTTGAAAAACATAGATCATCAGACCAAATGCTGCTTTTCTATAACTAGCGCTGACGAAATTAATGATCATATTGCATGTCCTATCCTATAAGATTTCCTGATTTATTCTTATTATATTTTTCTTATACTTATTGTTGTAATGTATCCACATTAAAGTTTCCTGGAAAATCAATAGTTATGATGAAAAGTTTGGTGATAAAAGATTGTCTTCGTTAATCAATAAATTAAAGGATTCAGATAGAAAAAATATTTTTTGGTACTTAATCTTGCATTGTATAATTTTTTATGTTATAGGTATGTAATAATAATAGTAATGGAGTTCCACAACATAAGTTTAGATAAAATTAATTGTATAATTTTCTCATTGATTCTCACCATAATGTGAAGTATAATACAGAATTTTTTTAAATTTTTCTTGCTTTTAGCTAACAGTTACATTTACTGTTTGTACGTATTGAAAATATTTCTTTGAGGGAGCTAAAAATTATATTGGCACATCATTATTAGTGTTGGAAATATTTTTGCAACTCTAGCTTTTAACGAAAATCGAGATAATTTGTTAAAATTTGATTTTAGGTAATGATTCTGAAAAATTCTAAATTATTATACAACTACATTTAAATATTGAAACCAATCGTGATTGAGATCATTTAAAAATTGCTATTTTTAATTATTCCCGCCATATTTACTTTCTAGTTTAAGACATCATTTTGGAGGACAAAAAAGTACCTATCAATAGGAGTATTTGCACGTGGGCAGTTTGGTCACTTTGGAACAAATATTTAGATTTCAGAAACGTTTGCTAGCCTATTTTTATTCAATATTTAGCACCCATTATTTCTTCTAAAACATCGACAACATTGGCAACATAGAATCTTCAATTCTTTTAGCAAAAATTTAGAGGGTATGCCATGTTGATATGGCAGTTTCAAGTTTTTCCGGTATAAATTGGTATATATTTAAAACTTCGAGTTTCGCAAAAAATTCACGTTAAATTTATCAAAGGCGACTGAAGTACGGTATTTATCTAAAGTTATAGTTTGCCGTTTACGAAGTTGTGTTTCTATCGGTTTCTATTAAAAAAAAATACTTTAACTAATGTACACTTGCGTTTTTTTTTATTCTCCAAGAATCGCACATCGCTATTGTTTTAGTATTTCATTGCAAAGAGCATTTTTAATAGTATGTCGATGGAGTTCCTAGTTAGGTATAAATAAAGAATGTATTAATCTGGAAAGCCTCTCAGTTATATTGTTTACCACTTTGAATCCTGAAATACGTCTTTGAATATTTAATTATCATTTTGATTAGATTACTGCTTGAATAAGCGATTAAAAATCTTAAATATTTGCGCTTAAGCATTGATTAACACATACGTACTCGCGCGTACTTAATTATGGTGTACAAATTATGGATAGTTTACCTCTGTGATTAAACAACTGAATTTTGAGAAAATTAATTTTAGTGGTAGTCGTTAAATTCAAATCATTTATACCCCAGTCAAATTAGCCTTCAACCTCGGAATGGAAGCGAATAAGCTAAAAATTTGTAGAAACCTTCATTTTGATGCACTCATGACTGACAAAAAAGTCTCATATCATATCGTGTCTGCATCACAATTTATTCAAGGTCAAAGGTCGGGTAAATCGGTTTTTTGCAATTATTTCGTTTTCTACGCGAAATACCGCATTTGAGGTTATTATGAATTTTGTAGGTCATACAATTATCTACAATTTTCATCTCAAACATTTTTTTATAACTTCAACCATTCTCGAGATATAGCGCGGAGAGTGGGGAGCGCGCACTCGTATGTAAAGTCTATAGTAAACGGCGTCGACAAGTAAATTGTAGATTACACAATTTATTAATAAATTGAAAATAAAATTTGTGACATTATTTTTACTATTATTTATAAATGTGACAAGTTAATTTATTTATAACAAATTATTAAATATGTTATTTATAAGTAAGAAATTTTTGTAATAATATTCATTATTTTATAGTTTATGCTTTTCAAAGAGTTTGTATAGTTTCATCTAAACGTTAATATTCGGATTAAAATATTATTCTCATTATAATGATTAAAAATTTTGTATAATCATCTATCCACCTAAGCAACGCTATGTAAGTTTAACATATACGGATGCGCGCTCCTCACTCTCCACGCTATATCTCGAGAATGGTTGGAGTTATAAAAAAAATTATTGTAATGAAAATTGTAGATAAGTGTATGATCTACAAAATTTATAATAACCTCGAACGCGGTATTTCGCATAGAAAACGAAATAATTGCAAAAAACCGGTTTACCCGACCTTTGACCTCGAATAACTTATGACGCAGACACGATATGATATGAGACTTTTTTGTCAGTCATTAGAACATCAAAATAAAGGTTTATGCAAATTTTCAGCTTATTCGCTTTCATTCCGAGGTTTGCCCCTTTTTCTGGCTTATTTGACTGGGGTATTAATGATGTTTGCGAAAAGCTTGGAAGTTCCCGAACAAACCTTAGAATGGAAAAGTCCTATGTGTGCGTGAGATAAAGTACAAGTTTTTCACATACATATTAAAGAAGTAAAAGAGTCTTTATTAATAAACAATTTAAATACCTATTTATTGTTTTCGATTTTGCTATTTTTCTCGGAATTCTAAGTTTTTACTCTGAATGCTAGATTACCTATTTATTAAAATATTGAGTTTTTAAATTCTTTTGAGTTTGACGGCAATGCGACGTTATAATTTTCTTACAGTACCTATTCACCACTTAACGTTCTTTAGAATTTGCTTAGTGCATTATTAATAAAATCAACAAAAATATTATATTATGTCCATGAAATCAGTGTAGGTACTACCTAGATACCTACAATATTTTCAGTTTATTAAAAATAACAATTTCATTACATGTGTGTAAAATTAAAAGCGCTTGTATACAATACACTAATTTAAAGCGGAAAATCAATTCATTTATAATTGGAAATCATCCTTCATTCATCTAATTCCTAGTGATATGAGTCAAATGAAGTCTGCTAATTCTGTATTCGATCAGCATTTATACACTCAAGCGCCCCAAGAGAGTTATTTACCGTATTGGAATTCCTTTAATATACTTCTCTTGATGTTGACGTATACATTGATCCTACAAATTCGTCTTTGGGGGCCAGCGTTGCATATTTATGATATTATTTTACTCAATACTCATATTGTCATTAAGAATTTCTGATCGTCAATTGATACAACTTGAAAAGAGAATAAATCGTTTAAGAACCGTTTTAATGGTTCAAAGATATCTATGTTTATTTTTAAAGTTATATTTAGCATTAGAAATAAATTAACGTGTACGGTACAAATAAGTGATTTGATTCGACGATAAGCCTAAAAACAATCATATTGCATAATCAGGCTTAATTATACGATTAATTTGGTCGCGATTTTAATTAAATTCAATTCAATTGAATAGGGAAATTGTAAAACCATTTTTCGGAATGATGATCACTCCGATCGAAATATTTAAATAGATTACATAACTGTTCCGTAGGAAGGTATCGAAATGTTATATCATATGTGTTAAGATCGATCCCTACTAAACTTAAATTTTGTTGCAGCTTATCAGATTACAGAGGATTACAGTGGGATTACTTTTATCTTCACTGTTTTAGTTTTAGCGTCGTGATTCGACCACGTTTCGTTACAACACAAACGCGAAACCATTGTAGTTGGTAAGAATCTCAGAAAGAGGTGAATTTTGATGATTGATGGGTGACGTTGTTATGTTTTTTTAAAATAAGTACCCGAAGGTACTGAAACTGCAGCAATGCAAACTACAGGGAAAACATTTTGACGGTTAAAAAATTGTAAACAACCTCGTTATCTAACCTTAAACGTAGGAGATAATTTTTTATGTTTAAATAATAAATTAATAATGAAGAATTTTTGAGGGTGACTAAGTTGCAACATGTTTCGGAACAACCAGGTTCCATTATCAAGCGGGAAAGATTAACAATAAGGGTCCATCAAATAGCTAAGGGGAAAGACTTAAATATTACCTAATGAATTAACATGTAAAAATTTAAATTAGAAAAAAACAACAAAATAAGGCCTAGAGGGCCAGTGATGATTTAGAATATTTAGATTAACCATTTTAATAAACATTGAAATTGAAACGCGACCAAAACACCATCTGTTTTGGTCACGTTTCAATTTCAATGTTTATTAAAATGTTTAATCTCATTTCATTTCACGATAAATAACAATTAGATTCCAAAAATCTTAATATGTAAAACTATTGTGAGCCATTTTTTTCGATTATTGAAAAACTTTAACCGTTAACCTATTATAACAGGTGACAGTTTAGTATCACTTGATTTGTTCAAAATTCGATTGCCATGATGGTCCATGTCGCGGTCGACTACTAAAAAAATCCGAAAAAATGGTATCAATGCGATGAAATGGGAATAAGTCAGAAACTATTAAAGCTAGGGAGAGAAACATGTATGTAATAACAAAATATGCCCATTTTGATTCTCTATCAAATGCAATAGTAAGAAAATGGTCATTTCATTTAAAAAATTTGAGTTTCTAGTCTTTGAATTTCCCTAAATTTGGAGCAACTTAACTTTCTTTAAGTACACCAAAAGAAAGCCCTATTCTTCCTCTATGCGCTGCTGGAGAAAATTCGGTTGCCATACCTACAACGGTTTTCAAGTAATGAATTCTTAAAGGACCGTCTGCATCTGCCATTTTTTTGAAATAAGTGAAAATAACTTAAAAACCATAACCATATTGATATGTGGGTATCAAAAGAACCGAAATTTCACGTAGAATCCAAAAATGCAATAAAAAATATGGGTTGCAATATAAAATAACGAAGTTACTGGCTACTGGCTGCGTACTTCCGGCATTTCCGTGATTGAGATTTGTGAAAACAGAACCATTGGTCGATCGAAAAGATTCGGCAAGACTGGAGTGTTTTTGGTCCGTAAGAATCTGACATATCTAGTGCCAGCCGGCGCTGGAATCTTATGTAACATTTTCACTCCAGTGGGAAAGAAAAAAATTAATTATCAATTACTAACTATTTATTTGCTTAATACAGTGTGACTCATTTAGATTGGAAACACACATGTAAAATCTGAAGTTATTTACCGATTTTAACCAATTTTTTTTAAAATGTCAAATAATGAAATATCTACTTTGGGACAAAATTTTAAATGTTTATTCCAATTTTCAGGGTATACTACGATAACTTTTTCGTACTCGAAATGGAGAATTGTTATTAGCGATTTGTTTATAAAAAAAATATCTAGGCCACTAGATTCAGAATGCTTCCAAATAGCTGTCACCAAAATTTTACAAAAATATATTTATTAATAACAAAGTTATGACAACTTAAAGTTTGAAAATTTTCTAAGGGTACAGTTACAAAACAACACCCTGTATCAATAGATGGGCATGGAAATTATGTTAATAATTCTTAAATTAAACCATCAGTGGAGAAAAAAATATTTAAAGTAACGTAATATTTAATAACAGTAACGGAATCGCACAATTGAGTAAATAATAAGACCTAATATTTCCATTTAAATCTTAGTTACCATGGAAATTAAGTTACTGTTTAACAGTTATGATAGATTTTTATCAAATATTACATTACTTTAAATATTTTTTTCTCCACTGATGGTTTAAATACCTAGTTTAATTTAAGAATCATTAACATAATTTCCATGGCCATCTATTGATACAGGGTGTTGTTTTGTAACTGTTACCTTAGAAAGTTTTCGAACTTTAAGTTGTCCTAACTTTGTTATTAATAAATATATTTTTGTAAAATTTTGGTCACAGCTATTTGGAAGCATTCTGAATCCAGTGGCGTAGATATTTTTTTTATAAACAAATCGCTAATAAAAGTTCTCCATTCCGAGTACGAAAAAGTCATCGTAGTATGCCCTGAAAATTGGAATAAACATTTAAAGTTTTGTCCCAAAGTAGATGTTTCATTGTTTGACATTT
Source organism: Pyrocoelia pectoralis (assembly GCA_036250285.1). Classification (NCBI taxonomy): domain Eukaryota; kingdom Metazoa; phylum Arthropoda; class Insecta; order Coleoptera; family Lampyridae; genus Pyrocoelia; species Pyrocoelia pectoralis. The sequence continues at coordinate 5,298,095 of CM070075.1, read as the reverse complement.
TAAAAAAAAATTGGTTAAAATCGGTAAATAACTTCAGATTTTACATGTGTGTTTCCAATCTAAATGAGTCACACTGTATGTAAAATTCTTTGTTCGCGCACTTCAGTATGGTATTTTTAAGTACTCTCTAATTTTGTAATTAAGCAGCATCCGACTCGCAAATCTCTTAAATATTTTCAATGGAGTAGCCTAAGTACGAAATTACCAAATTATTCTCCACTTATCCCAGCGGTTGAGCTTTGAAAATTACATAGCTTTCATGGTATTTTTTACACCCTTCGTATGATCACTTGTAACATTTTAAACAAAAAAAAAAGTTTATATTATTCAATTCTGAGTGAGAAACTTGAAAAAAATGTCGAATGGAAATGTTGCTATAAAACCTCTGTCAGATCAATAAACTGTTTAAAACCCAAAATAATTTCTATTCTATGAAATAAATACGGACGTTACGTCGCGTTGCTCGTTCAGCTAAAGGATACAACGTTGAACTAGAGCTTAATTTTTCCTAAGCTTTATGACACATAAATACTGCTTATAATTTTTCTAGTTCGTGCTCTTTGAAGAATATTACACCAGGAAGTTGGGGTATTTTCTATTTATATCATTCTAATACGTGAACTAACAATCAATAATAAAATTTAAGGAGAGAAATGTGTTGGAAAATTTTATGTATTAATTGTTCATACATTTTCACCCCTGACATTTTAAACTTTATTAATATACAAAATGTTTTCCATTGGAAAAATGTCACCAACGCTGCTCCCACGTAATATTTTGGCAATCTGCTTCTTTTAACGATCGTCTTTTGTGTGCACACGTTTGTTTTTCTAGATTATATTACGATAATGAAAGTATAAAAAAGAATGTCGTAAAGCTAAAATACCATTACTTACTGGATTGAGATTACATCTCTAAGTAAAACAACAAGCAGGGAGAGTTACAGGTGATAGATTGTTTAAATTTGATAAATATGTGATGGAACAGGAACGTTCGCGTGTTGCTTTTAATGTGACTGCATTAATTTCAGAGGGAGATTCTGTTATGTTGGCGATGTGAAATGTCAGTTTGATTTAAAAAAATCTTTAATTACAATCTGCGCACGGTTAATCCGTGAGCTTATTTATTTTGTTTGTGGTGTTTCTGCTGAAAGAACGTTATGCTCATGATGAGATAATTGTAAGTGAGATGCGTTAATGGAAATATAGGCACGGTTCCTCACACTTTCGTTTAATATTTTCTCCAACTTTGGAATCAAGTGGTGTAACTTCGGTGGAATAGCACGACTATGGAAACTGTTCTTCTATTATTCTATGGAAACTATTCTCGTACACTTTCAACATTCTTTCGTGAATTTCACTACCTACCTTTGAACCCTCTGCAGCTAAGAATCTATAATCACTGCGCGTTCTTCTTCCACGGCGCAATGCTCTAGTGAACTCGCCAGTTAATCAGATACAAAGTGAAAGGATGCCAACCTGACGCCCTGAAAGTCACACGATGTGTCCCGTTACTTATTGAACGACTCTCGTGTGTATTTTATCTGTGGTAATAACGCTTCATATTATGCTAGGCCGATGCTCAGTTTTGTAGTTTTCTTGTTTGACGTGGTGACGCTCCAGTGAGATAGGAATTATGAATCTGTTGAGGAAAATTGTTGTGTACTCTACAATTAATAGGTGTATAATCACTATTCATTACTGATGATAACTGAGACACGTTGCAGTTGTAATTGACGAAACCGCGTCATTGAGCAATCTTCAAGGAACCTCCTTTCCGGATGAAAATGTGGTTGAAACTCGGATTGATTTTCCAGGAAAATACAGTATTAACTGATGATTAATTTTTCCCTGACTCTATTGTGTTTCAGAAACTTATGAAAAAAATGCTTCCTTTGCCTAGACTACCCCTTTCTTCATTAACTCTATATGTAGCAATTTATCATGCGTATTTCTTCTTCGTAAATGCGTAAACAATAGCCGTGGAATTGTTCAAAAGTTCATTTTATTTACCACCAACGTCCAATTAACTTCATTGTTTTATTTGCACGATTTCATTTAGCATGAAGCTTTTGATTGCGTTCTAATTTCTAAATAGCTTATTGTAACCGAGTTTAATTGGTCGCCGATAAACCTGAAAGATTACATGTTGCACAATATCAAATCTAACGTAATAGTAATACAATTTTTGTGCATTTCATTTTAACGTTTAACATAATGAAACCTTTCTTATCGTTCCCTTAATAAGTGAAATAAAAAATAAAAAGGGAATTGAATGTAACGTATTTGACTTACACTGTTTAGAAACTATACACCACGAACACGCCACCTTCTCAGTGGCGGATTTCCCATAAGGCCCACTAGGCCCGGGCCTAGGGTGGCCAGATATTAGGGGCGGCCAATAGTGGGCAAAAAATACACCGATGAATGAGAATGAATGATAACAAGCAACGACCCGAAGAAAATAAAACATTATGTGCAAAAAACGCTGACTAGTTCGGCGTGCAGTCCTGCACTGTAAACAAACAATAATCTTCTGTCGGAATCAGATTACTGATACGTGTACTGCTTGCTAGTATGTAATACTATACTAGCGTTTTAATTTGATAAAAGGTACGCTTCCGGCGATTCGATATTGTCACTTTCTTAGTTTTACAAGGTAGGTATTCGAAATTCGAATCGTTATCACTTGAATAATTGGATTTTTAAAATAGTTTTTTTTATTGGTGTCCTATTTTAGCCTTTTAAACCCCCCCCCCCCCCCCCCCCCCAGCGTGTTTAAATCGCACTTTTTAAAACGCGCGTGTTTTAAAGTTGCCATTCCAACATCAACAAATTTGAAAAACGTGAATTCTATTGGTTATTGATCTGACAGGAGTACTTTGTTACGTCAAATAAAATGACAGATTGCAAATTAATTTCCATTTTTCTCATTTCCATGACAACGAAAGGTATACTGATTTCACGTACGAATTCAACCATTTCACATTATTAGTTCTTATTTCCATTTTAATACTCAGATTTCAAAGTAAACCAATAAAAAAAATAGCGTAAAGTATTCGTGGATCTTGCGCATGTTTTAAAGACCTGTTGATCCACTTATACTTTAATATACTATTATGAATTTATACCTACGCGTGCTGCCACCTTGTACTAATTGTTGATTCTGACTGATTGTGTATTTCATGCGTTCCTAAGAATTTTACGTGCGTTTTTAGTTTTGTTTTTTGATTTGATTGATAAGTATGTAATTGAAGAGTGCTATGATGTCAACAGCAGAATGTTGTTTGTATATTTGTAGTTTTCCGTTTTCGTTGAAATATGTTTTGTTTTCTTTTATTAGGTAAGTAGTAAGTACTATACGTGTTCATTTTGTATAAATAAAATTTGTATTCTTAAAAATTATATTGGGTTGGGAGTGTTGGGACTTAGGGAGCTATTTTAAATAAAATGATGGAAGCTGAGAAAGGGGCGGCTGGTACTACATGGCCTAGGGCGGCCAAGACTGGAAATCCGCCACTGCACCTTCTTAAGAACAGGTAAAAGATAAGCTCCTTTTCCTTGAAATCCAAGTACATTGTAATAAAATTGTAAGGTCTTTAAATTTTACACCACCACTACCTCTTCCATCCACCACGTATACGTTCCTTATGATCGTTATCGTCAAATAAATGACCTATTATATTTTATACAAGTTTACGGTTGTGAAATCGTTCTAACATCATCAGGTTTTTAATTAGCCCAGAACGAATTCAAAAATAGAATGCCATGTGGGTATGTAGACAATTTAATGGATTAACAAAAATAAAATTGAATGAAATAGCCAATTAATTGTATATAAATGACGTATATATAAAAGGCGCGTGTATTTACTGTTTTTCTCTAATTCAGTCATTATTTGCTACTTTGAAAGCGATCGGATGACGATATTTGAAATTTATTTTACATGTCCACTTAGTCTTCTATAGGTATTATGTATTTACTGTAGGCCCGAAAAATAAACTGTTTAGAGGATTTTGGCCGAAATGAATTGAGTCATGATCTGTGCCAAAATCGTAACATTCTCAATTACAAAGGAAACTGTTTTACTTATTTCCAAGTCGTTTAATATAAATGATTGACGGGTTGTGCAATTTTTGGTTCAGTATAGTTTTACAAGTGAAGGACTTAATTAGGAACTCTTCGCGTAAGTTTACTGAGGTGTTATTCTATTAAATGGCCTAATGTCGCTCGCTATTTATGTCATCAGCTGTGAAATTATCAATTTTCTGTACAATTAAAGAAAATCGGCGCTACAGAGCTGCTTTTTTGCATTGTTTAAGAATTAAAAAATGTGCTATTGTTTGCGTTGATATAAGTGTTAAAAGTAATGTTTTACTTAGTGAGTGAGCATTAGAAAATCTAGTGAAAACAAGAATTACACCTTTTCAGTTTCGAAGACATACTGATTGGATGGATTGTTTTTCCCAAAGAACTGCCCTGGCTACAGGCAATTTTAATTTATCCGAAAAAACCTAAATTAATTTAATTAATAGGTAATTTAGCACAATTTTAGATCGTTGAAAAAATTCATCGCTTAAATTTGGGTTTGATCCAAAATCTTTTCTTCGAACCCCATTTTTATTTCTGTTTGCTGTATTGCATTTTTTCCCATTCTTATTGTAATTTATTGCATGAATGAAATCAATAAGGAGCCTTCAATAGTTAAAGTTAAGATTTAGGTAATTTGCGAACTGTTAATGTTCCATTTCCATTTTGGGAGATTCTAATTCTATAACAGCAATTCATTTGACATATTAACGACGTCATCTAATTCAAAGGTTTAGATGTTGAAATAGAAAAGGTATTGGAAATTAGAAATTCGTAGTTATTAACTATAACTGAACATTCAATGTATGAAAAGCAGTAAGAAATCACAATATAAAATTTAAAACTTGAAGTGCGTCATCTGAAATCAGAAATCCAATATCTGAAATGAAGGATTCGATAATAATAACATATTAATTAAATTAAATGTACAGGATTACCAATACGACGTACAAAAATTCGGAATAGGAAATTTAAAATACAAAATTGATTATTGAATTCTAACTTGAACACTCGATTTAGTAAATATGATTTCGAAATGCGAAATTAAACCTCAATAAAAAGGTCATATTCGAAACTAAAAAGTTCAAAATTTGAGCTGTGTATAGGGTATAAATAAGATAAATAAAATACACAGCCGACATCAATAAAATGTGAATTCTACACTCAGAAATCGAAATTCAAAGGTCAAAATCTGAAACTCGCAGCACTTATCATCTTCAACTCAAACCCAAGATCGTAAATTCGAAATCGTAAATCAAAATTCAAAAGCGTACAATCAAAAGTTTATTCAATGCTCCAATGTCGAGAATATTAAACCTGAAATCAATATTAAAATTTTCGAAATTGATAGCTCGAACTAGACAATGTCAAAGCCGTTATCGAAAATTGTAAAAACAAATGGGACATTATTTCTGTCGTTTTTCTTTCGTAATAACATGTAACGGTTTAGAGCTAAAAATGGTTCTAGTATTTCGTATTTCTGTTTCTAATTATTCATAAACACACACAATATTTTGCTCATCGTTTTCTTCGAAAAGGCAATTTTTAAAGTGCCGAAAAATTGTTAAAAACGGAAGGCGTTAATATAAAAATAAATTACACCATTTTGGTAAAAAAGAGTAGCATTGATAACTTCGTTGGTCTTGGATACTAATCGTATCTATTTGTGAAATTAAAATTCTATCCAGTGTGTGAGATTTTTGTTTCCGTTTTTGAATTTTTTTAATCGGAATTAATTTTGTTGTTAAAACAATTGCCGTTCGCACTCATATTATAACTTTGTAAATATACGTGGCATAAGCCATATTTGCTGTACTTTTTTGTAATTAAATTTGTTCAATGTGGCGATGAAAACTGAATACTTGACATATCTCTCCCAATTAATTCGAATCCACACTCATTTTCAAACGTTTAAAACCCGAATTTTGAATATAAATCATTACACGCATTGTTTTGGGTCATATTATATTAAATTATGTTTCATTTGTTAGAAATGTTGGTGTACAAGCGATCAATAAATTCCAGAAACGTGACACTTAACCAAACCGTGCATTCATTTACTCTGAATAAGCGTCGTAAATCGATGGATTTACAAATTTTTTCGTCATGTTTCTTTGGGGATGGGAGAAATTTCCTCGCGATAAAAGTAAGTGGTTATTGAAACACGGTTGTAATAGTTTTCTGTGCTCATAAAAACATAATTAACAACTCGACATAACAAAGAATTCAGTGAATTGCGAGCAAATAAAATCATACTTTTGCATTCGCGGCTTGCTGCTAAATTAAATTATGGAAATTTTCGGTGTATATTTTCTTTTACATTGTTTCAATATGCCATTTAGTCATTTAGGGCGAGTATATAAAATAGAATATCGCATACGATTTCGTTCGCTCTATAAATTTCATATGGAGAGACCAAGATATTTGTCCAGAGATGCATAAAATACACAATTCCTATGTGGAAGGGTTTGGTGCAATTGTGTCACCGCTTGTAAAAAAAAAACATTTATGTGGGGGTTATACTGCGGCATAAGTTATATGTTTCGCGCCTTTCTTGTGGTTTATAACGAGATTACTAATCTACCGTTTTAGAATATTGGCCAATTTTTGACTCAGTATTGTTGTAATCTGGAAAGATAAAAAACAGTAAATCCCTTTCGTTGACAACCAAAACCTTTTTTGTGGCTGGTGAAGTTGAAATTGCGTTAGCAGTTTCAACTGAAGTGCATTTACGTTTAGAACTATACAATTTCTGGAGCTTGTTTTCAGTACACGTGAGTATGTTTCCTTATTCTCTGAAATGTTATAGTGTTATTGTTATAAAATCACGTTAATTAGGAAGGTACTCATAGTCTTTGCTCTGTTACCATCAAAATCTAAACAAATTAACTCCGATGTATATACATACTTAGAACGAACAATATAACACGTTGCACACCTTCAGTCATCGGAAATATTTGGAAAAACGTTTATTTATGTCTTAATAGTATGAGGAATGTTCTGTAATTGTATAGTAAAGACTAAAGACACACACATGGTCATCAACTACAACCCTCCAAAAGTGCCACAAAAGTTCCAACGAATGTTTTAAATACAAAAATAAAGGACTTTTCACTTTAAATGTCCGGATTTTGAAACAGAACGAAAGCTACATATAGTGTAATTTCAACAAGATCGTATATTGTCCGATAAAATACAATCCGTAAAATGAATATTGAATACCATTGGACGTCTCCAATCCACAATCCACACCAAATGGTAATGTTTTCTTGGTGCAGTGGATGTTCAAGCACACTTGTGGATTTTGATCACCTCATATACGGGAGTTGAACTTGTTTAAGTAAATAGTATTTCATCGCTGAACATCATTTTCTAATTGAAATTTGAGTCACTTGCAATCAGCAAATATATGTCGTAATCAATGGCCGTTTGTCTTGAACTTCTAGTTATATGCAATGTTGCCTTAGAAGTTAGTTACTTACAGAAAGGTGGGATTCTTGTACACCATCAGTTATTTCATTTTATTTCATTTCATTTCATTTGAAAAACGCGTCATATCTTGGGATACGGATGAGATTAGATTCCTATAGCAAATATAGCAAAAACGACCTTTACAACATCGGGATTCCTCATCGTTATCCATGCCATTGTAGATTAACCGTGTTCTGCATCTATTCTTCTATTAAGAGTAGTACCTATAATCGGTAAATATTTTCACTGAACCTCCCATTCTGCCGTGTTTTCGTACATTACTAACATTTCAAAATTCTCATAACACTTTTTAGAATTTGAGAAAAGAAATATTAGGTCGCTGCTTGAGAGTAATTGGGACGAAGGGCCCCAGTAGGCGTTCGTTATACAAGGAGACCTCTTCGGTGTATGGGACATGTTTCTACTTGGTGGGCGAAATCCAAGAGAGGAATGGTCTGCAAGGGATCCTAATTCGTGTGTATGAGAAATGTCTCTACAAGGAGGGTCCCCTTTTGTTGTATGAGAAACGATTCACACCGGGCGTGAAATTCCAAGGCTCCTGGGAGGCAGTCTCGTCCTTTTTTTTTTTTGAAAGTTTAAGTAATATAGTTTTTATATTTTGAGAAGATAAAAGGGTAACTAAAGTTAAGGAAATTAAAAACTAATCCCAACCATATTTTCTTTTGGAATCTGCACATAAATATGACATAACATGTAGCTGCGTTACAGATGTATTCCATAAATTCTGAAAATTTGGACTTGAAAAACGTGCATGATTTTATTTGAAATGCTGCAAAATTCCAGGTGCACTGCACTTGCACGCGGTTTTTCCTTTGATTATTCACTAAATTGAACAAAACTGATATTGAACGTGTTAAGGGAATTTCTGGTAATTTTATGACTTTTCTGGATTTGTAGAAGTCTATCTCAGCAAAAAAGGAGCGCGGTGTATTTTATAACTTTCGAACTGACCTTATTTCTACACTCGTTTAGCAAGGCTAAAATCTGTTACATAGACTTTAAATACGTGAACTTCAGAAGGAAGTCTTCAAACAACTTAACATTCGAAGATGCTATTAAAAACGAAATTTTTACCAATTAAGAACGCTGAAATGTCACCACTGAAATGTTCCGCTCATTGTTGCACTCGTAAAAATTGGCCTTGTTTCGTCGAAATGTCAGAACAGTTTCTGTTGGCCCAATTTCATTTTCAACAGTTCCTAATCTCAACTGAATGTAGAATAATTAATTACACCGTTACGATTTACTTTGATCGTCTTCGGTTTTGTGATATGCTACAATATAAATTTTATATGTCAAAGGATCATTATGTAATAATGCCTAAATGTATATTGTACGAATAAATATCAAATCTGTTCTGAGAATCACATTGCAGAGAAAGGGAAAGTAATAGGAATAAAAACATTTCTTTGTCGTAAATCGATTCTAATAGGTATCGACTGAGGGTTGCTGGAAGTCAAGTTCATTGTGGGTGGGAGACATATTTAAACAGGTTAACAAGCGAACTAATGTACACGCTCGTGGGGTTGTGGTGGCGCAACATGCTTACGGCGGTGGTTCCTGGTCGTTGATTTTTTTTTTGTTTTTCGCGTTAGTGCGGATTTTCGTATAAAGATATTTTTCTACACGGTATAGTTTAATTATTGTATTAAGAGGGCGTCTACCTTTGCATTCGCAACATGGGTATGAATTTTTTATTCATAATTTGCATACTTTTACAGATTTAAATTGTATAGATATTTAACAAATTTGTATCGTACGTAATTTTTTTCTACGAGGAACTATATAATTCTAAAAATATTGGTCGTCGAGTAATTTATTGCGTTAAGTAAATGATTGTATTTTTCTTTAGAGAAACAGAAATCGTTTTCACTTTTTATATTTCTAAGTATGTAGTGGGAAATTTGTGTTATTTTCGGTCAGTGTACTTATTGCACAAACTTAAACTGCAGACGTTGCGTACCTATTCATTTATGCAAAGAAACAAATTGGGCACGTTTTTTGTGACCTACTTTTACGAAGTTTGTCTGAAAGCTCTGGAAGTACTGCACAAAATTCAAATTTTTACGTGGCTGCCTAGAAAGTTATGAGAAAAAGCATTCCTGTCTAATATTTTTCCAAATTTTTTTAATTAAGTAAATTTCGGGTTACCCTTACTGTCGTACTGATGAGGATACACGTATTTTACATGTTTACTAAGTTGATGTTACCATGTTATTACTACTCAAAACTAAAAATATTGAAATTATTACTAAATAGCGCAGCATTTTATCTGTGCTAATATATGTATTTTATTAAGTAGATATGTAATGTGAAAAATGTTTATCTTCATCTCTAGAGAGCAAAATTCAACTTTCTCTCATGTGTTTAGTGAACCAATAAGAACTGTAGTATATTTTATCATTGTGCATCTTCCAAAGGTGCACATGACTTGCGTCAGGAATTCCATATTCCATAGTTTTGACAATTTTTAGACCTCATAGTTCTTCAACATTTTTTCTTCTGTGCTCTATCGACACGCTGTATATCCAACGTACGATTTAATGTATAATGTATTTCTAATATCATCAAGCTAATCCCTCTTTTCTACAGGGTGTCTCCAAAAACACCTTACAACGCTTTAGGGTAGACTTATGGGGTAATATTAGACCGATATAACCCAATTTACCTCTATGCAAAAGTGCACCATTTCAGAGTTACAGCTCTTCAAAGTTGGTGTTTGAAAAACGTTTATTTATCATAAATGATAAACCGTTTAAGATAGGAATTTGAATTTTGGAATAATAATTACCCTTATCAAAAGCTATAATTGTACAAATTTTGGGGAAAAAACACATACAAGAAATAGACCATCCGCATTATCGTTACTGTTAACAGTAGAATAATTTTTTAGTTCTTTACTAAAATGTAAAATTCGCTATACCAGATGAAAGGAAATTTCAAAATTAATCATTTTCGCCTCTTCACATTTTATCGTAAATTATTTGGTTTTCCAGATAAAAGGAAAAATCAACGCTAGGTTTTTCTAATAAAAGTGTTAATTGCATATTATCTAGTAGCCGTAAACATAATAAATAAAAGTTCGATCGATTGATTTTGAATTACTTTGAATAACAATAAATTGGGTTTTTTGCCGGAAGTCTTTTTCCCGTAAAGTGCGTTTTATTTCGCCCTTATCGCTTTCCTCATACGAAACCACAAAAATCTTTCAAATCCGAAAGTTTTAGACGATTGGTTCTGCGTCTACGGCTACTAGATAATATGCAATTAAACACTTTTATTAGAAAAACCTAGCGTTACTTTTTCCTTTTATCTGGAAAACCAAATAATTTACGATAAAATGTGAAGAGGCGAAAATGATTACTTTTGAAATTTCCTTTCATCTTGTGTAGCGAATTTTACATTTTAGTAAAGAACTAAAAAATTATTCTACTGTTAACAGTAACGATAATGCGGATGGTCTATTTCTTGTATGTCTTTTTTCCCCAAAATTTGTACAATTATAGCTTTTGATAAGGGTAATTATTATTCCAAAATTCAAATTCCTATCTTAAACGGTTTATCATTTATGATAAATAAACGTATTTCAAACACCAACTTTGAAGACCTGTAACTCTGAAATGGTGCACTTTTGCATAGAGGTAAATTGGGTTATATCGGTCTAATATTACCCCATAAGTCTACCCTAAAGCGTTGTAAGGTGTTTTTGGAGACACCCTGTATATCAAAAGATCATTATTTCCACTTTCAAATTCCAGCAATGCCATAAGAGTAATATTTCAAACAATTGTACTGTTTCATCATTGGTACCCGTGAATGGTCATCGCTTTGACCTTTGACCGTTCAGTTATTTAGAAATTTTTCTTTTTTTTAAAAATGCAAAAACGAATTATGCCATTCATCCAATTAGTTGACTTACTTTTACTTTAAACTTCAAAGTTTACTAACTCTACGATTTCAATACGATCCTTGAGACCAAGGCCGAACCAAGCCGAGTATCCGCCTGGGCGAAAATTCAAACATTGCGCTCCTCGATACGTACGGTAAACTTCATTTTACCGAAAATTCTAATACTGAATTATTAGACTGAATAATAGGCAGCTTCTTTTTCCTCCTTCCCCAGAAAATTTCAATTCAATTACCCTAGACAACATTGAAGGTAACACTTCTGTCTATTCAGATACATATTATGTAGCTCCGCCGAAGTTCGTAAAAGTGTTCAATTTCAATTTGAGGGTGGTATATATATTTAGACGTGCGCGTTTTCTGCAGTACATGCTTTACACTACACGTGCGCTTGGTTTTTGTTTACTCTCCAAGTCTGCATGAGTCCATCTAATTCATCCAGATATCTTCATGCTATTAACTAAATGTCGATTTAGTTATTACCTGCGTGAAAAGATTTTTCGTTTCATCACTCGTTTGTCAGTGCCACTTAGGTACATGTAAATTAACTGACTTATACTACCACACCGCGCCGCCCTAATTATGATGACATTTTTAGTAATCATTGTAGAAGCAATTTGTGCACTGCAATATTTTTACCAAACGGGCTAGGTTTCCGCGATCGTTTGGAGGGTTATTGATTACTTTTACTACGAAAATTTGCCCTTGTAGACAAATTGAGTGTCGATAATGTTCATAAAATGTACAATGGATGATCGCATGTGTAAAAGAAAGTGTTACAACAATTATAGTTGTCGGTCGTTTTTTTCATTTTCCAAATATACCTACTTGTACTTCAAAAAGTCAATATGCGTTCAAGCGTCATATCATTCGTATCGACAAATATTATTAATTATTAGTTAGTGTTTAAAGGAAGAGTCAACACATCTCTCGTCCGAACTCTGAGGCGAGGTTTAAGTTCGACACAGTTGTTCACGACGTTCATTACGTGACGAGACCGTTATGCTTCTACGATGAGATTTAAGAGTGGTTACGAAAGCTCGTGTTGTGTTGATTTTTTTGTACACAATGAGACGTGACGGGAGATCTTCATGAGAATATAAAAAAACATTGCGTTTATTCATCCAATGATTTGAATGAGGGAAAAATACGTATAACCATTGAATAACTAGGTATAATTGAAAATAGGTATGTCGTCACATACCATTATGTTTTCCAATTTGATGGAGGTGTTTAATTCCCTCCAAAATGGTTTATATAAAGAGTTTTGAACCTATTTTTAAATATATAATTTTACAATACATATAATTTGGTAAGTACCTTACTATCAGATGACGTCCATTTTTGCACATCACGCCGTATTTTCATGTAGGTACACTTCGCACAGCTAACTTTCATACATTGTAAACTGTTGTTACAGATATATGATAATTGCTATGAATAAGCACACAAATTTGGGCGACACGTCAACATGAATTTGTAATATCTTATTGACTGGCACCAAATTTCGAGGAAAAATGTTTCCTTTAACAATAAATAAATGTACATATCAACATTTAGCCTTTAATTCCTCCTATTATCATAATTAAACGTATCTACCTATAACGTATGTCTTAAACGAAGTATACCTACTTTTTTTTGTAATAAATAGAAGATTGTCACTTTGCTAGTAACATTCAGAATTTTTTGGTTATAATGTACGTACATTTTAATTAAAACCCTATTATAACTAAAAATCGTGCACGCTTTGGTTTTAAGCGTATACACATATTGACGGAAAAGTCAACCCTGTGGCACCCCCTATCTACGATAAATCATTCAGAAAGACATTTGAGATACAAAATCATTTCGGCATTATTAAATAAATGAATGGAAACAGTTTTAATTTTGATCCGGTGATGATCGAACGCGTCGAAACGGAATCACTCCATCGTGGAACTATACTCCACGTTGTATGTCTGATGGTCGAATATTATATAAAGGTTTTTTAAAACAACAAGCTACGGTTTCAATTAACGAAATCTTATGCAGCAATTTTATTTCTCCTACATTCTTCCCCTGTTTGCATGGGTTGCAGTCGTTGGATGGCGTTTGATCTACATAGTAAAACAGTCTAGCTAGACTCCGTTATGAGGATATTGCGTACATATTCACAATACCGGAATGAAACTACACATTTTCAATATTTTATTCAATAACACAACGCCAGTTTCCTTCACAGATACATACATGAGAAAATAACAATAATTTTATAGTTACCCTACATTATAGTAATGAAAAAGACACTTGATTATATTATGGAAACGTGTTTTGTCCATTTTTAACTTCCACTTCTATATAAATTGTTACATTTTGTACAACATAGCTGAGTTGTGCGCTAATGATAACCCTTGATGTATGTTGTATCTTAGTTCAACGACCATAAGTGTTACAAATGTTCGAGATGTTAAATTTGCATTGTCAGTTTTGTTGGGAAAAAGATCCGTCACATTTTTATTGTGTATTGAATTTAAAAGATTCTGCCATGGACCATAATAGATGTTCTATCAGAATCTATCTAATCTACGGAAAACAAGACATCACCTCTTGAATTGTTTTCAATACAATCGGACGAAAGAACACACATATACCTATATGTATCGTGCACATATTCTGTACTACCATTTTAGGATTTGTATGTTACTGTATGTAATGCACAGATTACACTACAAAATAAATATGCGGCGTATTGGTACTATTACATATACAGTGTTCAAAATTTGATTGGTATGTTGTACGTACCAGATGTGTCATTTTTGAGAAATTATTGTTACGACATCTATACCTCTGTGCCAAGAAGTTTCAAGATCAAACTCACTTTAACCAAATAATTAGGAAGTATTTTTATGATATACGAAATGAAAAAAACTTGGAACGGTAATTAAGCGATTTACGTAACGCGCCTGCAGCTGTTTTCATCATCGGGTGTAAATATTCGATATAACTTATTAAATATTTACAACAATCACAGGTTTGGGCATTTGCCAATCTTGCTTTCCCACTTGTACTTGTACGATGTATTAATATACCACAAAAAGATTTATGCCCCTTCCGATTATTTATAATATTTATAGCTTTATTTATCGTTCGTTTAAATTAGTTGTAATTAATTCATTTTGCACATTTTCTTGACACAAATTATTTAAGGCAAAGCGTCAATTCGAAGTTACATTCATTCAAAGTGTAAATGGACATTCTCTTACGTCAGTGCTTGTGTAAATATTGTAGTAGCCACGGATTCTTTTTTGGCAACTGTTATCATCAGGTATTTCCTTGAGCTGCCCACGTCTTTATGATTTCATCAATGGAGAATTGTAAATAACGAATTTCAGGAAATGACGCGAATTTTCACACGATTCAATAATGAAAAAATTCGTATTCCTGATATATGTCCCGATTCAACGCTGAATCCGGCATTCCTTTGTTTGTAAAGCGTGGTTCAAGTGATTGATAAATCTTTGTGCCGCAATGAAACTATCGATTTTAAAAATATTTAAAGTTTACCTAATGTCAAAACGGTACCTCGTTTTCTTCATTATTTGTTAATGTTTAATTAACAGAACCATACAATTGCGTCATTTAAATTTCCTGTTCATCTCATTACATTTTTGCGCAAATTGAAAATGATTGACCATAAAGCAAGTGCAAAGTTTAATAATTAAACACAAAGTGTAGCAAAGTTACATTGTAATAACAGTAAAATTACTAGAGCTCCGCAACACAATAACGGGTTAACGCTCTATTCTGATGAACCTCCTTCTCCTCTACCGAATTGCGAATTAGGGCACTGTGCTCGATCGATAACCGGTCTTTGTTGTTTTTTTTTGCTAATATTTAATTCAAACGGTAGGAAAGTGAGTACCTATGCAAAACTCTATCTACACCACGTTTTTGAGCACCATAGGGAAGGTATACGTCGCATGGTAAATTTAAAATCACTTACGCGATCGTTTATTGTTGACCCTAAGAGAAATTCGCAGAACTCTGCGACAGTCAAATGCTGTGGATTAATTTTGTAAAAAAATATGTAGGGCGCTACAGACAAATTTTCTATCTTTTGCAATATGTTACACAATCAGTCAGGAATGCAAATTTGATTTTCGTAAACTGACGCAAAGTATACGTTTTTAGACCTTTATAATTAGAGTGTGTCAACAATTATTTGGCATTTGTGCAGATATAATCTATACATTAATTGTTTTTAAAGCAGATTGATTGACTGTGAAATTGTGTTCACTGAAGTTGGCGATTTTTTTTTTCTTAAAAGAACGCACTGTGAGAAATGTTTACAAAAATGTAAGCCAATAAAATAAGTTATATTCTTTAAATTAAAAATTTTACTGTCTACCTAATTATAGCGTCCCTATTTATAATGCGACTTTGATGTTTTTATTCCCTTCAGATTCTCTCATCCGTACATTATTACTATCTATCGCTGCTCTTAGTTTTTCGCTTATTAACGTTTCATATTTGTTGCAGACTATGCGAGGGGCTTCCATCCAATAAAATTTTCTTACATTTTAGTATCACACTTTATTGACTCATGGAACAAATATTGGATATACATTAGTAAGTATGATGTCCATTTTAATGAAGTTTCTCACTTACCTTATTTGATTCTTACAGCTATCCACAACTAATGGGTCATACCTAACAAGAGATGCAGCATAGAGGTTTAATGACAAGTATGGAACTGGAATCTGAAGGACAAAGATCAACTCCACAATCGCGAGGACGGGTATATCACAAAATATAATATTCACGATTAATATCTCATCGGTTTTGCAGTCTAATTCCAAACTAAAGGTATTAGTGCGTAGTCATGCAATGCGAGAAGAAGCATCTCCTCCACGTGATCCACCTTCAGCTGCGATGTCTCCATGCATTAAATTAATTGCTTCGCCCAATTCATCTCCAAGTCACTCACCCCCTCCACCTTTATCCAAACCCGTTGTAGTTTTAAGTCCTTCGATAAGTAGAGGTAATTCACCGTGTCGTTCTCCAACATCCACATTGGTTCCTTCTCCGATATCTCGATCTTCGCCACAAAGCGTATCTCCTTATCTACCCGAAAACATCGACACAGCGAAATTTTGTAGCCATCATGGGGAATTTTTGGAGGGAGGCTGTGGTAGTAGTAGTAGTCCGAAAAATTATAGGCAAGAGAAGACACACACGTGTGAGGGAGGAATTGCGTGCAAGAGCAGCGATGAAGCTAGTCATAGAAGAAATTTAAGGAACGATAGAAATATGTGCGATTGCACAAATCAAACATGCACGAAATGTTTGAAAAACCACGATAGAAATATAAATAATAATTTAAGTAGTAATATTAATAACAATGTTGTCGGTAGTTCTAACACCTTAACAGTGAGTAGAGCTACTAGAGGAAAATTAAGACAACAGAGTTCATCACAGGGTAGCTTTGAGGGTAGTTCGTCAAACTCACCATGCTTAAGTAGAGGTATTTCGGAAGAATTATTGATATTCGCAATATTAATACCGTATTTTCAGATAGCAGCTCTGAACAGTATACCGATACGACGGGAGTAGATCTTGAACAATTTATTGCGGAAACTCTAAATCGAAATGCAAAGGATCGTGCTTTAATGCTAAGAATTGAACAGGAGCTAGTCAGTCTTGCCAAAGATAAAATGTAAATTGTCCCTCATCTGCCGAATTGATATTTTTTTGTTTTTTTAGAAAAAGTCATTATAAGTTCCCACCAATGTCCAGTTATCAGCGTATGCTAGTTCATCGTTGCGCAGCATACTTCGGTATGGATCATAATATAGAATCATCAGGAAAATGTGTAGTTGTAAATAAAACAAAGTGTACTAGGATACCTGATATTGCATTTAAAGAATACGTGAAAGAAGATATAGTATTTGTTGAAGAGCCGCGCAGATCTATACTTAAACGTGATTCAAACAGTATTGAAGATTATAATTTCAAATCACCAGATAGGCAATTTAGTTTAGAAAATCGGAGGAGTAAAAGTTTCGAAGAACGCGAGGAAGAATACGAAAGAGCGAGGCGGCGAATATTTAATAGAGGGGTATATACGAGTATTTATTGTTAAGTATGCTTGTCTATACTTACCGTTTTCAGATGCACGATTTTAGTTCTGCCGAGGAATTTGAATGGTCCGAGATACCTTGGTCTAGCACAGAAAGTGATTGTTCATCTCGATTTCGTTTGCTTCAGACTGAAAAATCAGTTCCTCGTTTATTAAAAGTAAACTTTTTAGTATCTGTTTATATACAAATAATGAAGTATTGTAGGTACAATCAGTTGAAGCAGGTAGTGATTTGCCAAGGCCATGTGTTGCTAAAAGTTATAGTTTTGGGGGATACGGTGGCGTTTCGGTACTGACCAGAGGTGATAGTGTCCTTTCTACACACAGTGCGGGACCTAGGTTGCTTACAAAACAAGGTGGTTAACATTCCCAGTTCGAAAACGTAATACTTACGTTTGGTACTTTCAGATTCTGGAGCAAGCACTATTTCTTGGCGTTTAAGCCCTTCAAGTTCGGGTTATAAATCTCAGTCTCAAATATCTGAATCTGTTACTCCATCTCCCACATCCACACCTAACCTGCCAGGAGATCGACAAGATTCGACAAACAGCAACTCCAGTACCAGTACGAATGAGCTACTTACTCCTATCACTGAGAAAGGTCTTGATGAGCCGCAGTTGGTATGGGCAGTCACCGATATTCATAATGTTCCAAAAGGCAGCATTATTATAAATCCTCAGGTTAGTTTCTAATTTTTGCGTTTCTTGTGTTCATGTTGTTACGTATAGACTGGGAAACCTGTAAAAAATGTCGATGGATCCATATACCATTACGATCCATTAGATCCACCTCCGGGATTTAATTCAAATGGTAATGGAGTAAGCTCAAGACCACCACAATCACCGCACAGAACTTCACTGCCTCCTAAGTGTTCTAAAGAATATGTCGTATCACCTAAGAAAAAATCAAGATCCTCTCCTTCGCTGAATAAAAAAACTAACGTAACTAATAGCGCCACGAGTCCTAGTTTACCTTTTAGTCCACCTTTACAACATAGCAGAAGTATGCAGTTACCATCATCTAGTGAAAGTTTGCCTAACGTTCCGCTACAACAATATCCTATGTACGGCAATAATTATGGATCTACACCTGACACTTCGCTTCAAGTTTATCAACCGCCATATATAGTTTATGCTTCATACGGAGTTCCCGTACCAACTCAATTTGATGGTCGTATCGTAAGTACAAAAGCTCACAATTAAATCGCCGTTAAAATAAATGCAATTATAATAGGAACCGCCGCCATTACCGGAAGTTCCTGGAGGCTACTTTATTACAGATGCTGGGACTTCTGCAGCATATCAATCAACTTCCCCATAT
The DNA here is from genome assembly GCA_036250285.1 of Pyrocoelia pectoralis. Taxonomy (NCBI): domain Eukaryota; kingdom Metazoa; phylum Arthropoda; class Insecta; order Coleoptera; family Lampyridae; genus Pyrocoelia; species Pyrocoelia pectoralis. The sequence continues at coordinate 5,279,171 of CM070075.1, read as the reverse complement.
TGGCATCAGCAACCTGTTGTATATCAGAATCCTCCACCATCAAATCCTCCACCTCCCCCACCTCAAAGATTTGCCGTAGCTGCACACAACCAACCTGGTTACTTGTCTTCAAGCTTCTCTTCGGGATACTGTCCCCCTGCACCTCCACCACCACCGCCGCCACCACCCATCCCCCAAAATCACCAGAATCCCGAAATGGTACCCATCTATTCCCATCAACCAGTTCAAGTTGTATATTCCACTCAGCAACCAACACCACCAAATCCAATTGTTTATCCAAGTCACAGCATTATGTATACTCAATCACCTGTCTATTCAAATATGGTGGTTCCAGTTCAAAATGCGCCTTACCCACAAAATCCTTCAACGCCTAATAATTCCGCTACAGTTTATACGGGACAGATGCAGGATCAATGTATTTCTTCCCAACCAAATTTTAATCAATTAACGCATAGTATGAATCACTTAAATATCGGTCAACAAAATTGCTTTCAAAATATGCCGATGTCGCCACACATAAATCAAGCATCGTTTGAAGTTAGAAATATGAAAAGTTGTGCACTTAAGGGCAATAAATTTAGCACCCCGAAAAATTTTGTTTCGTGTTCGAGTCAAAGTAGTACAGGAACTAGTTCACCTGCAACTACGGTTGTAGCCGGTTATTGTAGCAATCCTACCACTGCCTCTTATAGAACGCCTCCGGAGACACCTCCAACACAAAATGCCGCTTTTGGATATGGTCCAAATTTTATGCCACCCATGGTTCTCAGACAAGTAGGTAACAATTTTTTCTAATTTTGCACAAGTAGACAATCTCTTTATTCTGCTTGTCGATAAATAATTGTAATGATACGACTCTTGATAGTGTTCTAATTTATAATAATGTAAAAAATTGTTTGGTGTCGAATTAAAAAGGGTAGTAGCTAGTAAACTACCTGCTAGAAACAGGAAATGTATACATATCCTTTGTTGTAATGATTCTTAATTTATACCTTTTGTAGTAAGAGCTTAGCACAGTATGAGACCAATTTCAGAAAACCAATGAATCCTATGTTAATTTGATAACCAGATGAAGGCACAATTTACACCACGTGTAGAGAGTGAACCAATGTATAGAATGATACATTTTTCATATAAATTTGATTACTAGAAAATCCCAAAAAAAATTACTAAAGTAGTGCAATTTTTGTGTGAAAGAAATCATTTCTCTAAAGATGATGCATAGGTTTAATCAACTTACAATTACCATCATTCCATACATAAGGGTTTATATTAATGATTTGCCAAAGTAGAAGAGTACTGAACTTTAGAAAAGAGGTGGTTCATTAATATTGATAAAATTTAAACTTGGATTAGTTGGTTCAAAATTATGTCCGAAAATGCGTTCTTCATTTGTGATGTACAGGGTGATACAGTTATCTATCTTTTATTTGTCCTAATATATACAATTACAATGGAGTCTTATTCTAACCCAAAATAAATACCAAAACAAAACTTTACTTTCTAACCCCTTCTCACCCTCCCCTTTACATTCTTCTTTCGTCCACATCTTCCATCCATACTAAACCTTCTCCCTCCTCCTCTACAATCTGCTTCCAACTCCTCCCTTTGCTCCTCTCACTCGTCTAATATATATTTCAAATTCTCCAATCTCCTTCCACACAGTCTACATGTTTGTATTTCATCTTCCGCCCAGTATTTATTATCCCTCTTCTCGTTATATCAAGTATGAAGTGCTTCCAAACATATGCCTAGAACATTTTTTTGTTCTATTTTGAACTAAGGCTTTAAATTTTTGTGCAAGATTAACGAATCATGTTACAATGGAAGGATAATGCTCATACTTTTCTAGTGTATGCTAAATGAAACAGCAAACCATACCCATATGGGCTCCTTTTTTTTGTTACCTTACTTATGATACTTCAAGTAATATAAATCTTTCAATGGTAACATACCGTCAAATTCAATCAATTTTAAAATTATTTTATGCTTATATTTTGATTGGATTTGAAATTTTTAATGGTAGCGGAATTTTCCCATTTAAAAATTGGAGAAGCACTTTTTTACAGTGTATTATAAATTAATCTTTGCAACAATAGTATTTTTTCTAGACGTTATTTTCAGATGAGTAATATCCGCGCTAGTCCACCTATAAACAGAAATAGTAGATCTCCAACTCCAGCTAGTGATATTTCGTATATGGATCGTCATAGATTTTCGTTACCTCCTACAGTGTACCAGGGAATGCCGCCTTACGTTTTTCAAAGTAAGTATCACTTGCGCCGAGCACAAATCGGTCATTCTAGTTTTAGATGACAGTAGAATGATTCAGGCTCATGGCCCACCCGTCGCTTGCAGGCAGCAAGCCCCTGTAAGACCTCAAAATTTAGTTCATCAAACGGGAGAAAATAAAACACATAGAAATAGAAAGTCAAGGTGGGTATAGTACATATGCGGGATTAATTGTTAGAGCTTTATTTACATTGTATACACTTGTTTTTTAAAAAAATAAATATTTTATATTATTCTTATCTATTCCAAAGGGGAAATAAAATGTCGGGTCTCCCTCCAAGCGGCAAGTAGAATTCGAGAGAATAAAATTGTTTGTGTTATACAACGATGTGTATTATTGATATTGTAAATAACGTTAAAACAACTCGTAAGGTAAGAGGTTCCTTTAACTTTTAGTTCTGTGAAAATTTGGCGAATGCAAATAATATAATTATACATAAATTATCTGCCGGTATTTATTTGTTGCAGTCTGTTAATTATTTCTAAGATTTGTTATTTATGAGTGTGCAACATATCAAAGGCTTTATTGTTAAATATTTACATTTTCTTAAATTTCTTTGGTTTCATTACTTTTCCTAATCTGATCTTTTACTAAAAGTATTGAAACTATTTGTGTTCAACTGTTGTCAAGTTACGGGATTATTGAAAATTTAATAATAAAATAAAAGAAAAAGTACACTGCACATAAAAATTTAGTTCAAATGTGAATTAGATTATATTACAAAATCTCTTAAAAGCTTTCACGATATGTAATGGTTTTATTATACATAAATATGTGCTGTGCTTAATGTGTTATTTGCTAGGAAAATTCTTTGTATGTCAGGTAAAAGAAACGTACAGTTAGATTTCTTAAATAAGATATTCTCGAATTAAAGTTAAAGAACAGTGTCCTTTATATAAAGAACTATGAGTAATTAATCAAATTCACATTCCAAGATAGTTCTAATAAAAAATTCCATTGTCTTTGACAATAAAGAATGTATCTCCTTAGTTTGGTTGAAAGTATTTGTAAAGAGTTGTGATTATTTTATTATTTGACAAAATAATAATATTTGCGAATTTATTAATGTATTTAATAATATTGTCTTTGATATATGTATAAGTATGTTTCAGTTTTTTAAATGATATAGAATTGTGAACGCTAGCATTTCAAATTTGCTCAACATGTTTGTGTTTATAAATGTTAGGTCAAATTCCGCACAAATTTTAGTGAATACTTTTTATATACATGTATAAAATTTTTATATAATATTCGACGCTTTTTAATTTCATTTGAAACATTTAATACATGTTATCGATAATTTTAATCACCACAAGACTAAAAAATGAAAGGGGACAGTTTTCAACATATTTTGGACCTTTTACAAAAGACAATCTAAGGTGTATTTGAAGGAATTTACCAAAAAAAAGGGGTCCATTTTTTTAGATACACATATTTTCTAACGAAAAATATGTCGATCTAAAAGAAAAGTTATTATTAAGATGTTCTTATGTGATTGCGATGGCAGTTTACTGTAGTTTTGAAATTACATAAGTCTAAGATGACGTTAATAATTCTAAATTTTATCGAATAAATGTTTTGACTTTTTATTTATTTTTCTGTGCGAATAGATAAATTTACGCATTATAAAATTTGTCTGTTCAAATAATGACTGTACCTCACCGTCTGTCGTGAACAATTCCCTCCATTTCTGGAAATCTGTTACGTATCAAGATTTTACATGTAACACTTAAACCTATTTTTTTCCAGATTTTGGTGTCAATTAAAAACTTGTTGTGAATATGTAAAATCTTCCGAAATATTATTACATGAGTGTACTTATTTCTTTCTTATTGGAAGTCTGATATTATAAGCAAAACAATTGATACTGAATGGTGCCATTAAATGTAAATGTTAATAAAGATATATTAGGTAGGGATTATAAAAAGAGTCTACCAGATTTCCAATAAATTATTTTCACGAACAAATAAAGGTTTTAAATGGGATATTTTAAAAATAGTATTAATGTGTAGAAACAGATAATAAATAGAAATTGTTATTTTTTTTCATCTATATACATACATAGTTTTTTTAAATTCGTATCTGTACCTGTTTATTTTTCTGTTCAGATGTGCCTCAAACACTTGTAAAAATGAAGTTATTTAATAAATTAAAGCCAGAATTTTTATTTTATTACAAAAGATAAATGTAAACGTTAGGTGGAATGTGTAATTCAGAAACACATAATTTTACCGCTAAAAATTTATTTTAAATGCTGGATAATTAATGCTTATTGTATATCCCTGATTCAATAAAATATCGCACTAGTGACTTGTGTTATTATGCACAAGTGATGATGGGATATGTATCCTTGCCCACAAGTAATAAGTATGAAATAATTTATTTAGATTTATAATTTCTTTCAAAAGGACACCTTCAACTATAGTTTAACGATATCTAAATTAATAAAATGTGAGAAATTACTGTGTTACCTTTTTCATATTCCTTATTAAAAACTACATTACTTCATAGGTCTGTTCTCAAATTTACCATAAGAGAAACATCAAAAGTTGCATATATGCGAAATACTTATTCATGACAGTTAATTTCTTTAATTATCAAATGAATACTGTTTTAACACCCATCACCTTATCGTCGAGCCAGAAAAAAAGCTTCCTGAAGCATATAAACTATTAATAGTCCACTCAATGAATGTTCAAAAGGAGAAAAGACCAACTACTATATGTAACACACTAAAAACCCTTCACCCTAGGGGCGGCGGTAGAGGGAGATAAAGGTCCTTTTTTTTTTTTTGGTTTCTTGCCTATATGCCTGCAGTTGACCCTACTAAGATATACCTATCTGTATACAAAATTCTGTATATTTTTCATTCCTACAGTTTTTTTGCTGTCTGTAACCGTTAATGTGAGATACGCCCTTTAAATCGGTATTTTTCAAAAAAACCTTTTGCAACACATTTTTCGCCAAAGTTCTGTCCCACAGAAAATGCGTAAAAAAGAGAGTTGTAGAAATTTAAATTTCTTTGAAAATGGGTGTTGGTTCATCATTTTATGTAACTTTAATCAAGGCCACTGAGGCCTTGCTAACACATTCACTGCCTACGTAATGCTTGTCACATTTGTCAGAAGCCGGTCGATTTTTTGTTCATTAAGGCTCTTCTCAGGAGGCCGACACGAGAACGACAAATGTTAGCATCACGCAGCATCTGCGTGATCGGCACTCAACTTGTCGACTTTTTGTTTCTAAAGGAGTTGTAGGCCGACGCGAGAACAACAGTTTGCGAGCCAGGCCCCAGCGAATATCTTGCCTTAAACACACACGTACACATCATGCAACGTTTGCGTGATCGGCCTCCCGACAAATGTTAGTATCACGCACACGCTGCGTGATTGGCACTCAATGTTTAATGCGCTTTAATCGTAAAATTTTACTCGACGGCGACGCTTTAATGGAATCTTAGACAGTACATAAGATTTTTACTTAAATTGCGATTCCGGAAGGAACCACCACTTAGTATAAAATGTTTTTATGCACACCTTCAACTCGTACGCGAGAGTACTTACTCTTGATACCTGTTATATCGTTAGATATAAATCAAGATAGTTAATGTTCATATGTTAATTTTTACATAGTTACAATTAAACAGTTAATAATTAAGTTGAATATAAAAAGAAAATGTTGTTGTCAGCTTGTCACATTCTTCATTTTACGTTAATAAAAGAACTTAATAATTGGCGACGAGGATAAAACAATAATCATAATCGTGAGTAAATTTTCACGTTGTAAATTCCTTATTGTTTTTTGTTCTAACATAATCATGGACCAACTTCAATTTCAACAATTACTTGAGAAGTTTTCTCAAACTATGATTATAAACCAACAAACATTAATTGAACAACTTACGTCCCGCCAGATTCCGATTAATCATTCATCAACAAATGAATCATTAACAAATATATCTACGTTTGAAAATTATGACACAAATAAGGAAAATTTTGCATGTTATATAGAGAGATTCGAAAATTACGTTGCAGTGAAAAAAGTCAAATAAAAAGGGCACAATTACTTAATGTCTCAATAGGGCCAACTCATTATAATAATTTATCAGCATTCATGGGACCTGATAAGTTAGTAAAAGATTTAAAATATGAAGAGCTGGTACAAGCTTATTCACGTATGTTATCCCCGGTGAAGAATGTAGTAGTGTCTCAACATTATTTTCAACGAACTTCGTTCGTTACTGGAATCAATATTCCGTCCGTGCGTCCGTGCGTTGCAAGAGATGCGTATTGTCTACAACCGAGTTAAGATATGGATCTTATGTGAAATTTTATGCTGATTCAAGATCCGGTCCCAATTTTTCGACATCTCAAATACTTTTCGAAATATTCGACTTTAAAGTCGAAATTTCGAAATTATCAAATGTTGTCTTTTTGATAAGGCCAGATTTTTTTATACTTTCGTTACTGCGGTATTAGAAGTTCGTTTTGTAATCCAGGGATTTCAACTAGTTTTTCATGCTATCAGGATAACAAACAAACAATAGCCGAATATGTCTCAAAATTGCAAAGAAACCTTATAGAATGCGATTTTTATATACAATGTACATGTGATCGAAAAGTGTCAATTGCTGAAGTTTTCCTGCGTACACAATTTATTCGAGGAATTCGAGACAATTGGATAAGAGAACAGTTGTTTCAATCCAATGTTACAAAATTTGATGATATTGTATGTAAGGCAATTGCACTAGAAGCGTCGAGAATACCCAAGTAGCAATGAATATTGGCAAATGCTTGGTATCACATTGCACCAATATTGGAATATTGGCCAACATTGTTTATATTCCACCAATATTGGCCCAATGTTGCAAATCCAAAGTTGAAACACGGTAATATTGGTTCAATATTCAAAATGTTGAGCCAATATTGACCCATTATAGCATTTTGTAGATTGACCCAATATCACTTAATAACATTGAACCAATATTGTTTTTCGACGTACTTGCTACTTTTCACAAGTTGGCGCAAGTTGGCATTTATTGCATAGTGCCAATATTGGTTGTATATAACGCATCAATATTGTACCGTTCTAAGATTTCCCAGATTGACCCAATCTCGGTTCTCAATGTGGGACCAATATTGATTTTCCACATAATTGCTAAATTTTATTAGAAAAAAATGATGTAATGAATTCAATATTCAGCCAATATTGGCGCAATTAAATATTTATTATATAGTGCCAATATTGTTTGTATATAATGTACCAATATTACACGCTCTAATATTTTCTAGATTGGTCCAATCTTAGTTCTTAATGTAGGACCAATATTGTTTTTCCACGTAATTACTACATTTTATAAGAAAAACGTGGTGCAATGAATTCAATATTATGCCAATATTGGCGCAATTTAACATTTATTATATAGTGCCACTATTGGTTGTATGTAACGCACCAATATTGTACCGCTTTAATCTTTCCTAGATTGATACAATCTCGGTTCTCAATATGGGACCAATATTGTTTTTCCACGTAATTACTATAAATTTTATAAGAAAAACATATGGTATAATAAATTCAATATTCAGCCAATATTGGCGCAATTTAATATTTATTATATAGTGCCCATATTGCTTGTATTGTACCAATATTACACGCTGTAACATTTTCTAGATTGATCCAATCTTAGTTCTTAATGTGTAGGACCAATATTGTTTTTCCACGTAATTACTACATTTTATAAGAAAAACGTGGTGTAATGAATTCAATATTATGCCAATATTGGCGCAATTTAACATTGGTTACATAGTGCCAATATTGGATGTACGTACAACGATATAATGCACCAATATTGTACCCGTCTAACATTTCCTAGATTGGCTAGATTAATCCAATCTCGGTTCACAGTGTTGGGTTAATATTGTTTTCCCACATAATTGCAAAATTTCATAAGAATGTACATACACGTCACTTATGAGATGTCATTATGACGTCTGATATGAGTGAGTAATAGATTTTATTGATATTGATAATTTTCTTTCTCACCAAGTTGGCAATTGACTCAATGAACTCTACTGGAGTTCACTGAGTTCACTTCACAGTTATTGTCATTTCTTAAATTTCGGTTTTTTCCAAAGCTTTTTGCGTAAAAACTATCAGTTACGTTAGTCGTACCTAATTATTCAATAGTAGATGTACTCTCTTATAGAATTTATAGATGATGATGGCTTATCATTTATGAATTCCCGGTGACTAACATTTCTTTTATGTATTTTTTCAAACATAATTTAAACTATTAATATAACGCGAAACAGCGCCAAGTTATGAAGAATGAAATGAGAAGTACGTATGTGTCACATCAGCGTAGCGGTAGAATGTCGGCCTTCGGAACCGGAACCCATCCGATAAAGGTTCGAATCCGGTTAAGGGAAACTTTCAAGCAAGTATAATACTTACCCAGTGAACTCTATACATACAGAGTTCACTGTACTTACCCTACTAAAATCGTCAACTTTCAGTTCAGGTAAAAACGGGTTGGTTCAAAAATTAAGTTAAATAATTACAATTATTACAGTTCTACGTAAAAATGTAGTTTTTCCCTTTTTTTGTACGGATGCTTAAATAATTGTTTGCATTGATAATTGCATTATGCATATACTTGGGTGACGACCTATAACGGTCGTAACTAACGTTCTAAAAGTCTTAAAGTGACGTAAAAATATGGTATTTATATTGCAAATCAATATTAAACCAATATTAATATCAACATTGTACCTATATTTATGGACAATATTGTACCTACCAAGTCTCAGAAATATTGCATTGTGATCGTTTTCAATACAGTACCAACATTGTATTGCAATATTGCGCCATTATTATTCATTGTTGCATTTCCAAGATTGGTCCATTATTGGGCTACTATATCGCGCCAATAAATGACAATATTCAACCAATATCGGTTCAACATTGCATTGCTCCTTGGGTACAAAGCAAGGAACTAATGAAACCCATTACTATATCGGAAAATAATTCAAATAACACAGATATTAATAAAGTGTCACGGGATCAAAATAAAAATTACGGCAATCGGAATAGAAACCGATCACAAAATAGAAGTCAATCAAACAATCAAAATTATACGAAAGCAACAAAATCAAGAAATAGCTCAGTGTCATGTACAAGGAATACAAAAATAAATTACAAAATACTAGGAATTGAAAATCTTTGTTTCAAATGTGGAAAAGCCAACCACAAATCAAATGAATGTTATATTGATAGGAAAAATTTAAAATGTGACTTATGTTCAAAAATTGGACATGTTGCAAAAGTCTGCATTACAACTCTTACCTACTAAAAATAAGCATACAAGAGTTCAGAATATTTCACAGGAAGTAAACCAAGACATTTCTAATGATACACATGTTTACGGAGTGAATATGGTGGAGTATTTCACATCAAACACCGTAGATTTACATGAAGTGACACATTCAGAAAAGTACATGATTACCGTAAGTTTAAATGGGAAACTCCATACAATGGAAGTTGATTCAGGTGCAAAATTTTCTATAGTAGCTGAAGATGTTTGTCGTGAACTGAATCTTGGCGTATTAAAACCATGTCCCATTAATTTTCGAACATTTTCAAATACTATCATCCCCTGTAAAGGAAAAATTGCAGTTACAGTTTGCTATAGAAATAGAAATATTTCGAATGAAATACATGTTGTACCTTCGGGTCACGAGTCACTTATAGGTAGAGACTGGATTAGAGGCCTACAACTCGAATTAAAAGAAATAGATAAACTATCACCAATAGATTCAAAAAGTTCAGGAGGAGCAATAGAATTATTTACAGTACAAGCTAAACATGAATTTCACGAATTTAAAGAAATATTTCAAGAAAAAATAGGTTGCATACCAAATTTAAAAATAACTTTAAATTTACGTCCAGGAGCTAAACCGATTTTCACAAAAGAGCGTAAAATACCATACGCATTAAGAGATCGCGTAGAAAAAGAATTGGATACATTAGAAAAAGCAGGTATTATCACTCCGGTACCTACAAGTGACTGGGGATCACCATTGGTAGTAATACCAAAAGCAGATGGAGGAGTAAGATTATGTGTCGATTATAAATGTGGAGTAAACGAAAGATTAGTATCTGCAAATTTCCCATTACAAAGAATTGAAGATGTGCTAAGCAGTTTACGAAATTCCAAATATTTCTGCAGATTGGATCTTTTCAAGGCGTACTTGCATGTACCTGTGGATGATGAAAGTAGCGCTATCCAAACTATTTCAACACACAAAGGCACATACAGAATGCATCGTCTCAGTTTCGGAATTAAAACTGCCCCTTCCAAATTTAACAGAATTTTGTCTCAAATTTTAAGTGGGTTACCAAAATGTGCAACTTATTTTGATGACATCCTAGTTCATGGATCAACTATAGATGAATGCCGTTATAATCTTCACCTGTGTTTAAAAAGGTTGTATCAATATGATTTACACCTTAATAGGAATAAATGTTCTTTCTTTTCAACAAAAATTGAATATTTGGGTCATATCGTTTCCGAAAATAAAATAATGAAATCTCCTGATAAAATGAAGGCAGTAGCAGAAATGTCTCGCCCAAAGAATGTGGATGAACTACGCCGCTTCATGGGAATGCTTACATACTATTCCAGATTTTTACCTAATTATTCAACGTTGTCATATCCTCTTCGTAGACTACTGGATAAAGGACAAAAATTCAAATGGACGTCTCTGTGCGAAATAACTTTTTTAAAAATGAAAAATGCTATGTGTAGTGATCTAGTACTGGTACCGTACGATCCAATATTACCAGTAGTGCTTACAACAGATGCAAGTCCAGTAGGGATCGCAGCAGTGCTTAGTCATGTAGTACAGGGCGAAGAGCAACCAATTGCATATGTGTCACGGTCACTTACCAAATCAGAAATGAATTATAGTCAATTGGATCGCGAGGCATTAGCAATTATATTTGCTGTTGCCCGGTTTTACGATTATCTGTACGGAAGACATTTTTTCTTGGTAACAGATAATGAACCTCTTTCAAGAATTTTTGCACAAAATCGAGCATTACCACAGATGACATCTGCTCGACTTCTCAGATATGCTTCTTTTTTATCAGGATTTAATTACACAGTTAGATGTAAGAAAGGAAAAGAAAATGAAAATGTAGATTGTTTGTCACGAAATCCTGTAATGCAAAGTTCTAAGTCCGACGACATTTTAATAAATGAAGAAGTAAATTACATTCACGAAGATTGTCTTTTTCAAATTTCAAGTACAACAATAACTTCAAAAATAATTGCAAATGAAACTGCAAATGACTCTGAATTGCAAGAAATATTAAATAAACTTCATTCTAACTCCGAAGAGTCACCTTACAATATCTCTGATGACATTATTTTCTGGAATGACAGAGTGGTAATACCTAAAACATTGAGAGATTCAATACTAACAGAATTACATGCCACACATATTGGGATTACAAAAATGAAACAGTTGGCACGACAATATGTGTATTGGAAAGGAATAGACTCTGAAATTGAAAAGCTCGTTCGAAGCTGTGAGAAATGCGCATTAGTAAGGAATAATCCTACCAAGGTAGAAGTACATCCTTGGGATGAACCTGCAAACAATTGGGAGCGGATACACATCGATTATGCCGGACCAATTGAAAACCATCATTTCTTAATATGTATGGATGCAAAATCCAAATGGCTAGAAATTCGAATAGTTAGAAATGCACCAACAACTGATGTCACAATTAATGTCTTGAACGATATATTTTCGTTCCATGGTTTTCCCAAAATGCTTGTTTCAGACAACGCTACAATTTTTACAAGCATAGAATTTAAACAGTTTTGCGAGGAGCGAGGAATATCCCAAAGATGGATAGCACCGGGACACCCAGCTACAAATGGGCTCGCAGAGAGAAATGTTCAAACATTTAAGAAACGATTAAAATCAGTAGCTAATGAGGTAGGAACCTTGTCAGAGAAAGTTAGAGAGATTGTTTTCCGTTATCGAACTACACACCGCTCGCCTGTGGCATGTCACCAGCAGAATTATACTTACAAAGAAAAATTCGAATAAAATTGGATGCTATTTTTCCTATCCATCCAAAAAAGCCAAAATTTAATGAAAAGGAAATTATACGTTCATTAAAAAAAGGGGAGAGAGTGCAAACGCGAATATATAAAAATAACAATAATATATGGGAGTTCGGTAAGGTTATAAAGCGTCTTGGATCGCGCCATTACTTGATTAACCTTGTCTCTGCAAGGAACATTAAGCGCCATATAAATCAATTAGTGTCAACGCGAGTACCTCCGTGTAGTGATAATACAAATGACTATAAAAAAGAAAAAATAAGAATACAACCAAAACGAACGGTAACATTCAATATTCCACGTGTTCCGGAAAGGTTGGAGTTGGTAGATCAAGGTGCAGCCCAAGATAATTTTCCAATGGCGGAGCCATCTATGGTAGAACAGGAAGTGGAGAGACCTATGGTAGAACAGGAAGTGGAGAGCTATTCGCCTCAATTACCACCGCTTTGTCATAAGCGTATCCGGCGCCCACCAGCATATCTACAGGATTATGAAGTGGGATAGTGTAAAACAAAGTGAACTTAAATTAAGTGGGGGAGATCTGTTATATCGTTAGATATAAATCAAGATAGTTAATGTTCATATGTTACTTTTTACATAGTTACAATTAAACAGTTAATAATTAAGTTGAATATAAAAAGAAAATGTTGTTGTCACATTCTTCATTTTACGTTAATAAAAGAACTTAATAATACCTGACCAGTAGGGGGGGGGGGGGCGAAGGGCGATTGATGAATGAAACATATTTCTTATTCCAAACTTGCTTTTATTTCATTAGAAACAGTAAATCAAAGTGTGTGATGATAAAACCAAAGGAGAAATTCGTGGTAACATTATTAGGGGTCATCACTGCGTTCTTTCGTCATAGTCGTTTTGGACAGGAGGGACCGCAGTTACTCGGTCTTATAGGCATTCCATCGGGCAGGTGTATTCCTCTTCATCTTCTTCATGGTCGAGGTGGTGCTGTATTGTAGTAGGAGGTAGGGTGCCGTGGTACCTCGAATGGTAGCAGGCTAGCAGGATTGAGACATCAGGCTGCCACAGACTTGCCGAATGTGTCGTGGGGATACTTGTTGAGAGATTTTTCCTTCGGCACCGTATCACTGAGGAAACGGTTATTCCCCTACTGTGCAATCTGCTTGTGAGTGCCTGAAGGACTGTTGAAGATTTCAGCAACGTATGCAACATATCGTATATACTTCTTGAACAGTTTAGCAAGTGCAACTTGTGGGTGGTATCAAATCCTGTGAAAGCGTGAATGAGCAGAATGAATATAAAAGTAACCATTGAGCCAATTGGAATGGGCTTGTCAAAATAAAGCTTGTTTATCTCTACATTATTTAGGTGTAACAATTTTTTTAAAGACCATTCCTCCGTCGAACAGTGCAAAGTATCCTTTTTTTGGGGTTTGCGACGCCATAGCTAGTAGGTATAAGTGTGGAGGTAGGTAGGTACCTACTTAAGTAGATAGGTACATAAAAACAAAAGTACTGGCTCAAAGGTACGAAATTTTAGTATGTTGCAAATTCAACCTTTGTTAATAACGAGTGTAAACTTTTATTATCAAGATTTGATTTTTGTAGACGCTAGAAACGATTTTGTAGCACATTGAGACTCATTTAAAACCAAAATTTTGTCCTGTTTTTTTGGAAACAATAATTAATTGCCACAGGCTCGTGGCTCGCTGTCTTTTGCCGAAGCGCTGACGTAAAAACTAGGTAATTAAAAATTGTTTTTAAAAAAAACAGGTCAAAATTTTGGTTTGTGTAAAACCTTTTTTGGTCTGTTCTATGACCCTTGACCACCTTTTAAAAAAAAATAATAAAATTACTACCTACGTCAATCAACATGTGTGGATTTCTATAGAAAATTTATGAATTTGCAATAAATGCCTACAGTTGTTATCAACATGTGTGCACTGTCGTCACATTTAGTAACGTTCTATTCTAACTGGATACGGTAAAAGGACGGGAAAACCTGATTGGCAGCGCTTTAAGAATCTATTTCAAATTGTAGGCATTTGATATCGCTTTTATAACAACCTTAGAAGTTTACGTGTCCGGGTCGGTGTCGTGGCTAAGTGTGGAAGTGTAATAAACGCATTCACTACCGTATTTTTTAAATTAAAAAAGTGTGTGTTGAGTGTTTGACAATTATAGGGACCACGACTCTACCCAACTCTGTGTTACGGTGAGTTTTTAACTAAGTACCTATACCTATAGACAGAGTATAGGTAGGTACCTACTACTTAGTCGGAATGCAATAGGTAATAACTTGCTTGCGTAAAGCGACATGCTAGATCGAAGATGTTTTACCTTTTGTAGAATTATACTTCATTATTCTCCAGGTTGACTAATTTATAAGTTATAACATAACAATCACATTCATCTTGTTTCGACTAAGTACACACCCACGTGCATCTACCGCTACCCTTAACAGCTCCCTCGATATACCTACTACCTACACTTTAATAAATTATCGATCGTTTTTTACCTAAATACCTAACTTAATATTTTTGCATTACAGATCCTAAGAGGCTAACTCAGCAAAAGGTAAGTCAATTTTTATTGTACCTATACCTAGGCATCGTATATCTACTTACATATGTATATCAAATCGCATCGAAAAAAAACATGAAGCTTCTATATAGTAATAAAATATAATGAACATGCAATTTGTAAAAATAGGTATCAATATGATCCACCTTTTTTAATATTTCAGTGATTTGTAGGTAGTACCATACCTACTTTTTGATTGATAGTTATCATAAAAGTACCTACCTATAAGTATTACTCAGATCGTGTTCCAAGCAAAATAAAATCATCTTACCTATATATCTATTAGGTATTTTTAAGACTACAATTTTAAATAGGTACGTACCTACCTATACTTAATTATATTTTTACTTTCCCGTGCATATACACACGTGTAGGTAGGTATATAGGTACACATAGGGAAAGTAATGTAATCGAAAAAAAAATCGAACTGGGGGTTTGATGAATCTCGACGTTTTTTTATAAATGAACTTAATTCGTATGACTTAGACCACTGTTTATATGTCTTTTAACACTTTTTAATATGAAGCGTGAATTTATTTTTACTTTTCTAAAGAAAATAGCTTTAATTTATACTTATTATTAAAAGTCTTGTCGCTTACCTACAATTTTAAACGTAAACGGGGAAGTAAAAAATTAGTAATATCCCTGGTTTCATTTAGGTACATTCATACAGTACCTCCTTACATCTGCTTAGGGTAATAAATCTAGAAAGACCTACCATATTCTTTTTATCATTAACCGCAAGTGGGGAGTTCTTCTGTAAATGGGGATTATGAATATTATGATGATTCAATATCTTTCAAAGCCTTAGAACCCATTCTATTTGTATAGGTAGACAATATGGGCGCCCGTAGAAATTTTCTCAAAGGGTGGAGGCATATTAAAAAAAGTAAAAAGATAAGCAATCGAATCTGTTAGATATTACCTACCTACCATATTAATGTTAGGTATGTAGGTACCTATATACTTACCTATATAATCGCACAAAACTACAAAAGGAATAATATTGACATAATATATCTACGTAAAATGGCATATTTGGCTTATTTGCTTCATAGCGCTGAATATGAAGTTTGTTCAATCCTGCTATTGAAATGTGTTGTTTCTTATTTGGATAGGTACCTACCCTATTAGAAACTATTTGTTTTGCTCACTCAAATTATTTCTACCTACGGCAACGAGTGGGCGAAAGTAGTGAGTGGTAATAAATAATACTTTCGCCACTGGTGGGTATAGGTAGACAGAGCCGGTCTTAGGGTTTGCGGGGCTGTGTGCAAAAATAAATGCGGGGCCAGGAAAAATAACTTTTATTTACTCATTATAAATGTACAGGGTGTACAACTAAGAAAGGAAGCCGGCCATAACTCGGAAACTATTTGAGATAGAACAGTGAAATCAAAAATCTAACAATAAATGTGCCCAAGAGAAAATGCTGGAAATTATTTTCAACTTCCTACCATTGGCATCAGATGGCGTTTCACTGATTTCAATTTGAAATTCCCATTTTTTGGGCAATTTTCCTCAGTAAGGAATTTAAAAAAATATATTCATTGTAAACTAGTGATGAATGTGCAAAACTTTGTTTAATGAATTTTTACAATTGCTGTCAAAATAAAGGGGGGGGGAACTAAATTACGTGTTACTAGAAAAAAAACCGTGTAACTTCGAAACGGATAGCTTGAATTTGTCAAGATTGGTCTCGATGTAAAGAGAATGCTTGGTATTACCAAAAAAATCCAAAACCACAACAATTTCTTATCTGCGTCTACCAATAGAGGGCGCAACTTGTTGAAGGAACAAAATTTTCTAAAAAAATTCAAATGGTACCAAATATTTTTTTCACTGCTATTGAAAGGAAAATTAATAAGGGAGTAATTTAAAAAAAAAGTTATCTCAATAGCTCGTATAGTACCGAAGATATAGTCACAAATGTGGTAATATAAGAGGCAATTTGAGGTATAAACACCATTTAATAAAAACATAACTATAAAAATAAAATCACAGAAAATTCAAAATTTACGAAACTATGTTAAGAGAAACAAAAAAAACAAACCTAGCGCGGGGCTGGCCTAACCGCGGGGCCGTGTGCAGTGCACACTCCCCCCCCATATATCCGGCTCTGTAGGTAGCTTTGCATTACAAGCTACGAAAGCTTTTCATTGCGAGGTGTTTATAAATGGGCGAGGCGTAGCGTAGCGGAACCGAGGCTATATTTATATAGAAACATCGAGCACCTGAAAGGACTTTCGAGTTTTGTAACGTGTACGTGTAGCGACGTATGTAGCGTGTTATAGATACCTACATTCTCATTCGCCTTGTATTTTTAAATTTCAAATAAGTAAGTATAAAACTTATAGTCCAGTCAACGAACGGCTGAAATTGAAATATTTAATACCTACCCCCGCAAACCGGATATTTAGGTGTAGGTAGTATCCTTGTTTATATACCTTAAGGTATATAAATAAGGGTAGTATCTAAATACCCCAGGTACTAAATCAAAATTTGCAAGGCAAAAAACGTTCGGAAAGCATGAAAAATTGATAAAAAACGGTGGAAATTCCTGTCTATTTTGCCTTTTGGCTTTTTCACTATAATTTAAAAAACAGTAAGTTATATCGAAAAAATTTCAGTATAAAAGTTGTAGAGTGGACGATTCTGCGTCCGAGTACCTAAATCATTAGGTAGGGTAAAAAGAACATTCGTTTTCTGTCGGTCATTCGGTTTCCTGAATCCAGTTTTATTGGTTTAATGTTCCTAAAGCATTAATATGCGAATCCGCGGTTTATCCATTAAAATCAAGAATCCTATATTCGACAAAGGATCTCACATACAAATCTTTCTAAATTTCTCTGTAAGATTCTAAGTACCTACCTATACCTACCATTTTAGGTAAAAACCATTTTCTATTATAAATTCCTTTGATTTCAAAAACGAAATTAAGAACATCAGTAAGTATTATTAACAACCATATTCTTCTTTCATTAGATGTGGTATCTCTATTTAGAAATTTACCTAGGTACAGATTTGGTAATTAAAATTATACTTAAATGAAAAATGAAAAGTCTAAAATGTAACCCAGGAGCATTTTATTGAAGGCATTAAACAGTAAAATATCAAAATTAATTCTTTAAACAGAATTAAACGGGTGTTCCATGGGTTCATCATTATCACCTAAAATTGTTAATTTAGTAGGCATCTAATATGGAATTCATCTCTTTTCAAAATTGAAGTTTTTCGTCATCATTTTACTTCAGTAGGTAATGTTGATGATATCATCAACAAAAGACAAAATTAATGAAGTTTAGAATGTTTTAACAATTTCCATCCCAAATGACAGTTTACCGTTCAATTAGAAAAAAATAACAAATTACTGAGATACACTTGTTATAAGAGATGGAAGCTCCATAAAATTTTCGACCTTAATAAGAAAATTGGAAAGTAATGGGATCAAATGTGACTTGGAAGCAGAAAAATCTTCTCTAAAAATCTGAAATATTTTAAATTTTATTAATAAGTAGATACATAAGTAATTCCACTAATTTTTTATTTTAAATGTAGGTACCTAAGTGTAAATGAGTGTCGACACTACCTGTCATTATCAAGGGTGCAGATTGTGATAGATTAAAATTAAACAGGGGTTGTTAAGATGGGTCTATATCACAACGGCCACTGATCATAACGCCCACCCCGGTTTTTGCTATTTCATAACGGCCACCTTGATCACAACGGCCACTAATATTATTTGATCATAACGTGAACAAGGTGGCCGTTATGATCAAATAGTATTAAGGGCCGTTGTGATCATAGGTGGCCGTTATGAAATAACAATAACCTAGGTGGCCGTTATGATCAGTGGCCGTTGTGATCAGGTCCCGTTAAGATACAAATAACATAAAATTCCTACAAAGTATTTAGAGAAAATTAATTCAATTACAATAAATAGGTATTTTTATTGGAAAATACTTTTCCTCTTGTATACCTACCTACTGCTTATTATACTGGTTAGTTGTTAGAAGTTAAACTAGAGTTCCTAGGAACTCTGTTAAACCGCTCTAATGCGCCTCTTTATTAAATATCTACTAAGTAGATACTAAATTTTTACATAGGTAACAAATTAATAAGAAAATTTCATTGGCTTAACCCTTATCCGGGCAACGTGTGTCTGTTGGACACAAGCTGTTAAGAAATGCTCTATTAAAAAAAACAAATTGACTTGGGACATTGATATTTTTTGTATTCCTCAATTACATGAATAACTAAAGATTCGTATAAAGAAAAAAATATTATTTCAAAATATAAGGGAAATAAAAATTATTGTTTTCATTAGTTACACAACCGTATAAGATGTGTCCATTGGACACATACCTACTTTTTTTTCATCTACTTAGCAGCGGCTACGTTGTTATAACTTATAAGTGAAACAAAATGTCAATCGTATACATAAAATTGTTGTAACTGTTATTAAAAAAAAAAATTTATTTCAAAAATAAGGGAAATAAAAAGTATTGTTTTCATTTGTTACACAACCGTATAAGATGTGTATATTGGACACATACTTGTTTCATCTACTTAGCAAGTGAAACAAAATGTCAATCGTATACATAAAATTGTTGTAACTGTTTTTAAAATAATTCAGTTAATAAACTAATACATAATATACTTTATTTTACGTAAATATGTAACTAGAACTAGCGTTGCAAAAGCGTGTGTCCGGGAGACACGTTGTCCGGTTGTGTTACAAAAAGACCTTGCCCGGATAAGGGTTAAATGATATATTGAGGCGTGTTCCGTGTTGTATAACTTGAGAAACTGTGATAAAATTTATCTATATCTATAGTGTCAACGTCAACACCCTTTCATAACGTCAGATCGTCTTCAGTGCACTCTAAATAAGACTATGTAAAAACAAGACATGCGCAAATAGTACAAAGTAGTAGATTAAGGAAGGCGTGTCGATTGATAAATTGTAATATATTTAGTGCTCGCTAGCCCTCCATCAAAATCAAACAGGATCGCCCTGCGCCCTTAACGCACAATGTTCATATTTCATACTAAAAAAGAAAATAAAAAATACCGAACATTTTATTGGCTGAAATGATACATTATGGCAGTGATGAGTGATGATGAGTGATATACCTACCTATTAAAATTTATCTACATATACGTCTGCCTATATACTATCCTTCCCGTTCCCAACAAATTTTTAATGGTAAAATAAATGATTAGGTACTTTATTGCCGATTGATGAGTTATAGGTGTAGGTACATATACAATATGGAAATGTGTCCATTTTCATAAAATTAGATCGTCCCAACGGACCGTGTTCTTATATTTACACATATGTGTCGATGTCGACAATAAATATCTGTAGGTACAATAGGTAACCAAGAAAATTATAGAAAATAGGTACCCTTATGGCTATAAAAGAATTAAACGAACGGTTGAAGACAAAAAAAAGGCAATTTACCTAACAACCTAATTTAAAAGTTATACGTACCTAGGTATAGAACTTCTGTGACGTTTTCGAGTGTGATATTAAGAAATTACGTCAGTTAAAATATACAGGGTGGGCCATTGAAAAGGAAACACGCCTATTTTTGGACACTTAGACCGGTTTCTTAAAAAAACGCTCGGACACGTCGATTCTTGATTTTTGGGGGACAACTTTTGATGTCAAAGTTGACATTAACAGATCAACCCCCTAGCCCCAGCTACAGCTACCCCTAACTCAAGAATTTAAATAGGGAAAGGGGGTCGAGCGACCACTCATTTGAAGCGTCGTTCAATTCTTTATGCGACAAGCATGACTAAAATTAGATTTATTCAATTTTTTACTCTATAAGTACCTACCTAAAAGCAAAATATTAAAAATAAAAATTTACTTACGGTTTCGTTTGTTACTTACAGTTTTTTAAAAAATTATATAAAGGTGCATATTGTACCATTGTAATCCGAAAAAAATTTTCTATCCAATAGGAGAAAAAAGGTATACCGTTAAATTTCATTAAAAAATAGCCCCACGTCTCGTCCGGCTGAATCGGAATTAAATTTTTGTAGGGTAAAAATTGTATAAAATAAACCACCTTCCAACTGACAGACCTACCTACACCTACAATCCTACATCGAATAGTCACTGAGAGATTGAGTGCACAATGTTAGCTGAAAATTTTCTTGAAATCGTTTCTAGAACATGGAGAGGGAACCACTACCATCCGCAGGGCAACTTCTGCAATTCACCCCTTAGGTTCCAGTCATCTCACCCCGAGTCTCACCCCTATTTTTTAAATTGCACTATCCCATGTGTGACATATCATTGGAAAGCCCTTTAAAAATGGTACTAAAAAAATCAGCACTAAACAAAATGTGAATTAATCGATTATTTTGTTGAAAAACGCAAAATAAAGTTTCAGTAACTTTAGTTGTATGTTTTCGTATCTATCGCTACTAATATCAAATCAAATCACTACTTCAAAAAGATCGTAAAAAATTATGATCTGTAGATGTGTAAGTCAAAAAATACAAAATATAAAGATAAGCTGTTTTTGGAAAATAGTACCTACCCAATTTGAGATTTAAAACAATAAATTTGAATAAATTGATTTAAAAACTATTTTTCGTATTATTTAAAATATAATCCATTAATTAACATTTTGTTTGGTACTGATAAATACTTAGGTAGCATTTTTAAAGAGCTTTCCAATAATGTATTACACATGGAGCAGTGCAATTAAAAAAATAGGATTGGGGTGGCTGGAACCTACGGGGTGAGTTGCAGAAGATTTCTATATGAGTCATATGGATTTCCCTCGATGTTCTAGAAACGTTTTCGAGAAATTTTACTTACCTGTTACACTTTCGAAGATATGGTCTGGCAAGTTTTCAAATTGACACCTAGTATAAACAATAAGCTTAATTAACCCCGTGCCTATCACAGCACAAATATTTAGCAATATAATGTGCAAACCATTGGATCAACTAGAAAATCCGGGCTCAATTATATTTCTAAATCATCTTGTAATGAAAATTATAATCAATTATACTTTTGAGGAGGATCTTAATTTGTTTCTTCTTAATTTTAAGAAATTACATGTATGTACTTAAAATTTTAAATCTCCAATTACTTTACGTGTTGATAATGTTTATTGCGTTTTTGGTTTAGTGTTCCATTTAATGGAAATTGAATAATTTTCTTAAATTAGGTACGCATGCAGCCAAGTTTTTATAAAGAGTTCCGTACAAATGTTTGAAGGAAACAAGAAATTCTTAGTCAACTGCTTGTTAAATAATTAACAGATTTACTCGTTCGTTGATCTGTGGCTGTTACTCTTTCAACTGAATCCATTCTTGGTAAAATTAGCGCTGGGTTCTGAACTGTTTGCGATTGAAATATTGAGATTGTACCACATATAAACAGGCTGTCGCATTTACCGAAAATTTGCAATAAACGAGAAAATTTTTGATTAATTCAATACATGGTTGTCTAGCGCTCAGCCCACGGTTCACAGTTCACACACATTCACGTTTCTGAATTTTCGCTTGTAGTTTTGTTCACTTCTACTCAATCCCTTAATCCGTCTACGATTATTTTTTAAACATAAATGGTGGCCTTTGGTGTTAACGCAAACGTAGCAATAGTACATTACAATGTAAGTGATGAAAATGACTGATTTTTCAACGAGCAATACATTATATTATATTCACGAGCGATAGCGAGTGAGGATAGTATTGCGAGTTGAAAAATCGCACTTTCATCACGAATTGTGTACCTATACTATTTTTTCCAACATCGCAAAAATGAGTCTCAATTTCTTTATAATTATTTTACCCTCCTATTTTCCTCATTACATTGAGTGATGAAAGTGTCATTTTCATAAGCGATGTTGGAAAAAATTAATTTTTCACTTCGATATAAAAGTTTTTATCACTAATTGTGGAAGTTACACATACACTATAAAGTTACAAGTAGGTTTTTGCCCAACTTCCACTACAATTATTATAAGTAGATATAGAAAAAGACCACCCCCTGTTCATAATTTTAATCCTCAATGGCTAAATGCTTTTCTACACTATTGACATTTGAAGTATAGTCGTAGGTATACATTTTCAAAAATTTCAATTGTTTATCTCCTCTATGCTAAATTGAAATCTATCATCTCTTTTACTTCAAAACTTGCGTGAAGATCGATTAACTACGCGATAAGGGTTCAAATTTAAACAAATAGGTAATTCAGAAAACAATAGGTCTGTGTCCAATATTCGATGCTTAGACTTTCTTTTATTTCTCCATTAAAATGCATGGATTATAATGAAAAAATCGAAAATCGTTATTTTCTTCAAACTTAAATATTTTCCATGCTATTCGTCGTATCAACAAGTTAACATAATTTTACTTCCTGCAAGATATTGTAGATATAAAGACAGAGGCGGATTCAGACTCGGTTTTCAGTAAGGGCAATCAGTATTGTAACTAATAAAAACATAGGTTTAGGCAAGATGCCGATTGCGAGGCTAGTGAACCCAAAGTAGTAATTTTTCAAAATTTCAAGGTCACATGTTAAACAAGTACCCTCAAAATAAACCTTAACTCTAATATTATATTACACTTTTAAATAAACTTTGATTGAAAAATAAAATTGCAGTGACCGCTACATTTTTAATAATAAGAAAAAAACTCCGCTTCAGTAGCAGTGAGCGGACGAGTCCAAATCGGAATTTGCGTGAGCGTACTGAATAATATATTGCTAGTTTTTTAAAACTTTTTTAGAGGTAGCACCACAAAGCAAATATAATATAATAAATGTAATATTTATGTTGTATAAATGTATATATTTATATTAATTATTTTGTACATATTTTTAAAAATTTAAAAATTAAGTTATTATATTCTCAGTCCGGGCAATTGCCCTCATTGCCCCTCGCTGCATCCGCCACTGTATAAAGATATTCGTCATCTAGAATAATTCTCCGCATATAAGACAATAAGTTGTATTTTTTAAAATGGGAAACATGTTTAATTTGCAGAAAGTAAAATTATCTATAACTTTTTCTTTAGTAACTTTTTGATGAAACGAATAGTGTGGAAGAAAATAGGTAACGATTTTCAATTTTCGTTGAGCAATTTAGATGTGAACTGTTTCTTCTTCCGAACAAAAGCCATGACAACGATAATGACAGATCACAAGGCTGCTATATGTAACAGATTTTTCATCAATTTTTTTCAATACCTCGGTTAAAATTTGAAACTCCCTCGTATTATGCAATCTTCTGTAAATCCGTACATTTATATTTCTGCGCAATATGGTTTCTTTAAGTAGGTACATACATTTTGCGGTAATTTATTACGGTGGCCATAATGCTTAGCAAAAACTGCGTGGATTGTAACATTGCCATATTATGCAAAAAGTAAGAGAACATAAGCTTAGGAGGGATAATGGAAATGTAACCACCTTATGATGATAAGTTATCAAATTGTCTTTCATATACAAAAGGTCTCCCTAAAATCTTTTATAAATGAAATTGGAAACTTTTCAAACTTCCGAAATTAGGTCCACAAAAGCCTATAGAATAGATAATCCCAAAGACTAGGTAAATATGAATAATAAATTAAGATTATTCAAATTTAACTGTAGAAATACGTACAATAGGAAATCTGATTCGTATTGGAGAATAAGAATACAATCATTGGAATGAATATGGTGTACCTACCATATTCTTTAAGAAAATCTTCCTGCATACCAATCATAAAAAAAAAGAATAGTAGTAGTGGAAGGACATTTGTAATTGAAAATTGGTAAAAGATTTTTCCGCAAGAACGCATATAATGCTCACTATGTTAAGCAATATGGGCTTGTTATTCCAAGACATAATGACCGATATATTTTCTATTTACTGTGATTTTCTACTCCATGGATAAATAAGCAATGGTACACAAATTTGATCAAATGAAAACTATTTAATGGTAATAACAAAATCAACAAATAATTCCACTCAAATATTTATTTTTACATACAAAATAAAAATAAGAACTTGAGTGGAATTACTTGTTGTTTTGTTATTACAATAAAACAATCTAATTTTGGAATCAAATACAAACTTAAGTTTAATAAACAACTTTTTTAACGATCTTTTACATAATTAGGTAGATATATGTACCTATGTAGCAAATTAATGTTAATCAAACGATTGCATTTTCATTCCAAAATAACACAATTGAGCCAACTTGAAAAGATTTTTTTCAGCATTGAATTGTTCCATAAAATTCTTAATTAAGTACGTGAATGTTTTCCGTTTTTACATCAAAATTATGACCTAGAAAGATTCGGGCTTATCATTTGAAAATCCTTCTTTGCTTTGAAATAAATCGAACTCAAAGTAAAAAAGTATTTAGGAACGCTAATTAAAATCTTCAGAGTTTTCATTTCGTGTACCTACCTACCTAATCTGTATCTACTTCGGGAACCTTACTTTATTAAACGCAAGAGTTTTCAGGTATTTTAGGGAATTAGATCAAAGATTTATTATTAACGGCGTAAACAGATTTAAAGGATTTGGAAAACAATTTGTTTAATAATTCACCAAAAGATGTCTCCCATAATAGTTAGGATCCCAGCTGTTGTCATGGTAACGAGAGCTCCGCTTCAATCCTTTCTGCGTTGCGTTGCGTCTCGCGATTCGCGTTTGTTTGCAACTTCGGCTTATGTTCTCAGTTATTTTAAAGTCCGTGTCCGAGAATGCTCGCGGGATATTTTTAAATTTCGTTGTGTTTACATTCAAGTGTCATACATGGAAAACCAAAAAATGATGTAAACGTAAGTACGGAACTTTAAAAAATTCATTTTTATATCGAACCACCTGTAAAGGTTTAATGGGGATGCATTTTTTCACGCTCACTTATAAATGTCAATATACGCACCGATTAGAGTTAAACAAAATTGATGGGTTAAATTGTTTAATGTTCGCCCGATTTAATTACACGTATATTTGCGTGTTTAATAGCGCCCACGTTGTCTTCTTTATAATTAAATCTTACTCTAATCATTTGATCATTTTTGACGTAGGAGATGACTAAAACTCTTAATTAAAGTTGCTCTTGACCTCTTAACCTATTGTTAAACTATTATTTCAATGGAAGTTAACTATTAAATGTAAACCTACGATTTGTTAAGCGAGAACATTTTTATCATAATTGAAATTTAATGCCAAAAATTAAAGAGATTAATGCGCTGGAAGTGTGCGCTTCCTCATTTTAATTAATTATAAATTATTAGGCGCGCTCTAATTTCATTCTTCTTTAAAAGTTCGAATGGAACGGAAAGTATTTTTCACCAGTGATAAACCTTCCTTATTAAATATGTAAATTTGTATATGGAAACGCTCTACGCGAACGCGATTAGATCAAAATCGAAAAGAAGATAAATGAAGTTGTATACCGCATTGCGCTACCTTGTAATCTATAGGTACCTCGTTTATTTTGTCGCATGTCCTCCCCGAATCTGTGATACAGATTGTTGGCAATTTCCGTTTGATAAATTCGAGTCTACATGCAGAAGTGACGGTAATTGATAGCTGACAGGGGGTAATAACAGTAACTGATTCGTGATTTATTCGTCATTGTCGAACGTGGTGCTAGAATTGTAGTACTTAATGGGATGTCAGTATAAGAATGATATAGGTAGTGTTGAAATTAATACTGACAGGTATAAGCTGACGATACTGATATGATTAACAGGTGAATTTATATGAATAGGTAAAGTATAATTTTGGCAGTGAAATGGAAAAGAAATGCATAAGATTGTTGAAGTTTTCTTTTAAAGTTATTGATCTAATGACGTTTGTGGATGAAAAATGAAATTGGATAGTAGGGTCCCAATGTCCGAATTCATTTGCAGAAATTGTTTTAACAGCTAGGGTAAATTCACGATTGGTTCGGGTTCGGGTTATCTCTTGTAAAAGCACTCCATGTAGTTTTCTTACTTTAGCATTATGGTGATCGAACCGACAAATAATTTTGCTTCACAGATGTTCAATATTTCAGGTTTCCTCTTAGCGTGAACTATTCTGTTTGTAATATACATATGTATCTGTTAGTTCTTATTTCAGATGGATCGCATTTTTTTACCGTATTTGCATCCGTAATAGTGACATACTAACATGCAACTGTCTTTGAATGTTATTAATAAGCTGTATTCAGCGATTTGTTTTTTTAAATGGTTAAAGAATTCTTGTGGCTAAACATGAAGTTAATGTTGACCTTTTTATAAATGAGGATCTAGCGATATGTTTGCTCCTATATTCACGGTTAATATGTAATGATGTATTGTTGCAGTTTTGGACTAACGTGCATTATATCATTTATGTTCTTCCTTTTGAACTCTTTGATTACGTTGATTAAGGACCATTTATAGGTTTGTAACATTTTTGATATTTTTATTACTCATCGACAACTCTTCTCCATCTTAGTTTTTGGTCATTTGCGAAGAATTTCTTCCCTACTTCTAATTCTTTGTCGCCAAGTAGGCTCAAACCATCCTAAACTGAGACTTTAATTCAGCAGGGGGTTATTTAAATTTGTCGACCCACAGATCAAAGGTTAAAAACAAAAAACTTACCATCAACAAGGGTTTAATAAGACCATAAAAATTTAAACTAGAAGTTTTTATTTATATCAATGTAATATAAAATTGTGTAAATTTCAGTAAATACTGGTTTAATTCGTTCTGCTTCTTTAGTCTATTTCTTCGTAGTTTTATAATAATAATAATAAATAATAAAATTATAAGTTGGGTATATAACGCTTATGACATATGCCATATTTCTCGTAAGTATATAAAATATAGCTATAATTAAAATCTTCTGGTGCAAATGATGGATCAAAAATATGGTCGCTCCACCAGTTGCTACGAATTATTGGACGAGATCAACGGAGACTACGACTTTTTATCAAAAGCTAGATCGCGAAAAATACAACAATCGAGTAGGAATTCTCTGAAACAAAAAAAAAAGCAAAAATTGTGAAGCTAAATGTGGAGATTATGCTAATTTGTTCTTTAGACTTGAGGGAGATCATGTATATTCTAAATTTGTCCCTCCTAGTCAGGGATTAACTAAGGATTGTATCTGGAGTATCGAAAAAGCTGTAGATTAGTAAGGAAGCGTTTGCGGACCTATGTTTATATGAACTTTTAGTTATGATTTATGAAATAACCCAAAGAATCACCCCCTTCCGTATGTACCTACGTGACATTTAGGAACACCCTGTATATTTGGATAACCACTAAGAAAAACCATTATATTGTATATTAGCATTTAGTAGAGTTAGTGATACACTAAGCTAAGTCGCATTCAAAACAGACTTAAATAAAATGAAAATGTTGTTGCAAGTTGATGAAGATTCATATTCTGCAACGGCAAACAGTCTTTCATGCACGAGCTGTTATTATCACTATATAATAACCGAGACGTGTGTATATGTTTGTGTTGCTGTGCACTTTTCCGACAGTTGCCGAATCCTGACGAATGCGGATGTGATATTTTAAAACCAAAGCTATTATAAATTTATAACCTACAAATTAATGCTACAATTATAGATACCCCGCAAACCACGTAAATATCTGCACTAATTTTTTCAAAGTAAGTTTTAAACATTTTAGTATAAAAGTCCGTCATCTTATTCAAGCGGTATTTGTGCCTAATAAATATATTTTCTTTACTTAGAAAATACGTTCAAAGTTTCCTTATGGAGATTACGTGTAAAATAGAATTCGCTATTTGTGCTTATTTTTGGGTGAAAATTTTGTGTAATCATGCAAAGTTTGTCTGTCCGAGGTCCTTAACCCATTTCGAACATTAAAACGATGCCAGAAAGTATTTTCGCGAAAAGTATCGGAAACTTTTTCTCGATAACATGGAAATGTAATTATTTCAAGTTGAAAAGTTATTTAAATGATGAAAAATGATTCTATTATGCCTCGCGTTAACATTTTCATGGTTAAAATGATGTAAAAAGTAGCAACAGCATTCATCGTAGACTAATTTATGTGTCCCGATACCTTCTTTCGGTAACTTTCGAAATGTACATGTTTGTGTGCTTATTTCGAATTTAGAGATTTTGAACGATGGACGATGTCGTAGGTAACATATATAGTCGAATGTTTTCACCGAGAAAAATGTTTTTGTCTACATATTTAACTTAATATCTATTGATGAAAGTAGGTGGCAAGTGTATTGTTACGTTACACTATACCAAAGAGAATACCTATACTTTGACTATACTTCTAAATATACAACTTATATTGTAATTAAGAGGAAGTAAAATCCATATTTACTGCCGTACATATGCGTGTAAATGGTGGCCTTTAGTTAGTGAAATAAACAAAAATTTGAAACTGTTTAAGGTAGAGAAGGTCTTTCTATAAAACAGATGTTATGCAACGTTAGACCAGCTTCTATTTGTACATTTTATGTTTTATGGTATTTTTAGTTTTACTATGGTTAAAGATGAATGTTAAAACGTTCTCCCTAAGGCCATTCGTATTCCCAAAAAGTTGCCAGTGTCCAAATTGAGTTCTTTTACATTCAACATTCATTCTAAACTATCCTTATGAAGTTCACACGGAATTTGTTATATTTTCGTTAATTTTTGGGCAAAGACTATGTGCAAAGACGTAATTAACATTGTGAAAGGGCCATTATGTATCTTTGGTGTCTCAAATCTATTCCAAAAAGTTTGCATTTTACATTTTTTTTAATAATTGGTAAAAATTTACTATAGGTAGGAACGAATTCGTATATCTTTACCAAATATCAACCCATTTTTGTGATTTTTACGTCAGATGTAAGTAAATGTAATCCTTTATTTTAGTTACTTTAATAACTTGCTAAATTTCAGATACCTACAGGGTCAAAAATCTGAAAAGGTACAAAAATGTAAATTTTTTTTCTTTTTTCAAGCAACTAAGCCAGCTCAACAAGGTGTGATATTTTAAAACAAAAGCTATTACAACCTACAATCACAGATACCCCCTCCCCCCAAAGCATGCAAAACGTGAGAATCGCGTGTACCCCCGTTTATAACAAATAACAACAAAACTTTGCATAAAATGTATTGAGTTGTGTCCAACTGCACAAAAAATAAATGTTTGTACAAAACTCGAACTTTTACCTATAAAATATTACTTGTATTATTCGCTGTAGAATTTATCTTCTTCTTCTCCCTTATCAGCGATGATGATTAAAAAGCACATTTTCAACATCGCTTCCTGAAACTCAAACGGTAGCTTTCATGCTTAGTTTTTTCATACTCTACAACTCTACAAGTCTGTTGTTGTTATTGAAAAGTAATTTTATTGATGTCTGCAACACAGGATCAGAAGTTTCCTGAGTTGGATTGAAATTTAAAGAAAACCTAACGATGAGGGTATTTAATATTATTACCACGATCATAAGATTTGCTATTCGCCAACCGCCATTTCGATGATTCAATTAGCTATTATTGAGGAAAACTAGTTAGTGCACTAACGTCACTTACTAAGTTTTGATAGCAGTAGATTCTAAACCTAAACGTTTCTTATCGACAATTTTTCTTCGCACCCTTTACATTTAAACGCTTCTAATCTTTATCAAAGTTTTTACTGCAAATAAGAATGAAGCGTGATTTAATTTAAATAGTTTTTGAAAAACTAGAGAAGAAAGTTATGCTTTTTCCAACTCGAGCTCAAAGTTTCACACACGAGCGTAGCGATTATTTATCTGTTTAATGAATTTAAAATTGTTCAATAAAATACGCCAAATAAAAAAAATAGTATAAGAAACACCTTTCATAACCATAAGGCGCTTCAACGCACTCATCCATTAGAAAACTCGCCACCGTAGCGCTCGTTTTCTAAACTTGGATTCGTGCGTTGAAGAGCGCCTTATGAAACTAGTTTCTTAATCTACAGGGTGTCTCACGGTGACCGTCGGTTAGAAGTATATCAAGAAATGTGAAAGCTAGAAATTTGAAATTTTGCACATGCGACATGGAGTGTTTAATCTAATAAATAAAAATATTTTCCAAATGGCAGCACTTCCGGAAATACCGGAAGTGAGCATCAACTTCCTTATTTTAAATACAAATCAGGCAATTTTTTTTCACATTCTGATGTGTCATAAAATTTTTAGTAAGTATGCTTAAAATAATCGGCGTATCAATTTTGATTGTTGAGAAAAAAAATTTTTTTCACTGAAAAATGTCAAAATCGTGTTTAGGAAATAAAATTTAAAGTCGAAAGTGGTAAAAGTTAGGGAACTAGGATTTTAGGTTTTCAATGTCAAAAGATTGAGACACAATTGTCTGTAACGGATAATAAAAAATTGCCCGCGCTTATGTATCTATTTGACGTTATTTCCAGACTTAAGAAAAACTTTAAAAAGTTTCTTTTTTTTAACGGAATGCCTATTTAATTATCGGCTCATTCGATGTAGAAATAAATTTCCTTTAAATTGATATACCATGTTCCTATACCTAAAATCAATGATTACAGAGTTATTTACATTTTTCTAATTAAATTAATAATTACATACTTTACAAAACATGGTTGGCTTTGAAAATTTTCAAAAAATTTTTATTCAAATGTTTATTATGCTTTTATGATTATTTAAAATTCTATCTATGCAACTTCTTGACTCTCTTTCCGCCGAACGAACAGAACTTTCAGGGAAAACATTAAAATATCCCAATAGATTGGTTTATACAGCGTCATTGGGGACAATTGGCTTTGCCAAACTTCGTGGCACATTTACTTCACCCAAATTTAGAAAATTCTTTTCAATCATCCTGATTTTTCGTTCTGTCATTGTAGGTAAATGCGGATATCTTTCGTTAAAGTGTTGAGTGATTCTTTATTCAATAGTTAAAGGTTCTGCAGGTCCGAAAAGTAATACGAGCAGACTCGCCATGAATGTAAAACAAATTTAGAATATCAGCGTTTGTGTATTCCATATTTCCCAATTTAAAACAAATATTAAGCGCAAAAATCAAAATTCAAACAGATAACATTGATAACAAACGTAAATGTAGCGTAAAATTTCAAACTGACAACTGTCATCATAAGAAACAATTGAATAAAAATTGTTTGAAAATTTTCAAAGCCAACCATGTTTTGTAAAGTATGTAATTATAAATTTAATTAGAAAAATGTAAATAACTCTGTAATCATTGATTTTAGGTATAGGAACATGGTATATCAATTTAAAGGAAATTTTTTTGTACATCGATGATAATTAAATAGGCATTCCATTTAAAAAAAATAACTTTTTAAAGTTTTTCTTAAGTCTGGAAATAACGTCAATAACGCGGGCAATTTTTTATTATCCGTTACAGACAATTGTGTCTCAATCTTTTGACATTGAGAACCTAAAATCCCATTTCCCTAACTTTTACCACTTTTGACTTTCAATTTTATTTCCTAAACAAGATTTTGACATTTTTCAGTGAAAAAAATTTTTTTTCTCAACAATCAAAATTGATATCTACGCCGATTATTTTAAGCATACTTACTAAACATTTTATGACCGGTATTTCCGGAAGTGCTGCCATTTGGCAAATATTTTTATTTAATAGATTAAACACTCCATGTCGCATGTGCAAAATTTCAAATTTCTAGCTTTTACAGTTCTTGATATACTTCTAACCGACGGTCACCGTGAGACACCCTGTATGTATATGTGTTTGATCTTGACTACAAAAACGTATTCGAATGTACAAAATTTGCATTTATAGGGTTGTCGACAATCCACAACCTATGTAGTAATTTTACTCTCTTCTCTTACTAGTTACTACAGTCATAGCCCCTAACTTAATCGTTTTGGCACGGCTCAAGGGGAGGTTTACTCTATCCCATACGAAGGGATTCGCAATGAACCCTTTTTTGAAGTTTCATTAAAATGTTTTAGTGCTACCGAATTGGAATCCACTAAATTTATCTTTAATGTTAGCTGAAAATTTCCTTTAAAATAGAATAGTCGATTTCATTTTATTCCGTATGTATTTCAGTCTCAAGTAGCGCGTCTAATTTCCAAGAAACATAACGTGTACCTAAACTAGAATCGCATTACAGCCTTTGAACTGCCTTGACTACGCACTGAAAATTCATAATATTTGAAATGAATGTTTCAGTGTGCCATTATTATTACATTTCTGTATTACATGTGAAGAAACGACGATCAGCAACGTGGAAATTAATTCTAAAGCTTCTTCCTCTAGTAGTTTAGTAATTAACACAATTTTTGAATATTCGTTAATGAATTGATGCATTAGAGCATGAAATATATCGTTATAATGAATTTAGACGTCTACATTCAATATGATTAACTTTTTTATTTAATTTTCTTTGTGACCTTTTATGTTGTTTGTATTTTAATATCTAGGTATATGCAGGTCGTTGATAATGATTAAAAAAAACGAATTTACTAAATTTGGGAAGGATTCAAGGGGGTACAACTTAATACCGATAATGTTTTAGTTTATGATCGATCGTCGGAGCGACACGATCAAATCTTTCTTAGCGTATTGCAAAGATTCGTACGGTATGCTTCATAACATTCTGACCCTTGATCTAGCCACTTGGCAAACACTAAACGACGTTTGTAGTGTTTGTAGTTTGTCACAAAAGCGCTTAGGTTATTTGGAGGTTTAGTATATTTTTTGACAAAAACGGGGGTTTAACACTAAAAACGACGTCGGCAAGCTCGCCCAGTGGCTAGATCAAGGGTCAAAATGTTTTAATGCATACGGTATGGAATCACTTTACATGAAGATCAATGAGCTTATTAGTTTATCACAAAGCCATATAATTGCCAAATAAGTTAACAATGATGGAAACAGAATTGAAGGAATGTGAAACATGCGAAATATTGAAAAGTTTAATGGTTCCATGAATTATTTAGCGAGATTCACTTCCAATTTAGCAAAGTAAAGCTCACCCGTTCAAAGGAAAGAAAAAAACGAATTTTTGTGGTAGTATCAGCAAAATTTGAAAAATGGGCTTGCAAGAAAGCCTTGGCTTTGTTTCGAAGAATGAAACTATCACTTCGGTAGATACTTATATGTATTTAGTAGGTTTATACTTGAATAACGACGAAAAGATTTAACGTTTCGATTCAGAGGAACTGAGCGTAAATAGGAAAAGAGGGATATGAATCAAGATAGAGCTGTGAGATTTATTACATATTTAAAGGTCCAAATCAACGATATCCACAAACCATTAATAAAATTCTCAACGGTGGAACCATTGTACCTTATACAAAACTTTAGAGCATGAAGTTAAGACTGAAGTACACAAAATTATAGCCTTCACTGTAATGCCTATACCTATCCTAAAGTATCCTTTATAGGGGTAGGGGTACCGCAAATATAATAGTTGAATATGGGATCATAATCAATCGTTCGAGAATAATTTCTAAATTACGTTTTAACAGCTTATAAGATTTGTGGACATATTAGGAATGTTGAGCACGCGTCATAGATTCAGTATGGTGGCCTAAAGTGCCAGGGGATGGGAAGATTATAGAAGAATGGAGATCAGGAATAAGGGAACAGGTACCACTTACAAAATTTCCTGACAGACCACGGCAATAGATCTCTTTCATTTAAAAGGAACATGGTATTTATTTGTAACCGATTACATGGTTTTCAAAAATAACTCGCTTAGGAGGTCCCAAAGGGAGAGGGGAGGGGGAGGGTAAAGTGTACAGATCGTTGAGTATTTAAATTACTACCAAGATGTCATCTTTTTGGGTTTACATTACTTTGTGGCCGTCTTCATTTTTGAAGAAGTTAGGTTCGATTTCTGCACATCAAACAGTGCATTTTTCTGGTTGTAAATGGTTTTTGAAAAAGCACATGTGGATTGTCGTAATGTCGAACGTGATAATTTTGCTTGTAGATATTGACTTAAAAATGAGCCTCATCGCTGAATTTACTTGAAACCAAGATATTTACATACAATTTTTTATAAAATGTGTAACAGTTCATTTATTCATTTTGCATTCCATACATTTTCATCCCATTTTTGTGTGCGCTATAAATTTCAAATTTATATTCTTAGTGACTTTCACTTTTATTTCCTATTACCTGTATCTATTTTGATAAGGAATGCATTTCCTTCCTGTGGAAGGTGGTTCTTATCACTTTCACTTCAGACATTTTGAAGAGCTGTACAATTTTCGAATCCCAATCAATTTCTTGGCTATATAAACGCTTCTTGTGAAGGATTAACAAGGGAATTGTTTGATATTGAGATAACTACCATTTTGTAGTTCAAGTCACTTTTGGAAGGTGGTTATTTCGTCACGCTATCTTGCGGATTATTGGATTCAGCCCCGCTCAAGCCCGCACACCATCGAAGGGGTATGTTCAATTCATTTATTTGGCATTGTCTACATATGC
This sequence comes from Pyrocoelia pectoralis, assembly GCA_036250285.1. Lineage (NCBI taxonomy): Eukaryota > Metazoa > Arthropoda > Insecta > Coleoptera > Lampyridae > Pyrocoelia > Pyrocoelia pectoralis. The sequence continues at coordinate 5,243,757 of CM070075.1, read as the reverse complement.
CCATGTTATTTTAGCTTCAAGTTTGCAAGTTTTCAATTCTTCAAGTCTTCGTTTACATTACGTTGTGTATCGTCCCATCTATTTGACGCATCATCTTTCGTATTATTATCACCACCCGTAAGGAGCTGGTCACAGGTTAACCATTGTACGTAGCTGTTGTTCACCACCGAGATTACATCTGTTCATTCCGTCGCCTGCTCGTTGTATGCACACCATCAGCATTTGGTATCGAGAAGTATCTACAAAGGTCAGATAATTGTCCTGTGTCGTCCACCCCACAATTTGGAATATTCTGCTACAGTTACTTACCCTTACCCTGGCTCATCCTCCTCGTTACGTTTACTCATGTTTCATTATACACCTACCGATTCGTTCATTTCATAAAGATCACCACATTCCTCATGGGTATAAACCATCTGTACAATTATTGATGTATTAATTGATTGTTTACCGAAACGATATAGATATAATTTAAGTTATTTTACTTACATTTATTTACCTTTGTACATTTGACAGTTGGTCAAGTGTATATCTAAAGGTGGGTTCACACGAGCACCCTTTATAAAGTTGTATTAGTTTACAAGAGTCTAGCGTATATTATTGATTTATTGTGTAATTATTTCCGTTCCCCATTAAGCAAATGTAATATCATTAATCACTCAGTTACTTACTGTAAAACACCCCACAAGGTTTAGACAGAAATATAATTACTACCCCCGATTAGGTAGATCCAGTTTACTAGAGAGTTAGCAACCAAGGCCTTAGTTTTAACCCTAGATATTGCGTTTAAGTTAACCACGCCAACTCGTGTTTTAACGTCAGCGAGTGTAATCTTGTGTATGTTATTTACCCCATTGATATAATCATAATCATATTCCTCCATCTTCATTTGCCTAACTTTAGTATTAGTAAGTTAGTAACCGCCGCGTTGTGTGATCCGCCATTTTGATATTTTGCCATTTTGATTTATATACTAATTAATGTGTTTAGTTCCCTTATGAAGAACAATTTCGGTTAATATAGATATTTATATACGTATTGATTTTTTTTGTACCCTATTATTAGTTGCTTGCGTTTATGCAAGTAGGTAGTTATTCCTTTATAGGTGTCTGGCGTGACTTATTACCCTGCTTAGTGAAGCGAGGGCAGGTGCTTCTCATATTGTTGCAGGTAGAGAATTATTTTAGCTTCTGGCGCCCATTTTCTTGTTATCTCTCTTTTGCTAACCTCCGACCCACCGACGAGCTACCGGCAACCTCAATCTTGCCATTGCCAGATATCTCCCCCCTTGTATATAGTTTATTTAATTATTTCGTTTACTTGCTCGTGGCAAATGGAATGACAGAGGATGATTTGTTGTGCGATTTGTGTGGGTTTCCAAACGAAATGCTAGAATTTTCTTCAACACGGCGATAGTGTTTTATTATACTCATTGTTTTTCGCCCCACAGGATGAAATAGTATGAACGAGGCTCGAAATATACCTACAGATTCCCCAATTATTTTTCAGTTCAGCATGTTCATAATCATTTTTATGATCTTTGCTCTCTGGCGTTAATTTTTACATGAAATGAATAATATTAGTGCAACTTTGACAAACTGGTGTCGGAGAATTGTCTGCACTAGAAGTTCTATCCCGCCAAGAAATCATTATAAATAGTGGTGTACGTGAAAACATACTTCTTACTTTCGATATGTCAATAGGCTAGGCATTTTCATTTTCTCGTTAGTTATTTTACACTCGCGGTATCAATGAAATCTGTCTGAGCGTCTTTTGAACTATACTTAGAGTTAGAGAATTTTCCTGAATTTAGTTCGTTAGTACCTAGTCTACAGATTCAATACTACGTGCAGTGAAAATGACATCAGCCTGAACCTGATAGCTGGAACAATTGGAATAATGACTTTTATGCACAGTAAAACGCATTGCCTTTTTGTAAGATTCAATTTATTCCAATATACCAATTGAGTACCAGACTATAAATTAAGATGCCATCAGTTCGATGATTAAATGTCTGTCATATGCAGATCACCTATTAAGGAGACGTATTCGAAGACCGAGCATAAATTTTATGTAACGTTTTTTCGCCTTTACAGGAGCGTAGCCAATTACTGTTCGCAGTATGCATTTTAACGCTCGCCACAAACTAGATTTTGTATTTAATGGATGCAGAACACAACACTTGACAAGTTTAACAACGAATATTAAGCCTTTTTTAATTAGAGGAAACTGAAAGGAACATTAAATAAAATAGCGTAAAAATTTTCTTACCACCCTTAACGAGGACATTAAAGCATTAATGGTTCTGGACATTTTTAGTTCAAACTTTGTTGTAGAAAGGCTTAATTAATTATGTATTTTTTTTGTTTCCTCAACCGAAGAGAAAATGACATTGTTCGCTTGAGTAATAAATTGGGGAAAAGTTCATAGGAGCAAAAAAACGCGTCATGTGCAAATTTTTCATTTGTTATTTCATAATCCTTTTCTCTTAAACTGCCCGTCATTCAAACTAATCGCTCATTGCATTGTGTTTGTTAAAACTTCTATACGTTAGGTTCTCCATTCGTGTTCACTCGCCCCACAATTCATTTCCATGTCGTAACTAAGTAATAAATTTGAAAAGAGCAACGTTTGGGAAATGACATAATTGAAATGCATGTTATTGGGAAATTTAAAATTAACTGCACAATTAGAGAGCCTAATGGCAACTTTTAATTTATGTAACAATTATTCTCGAAAGAGCAGAACAATTTTATTGCACGATTGTTTCCAGTTTAGTTTAATTTTAAATTAACTTTTTTCCGCTTTAGACGTTTTACGCTTTAAATTTTACTTCCCAATTATGCTCGCGTATTTCTGAAATTCTCATTGCGCAATTAAAAGTATAAATTATTATTAATACGTAAATGTTAAGTTATTAACTAAAACACGTTAATTCTTCAACGTATCGATAGGCGAATCGAATTTTTTTAAAAATTGTTCGTGAATTGACTATGTCGTTATGTTTTAAATATATAACGTTAATTGTAACTTTTTGGTAAATTCGTATTTCTAGTAAAAAAAAGCAGCACCGCAAAAGCAGAAGTTTTCCGCAAAACAATTGCTACTGCCCATTCGCCCCTAGAAATATACTCGTTACGTTCTGAAGCGACCTTTTGAAGAAATGCAGATTTTATTTTCCCTTAAGCGTTGAGTGAAAGATATCTTTATTCAATGCCTTAAGTACGTACACAACAGTAACGACCATCCATTGTCGTTGTGCAATGTATCAATCAGCAGTCACTGCGCTTTTTTTCTAACGTAGTAGCTTTGGTCATCTTTTCTCATGACACGTCGCTTTTTTGGTGTTTTGTGACACTCGAGACGAGCATAATAAAATGGCCTGGTACGGTATTTGAAATAGAACTACCACAGTTTAACATCTATAACAATACTATTGAATGTGTGTACCTAATCTTAGTTGTGTAAGTTTAGTTTATTTTATTGTATTCATAATAAAAATATACAAAGGATTCTTATTCCCGCTTCATAAGCACAAACTAAACATAATATACATAAAAACACCAAAAAACGCCCAAACATATACCACTAAAAACTACCACTACAAAACTTACTTTACTCCTGCCCCCTTCGTTTCACCCTTTCACGAACAAACAAGGAATCCTTGTTTGTTCGTCGAACCAAATTGTCTGTGCCTTACTATTTTATATATTTAATTATTCTGTTGTTTTAATTCGTCGTGTGTAATTACTACATGTTGTTTATGATTTGGACATTAATTGGATCCACCGAGACGGTACTTGTTGGTTTTTGGAAATACTAAGTCTTTAGAGCCCTGAAGATGACTGGACGCTCCCAGTCGAAACGTCGGTTTAGAATGAAGTACATGTGTTTTCATTAACCTGGCCTACATAACCAACTCCCTAAGAAGGTCTCCCACTTGGGAGAAACCAACATATTATAATTTTTTATGTAGGTAAATTGGTTCTATGTATTCCTCTGTAAATATCAGCTACACCTGTGGACTGTAAATCTCCATGAAAGAGTTGCATAATTATTTTCTTTTTTGGTTGGGTCAGTTTTGACCCGATTTCGGTTGAGTACGGGATAGAGATCTTAGGAATATTCCTCTGTTTTAAGATGTAATGTCGCAAAATTCTTATATTTTACTGACTTTTGATCTATACCATATGTCTTTTGGTGCTTGATCTAATAAAGTATTATTATTATTATTATTAAAAACCTGGGAAATACGGGATGAAAATATGGGTCTTTTGTGACGCCGTGCCGAGTCATTTTATTATTGTAATTTTGATGTGTATCTTAAAAACACAAGAGAAATTAAGGAAGTGAATGAATCTTCATGTGTTGTAAAGCAGCTTAGTCATTTTTGGAGAAACTCCGATACAAACAACGGACAATTTCTTTACAGGATATACCTCTAGCAGATATTTTGATGAATAGAATAGTTACTATGATAGGGACTATGAGAAAAATATGAGAAATAAACTTACACTAGTATCATATACAGGATGTAGAACTGGTCGATGCACCATAGGGGATTTCAAAGCGATATTTGCTTCTCTAATTATTATTTTATGCAAACAGCCTATTTAATTTTTTTGGAGGGACAAAAATTCTGAATCGACTGATGTTACTTATTTTTACTTTGAATTTTTCAGAAAGCAAATATTTGGGCAAATAAAAATTTTCACTTCCTCAAAAATCGGTAATGCCTTGAAAGAGAGAGAGAGTGTTTATTTGTACCATATTGGCGTATTACACACATAGTCCAAAAATACAAACAAATACATTATTATATGTAATAACAAACTTTGGTTATAGATTAATAAATAACATTAATTATTAAAACAATGTAATAAAATTAAATATACAGGGTGATTCACGATTATTCCCTCGGTCTCTTGTGCCTAAAGGGTACAAGATATCAGCTTCATTTTTTGGTGACATATGTAAATTGATAACGACTATTTTTTAAAATTATTTTCAATTATACAGGATGCTTCACAAAATTGTAATATATCAAAGTTAGGTTTTTTTAAATGCAACCCCCTGTATTTTATTACATTTTTAGATTATACGTTAAAAACTAAGATAACTTTATTAAACGTTCCCTATACCTATCGCTTACCAATTTTGAGAAAATTGTGATTTTAAGGAAAATATGTAATTTAAACAACCCCTAATAACACGGAAACCACTTACTTTCAGTAACACAAATTTATATCGATTTATCTTGACCTTTAAGGCTTTCATTTGCATTACCTAGGATTTCGATTTTTTGTACAGGGTGTTTAGAAAAAGGATTCATATTTTATATTTTTCAAACATCAAAAACTCACTTAACTTAAATGGAACACCCTGTATGTTTTTATTCCATGTTGAATAACTTTTCATTTTCTATCAAAAACTATGAGTAATTGATATGTCTAAAATCAACGATTAAAAAGTTATTAAGATTTTTCTCTAAAATTTCTTTGGAAATTGTTTTGTTTGCATTCTAGTAGACCATGATTTTTTTTATTGTAGTTGATAATTAAATATGTGATCATAACTTAATTAAAAATGAAATTAATAACAAGAAGTAATCATTTATGGAAAAAAATGGTATAGTAAATGCTCAATATGATGACCATTTTCTTCTATGCACAACTGCACTCAATTTTCAAAAGATCTAACGTTTCTCAGGATATCTGATGTTATAGTAGCAAACGCATCCTTTATTCTAATCTTCATGTCATCAGCAGTGGTAGGTGGAGTGTTGTGGACCCCTCCTTCCAATCCATTATTATTGAGGAATTGTCTATCTAAATATTTTTGAAAAAAACATAAACACCATTCTTATCACATTCAACTTCACCAGAATTTATATGGACGAGGCTTTCAACGAAGGTTGAATTTTTGTTTACGGAGTCTCGAAAAAGTTGGAGAAGAAGATAAATTCTTTAAATATGTTTTGTTTACCGACGAATCCACTTTCCGCAACATAACGGCGTGGTAAACTGACATAACTTTCATTACTAAATCGTCACCTGTATCGCACTGTTGACCGCCAAAACCGGTGGAGCCTCAATGTATTTGGGAGAATTTTGATTTTTTGATGGAAACTTACACGGAGTAAAATTTTTACGGACTTTTTCGAGTCTTCTTGATGAAGTTTGTTTAGATATTATTATTATTATTATTATTATTATTATTATTATTATCATTAAAAATTTAGTTTACAACACTCCACCTACCACTGCTGATGACATGAAGATTAGAATAAAGGATGCGTTTGCTACTATAACACCATAACGTTAGAAGATCTCTTGAAAACGAGTGCGGTTATGCATAGGAAAAAATGGCATTTACTACAGTATTTTTTCCATTGCTTCAATTTCATTTTTAGTTTTGTTTTGATCACATATCTAATTATCAACTACAATAAAAAAAAAATCATGGCGTACTAGAATGCAAACAAAAACCATTTCCAAAGAAATTTTAGAGAAAAATCTTAATAACTTTTTAATAGTTGATTTTAGACATATCAATTACTCATAGTTTTTGATAGAAAATGACAAGTTATTCAACATAGAATAAAAACATACAGGGTGTTCCATTTAAGTTAAGTGAGTTTTTGATGTTTGAAAAATATAAAATATGAATCCTTTTTCTAAACACCCTGTACAAAAAATCGAAATCCTAGGTAGTGCAAATGAAAGCCTTAAAGGTCAAGATAAATCGATATAAATTTGTGTTACTGAAAGTAAGTGGTTTCCGTGTTATTAGGGGTTGTTTAAATTGAATATTTTCCATAAAATCACAATTTTCTCAAAATTGGTAAGCGATAGGTATAGGGAACGTTTAATAAAGTTACCTTAGTTTTTAACGTATAATCTAAAAATGTAATAAAATACAGGGGGTTGCATTTAAAAAAACCTAACTTTGATATATGTATTACAATTTTGTGAAGCATCCTGTATAATTGAAAATAACTTTAAAAAATAGTCGTTATCAATTTACATATGTCACCAAAAAATGAAGCTGATATCTTGTACCCTTTAGGCACAAGAGACCCTGTATAAGTAATGAAAATTACAGATTAAACAGCAGATGCATTCGAGAATAATCATCTATAGTACGTATTTACACCGATGGATCCAAAAGTGAATTAGGAACGGGATGTGCCATTATTATAGATGAAGTGATCCATTCTTGGGCTCTGAAGGCTGAAACTTCAATTCATGTAGCCGAACAGTGTGCAATATGGAAAGCACTGCTATGCATTCCCATGGCACGTACAGATAAAACGTATATTATAATTAGTGACTCGTTAAATGCTGTCAATGCTTTAACGGAGATGTTTACGAGAGACCCTCTGGTCAATTTATGTCAGATGTGCCTGTGTGATTTGAATGCATATGGAATCGAACCTGTATTCGTTTGGGTACCTGGGCATTCAGGAATCCCTGGAAATGAAAAGGCAGATAGTGCAGCAAGACGAGCAATTACAGCTCCACAGATGAACCTGTCACATGTTAAAATGTCGGATAGTCAAGTACATCTGCAGAAAAGAAATATTCAGATTTGGCAAGATAAGTGGCAAATGGAAGATACACAACTGACGCATATTAAACAAAATGTAAAAGAAAAAGTGTACTTGCATGGTTTGCACAGGGAAGACCAAATAAAAATACATCGATTAAGAATAGGACATACCATGTTAACACATGAATATCTTCTGAAGGGTCAACCTAGACCACAATGCCATATCTGCAATGCCAATCTCACTGTGAAGCATGTCCTATGTGATTGTGTAGATTTTGTCAATCAGCGTCAGTTATATGACATAAAGCCGGATATTATATCGAATTTCATCAGTATAGCAAGATTGAAAAATATGTTAAAATACTTAAAAGTAATTGGGTTGTATGATAGGATATAGTAAAAGATTGAAATTGCTTGAAGTTAGAAACTACTTTTGTATGGCGAGAGGTAGTCCAGGAAAGATAAGGAGTGACCCCAAAAAAATTGCCACCCAAGATCTGAAAACTATGTGTAAGTCTACCACCAATCATAAGTAAATTATGCAAAATCCGCCAAAATCCGTTCACGGGAACACCATGAAACTTCTAGTTATTTAATTTACCTATTTCGTGTAAGCTTATATGTTTTTTTCAGCGTGTAGTCCAGTATCTTGACTGTGACTATCTTATAATAATATCAAATAATATTTTTTTTTGTTACGTACTGCAAATATTTGAGCCTGTTAAAATTACGGTAAAAACGCGTCCCCTTCTGTGAAAGACAACACGCACCTTCGTCGTGCGGGGTCCACTGTAAGTTTAACAGTGACCTTCACACCAGAAATGGAATTCAATGGCAGAAAGGACCATTTCCTATCTAACCCCAACAACAAGCAACGCATCATCCAACTAATCTCACAACATCTATTAAATGCTGGATGCACTGTAATTCAGTCAAAAGGAGACGCCGATGTTGACATTGCAAAGGTAGCAGTGGCGTCAGCTGAAACTAGGGACACAGTAGTCATTGCGGAAGATACTGATCTTCTTGTGCTGTTGCTGTTTTACACAAAGTCCTCTAGCCACTCCCTAGTACTCCAAAGCGATATCAAACGTGGAAAAAAATTTCTACAGTGCATGATATTCATCTAATTCAAAACAATCTCGGGTGCCAGTTTTGTGAATATCACGCTTTCACTGGCTGTGACAGCACATCTCGCATCTTCGGAATTGGAAAAGGTAAAGCCCTTCAGAAGCTTCGCCAGGATGAAATGCTACGGGATATTGCGCAGACTTTCAGCACTCCAGGTAGGACCCAAACTGAAATCGCAAAAGCTGGAGAGACAGCAATGGTGATTCTTTACTCTGGAAAATCGGTCAAAACACTTACTTCGTTGCGGTATAAAATATTTAGTGAGAAAGTGGTTACAGCTAGCGCTTTCGTCTCACCAGAAAGGCTTCCTCCAACAGCAACAGCAACAAAATTTCATTCCCTCAGAGTCTATTTTCAGATAATGGAGTGGAAATCGGAGCGGCTGAACGCTTCTGAATGGGAATGGATTGAAAAAAATGGATTGTACCACCCAGTACTAAGTGATCAGCAACCTGCGCCTGAATCACTCCTGGCGATGATAGGATGCAATTGCAGCACTGGATGCATAACAATACGGTGTACATGCAGAAAATATGGATTGTGCTGCACTTCTAGTTGTGGGAAATGCCAGAATGAGGAATGTAAAAACGGGAACGAAACAGTTAATGTAGATAATGACAATGACGACATTGATTCTGAATTCACTTATTGAATTGTATACCATTGGTTTCTTTCATTTATTAAATTATTAATTTTGCATAGGATTATTCAAATGTTCTGTTCCTTATGAAAATGCCCTGTTGAGACTTCTGTTGTTGTAAATTACTCATATATTATGTAATACGTACCTTTTTTTTACTCCTAATCCTCAGCAGAATGTCATTTTATTTGTTGTTCCATTACGAAATAAATGTTAAAAACAAAACCTGTTTTCAAAAGCCTTCTCATACTCGGATTTTGGCGGATTTTGGATATGTAGTTAAGGTCAACATTATGTATTTAAAAAAGCGTTTAGACCTTGGGTTCCAATTTTTTTGGGGTCAGGTGCAATTTTGAATTATCTTTCCTGGACAGGACCATAGCAGTCGAAGCCATAAATATATAAAAAAAAAAAGTAAATTAAAAACAAACATGTACGGATGTAGATTTTCTTAATCTACAAAATAGATTTTTTGTCTAAGGAAGCAAGTAATCGAATATTAAGATTTTTACATTGAAATCCCTATGGTGCATCTACACCCCGTATACCAAACCCAAAAGAGTATGTAGTTCTTTTGTCGAGTTTACGCAACGAGCATAATACGCTTGGGGAAACTGAAAATTACAAGCCCGAAATAATAATGTATTATAACAACACAGAGTGGTGTGGATGCTTTAGATAAATTGGTGCGCGAGCATACGACGATGGCCTTTTTTCTTATTTATGCATTTTATGGATGTAATGTAGCGGCCTATAATGCACTAATAATATTGAATACAACATTTCCAAATTGGAAATATGACGTCTCAGTTAAGAGAAAACCAAAACTTTTAGCAAAATTAGCAAAAGAAAATATTGAAAGAAAAGCTGGGGTAATAGCAAATGACGGTTTTCAAGAACCTGTTATAGCGGCTATTGAAACCACAGGTAGGAAGATAGGTACAGAAAAAATCGAAAGATATCAAGGAAACAACAAGTGGTGTAAAACGCAGCAAGTGTCACGTATGCGTTAGGGAACGACATGAGATGCACTCGTAACAAGTTTGTTTGTGTAAATTATTCTTGTAAAAAAGTCGAAATGACTTGTCAAATTTGTAATGACTTTCAGCATAAATGTAATGAATATTATTCATTTCATATTATTTCATGGTTTTAATACCGAGTTTCCATTTTGTATAGTATGTATGAGTATTTCAGTTTCTGTAGAACTTACGTAATAAATGAATTATAAAATGCATTATGCTTGTTATTATACTGTAATAATTTAGCTTATAAATGAGACCGGATCAAAAATGACCCTTTGTCGCTGACAGCGTTAAAAAATTAATTACGCCGTACGAGGGTTAAAATGCATAGGGGCCACGAAATATCAATACATTATAGATTCAATAACTCTTTTCACATGTCAAACAATAAACAAGTACATATGCATAATTATTGCTTTTTAATATTCCATTTAAATATTCAAAAGGATAACAAAATATTTACATTAATTCCTTTGATCCAACCATTTTCTTCTTGATTTACGAGCACGGTAGTACGGATTACCAAAGCGTTAAAAAAACGTCTCATTTACGTTGGGTGTAGGTACTTACAGATACGATACTTAATGAATGGTTTTTTAGTTTTTATGTAAATTACTTGCTTATCTGCAGTAGGTACGTGAAAACTTCCAAGTTGTACTATTTTCCTAAGAGTTTCAAAAGTATACGTGAAAGCATTCTTATAATTTATGACCCTTTTGGTGTAAAGAAATGTGAAGTGATGACAAACTTGATAACTGTTGCTGTTGACTAAGTCTCTTTTGAACATCGCGTCATTTCAGTTAGTATTAGGTAGTTTGTTTAACTTTGTTATCCGCAAGAGAGCTTGTTTCTAGCATAATCTGTCCTAAATGGAGGACTAACCGCGATGTTGAACTTAACAAACTTAAGGGATTCATTATTAATTTCAGAAGGTTTACACGTTTAAATAATTAACTAATATAACTGATAAAGAATCGTAGTAATTGTTTTAAAACGAAAAGTTGATTTTTTTCTCCTTCATCATCATGGATAACATTCTAAGAATGTACGGTTCCTTCAAAATCACAAACTATACGAGATGTAGGAGTTTTTTATTATGAAAATGTGAGTGATAAAAACTTTCTCAAAGGGAAACTTCCCTAAATATTTTATTACAAGAACTGACAAATGCACTAAATTTTCTTATTGACTGTTTCTTTTTATGCCAACCTATGTCTATACCTGCATGTCATGGTTGACATTTTGAAAGTGAGCATCTCATGTATGTTTGACACCGTTCAAAATGTATTTCAGTTTGATTTTAATGTTTCATGAAAATAAAGTAGGCAATAACCTAATGTATCGAACATATCAAGTAATTCAAGACCGGTGGAACAAAAATAAATGGTGAATATTAGTAGACTTCGGCCATTTGTTATTATTATATGTACTTGTATATAAAATCAGACATTTCTCATTTAAATGTCTGGCTAAAATCCTTTTCTTTTATTTAATAAAAGTTAAGTAGGAACAAGGTCGTACATTTTAGGATACTGTGCGTGCAGTCATGAGTCAGGCGCGATGTTTAACCATAATAGAATTTTCCATACATATATAAATAAAATATCATACATTCCTTGCACAGCATTTATTGAAAAATACACAATACTCTATTTTATTCCTTTATTTGTAAGGTCTTAATCAAAATTTTAACAATTATTGCCCAGTGTTGTCGTGTCTGACGCAAGTTGATAATCCTATACCTACACCACAGTATATAAACGAACCAGTACAATAACTCCTACGCATTTCATTCATAAATCGACAGAGCTCTTAGGGACCTTGAACGCACCCCTCCACGATTTATTTTACTTTTCACTATGCATGTCTATGGCCGTCGGATGAGATTCTCATCCGAGCAGCGTTGAAGGTCACAGAAAGTTTAGTGCGTGACGTCACGAGATATCATACTGGTTCGTATGTATACTGTGCCTACACCTTAAAAGTGCTCATATTCAGTACAATAAAGTCTCATATGAATTAATTTTTCCACGATCCTGAGCGAGCATTAACAATTTACTTTCTATTTCTTTCGTTCATTGACTTCATTTTCATTTCAGCATGGATATCCTCTTATGGAGAAAATGATACAAACGACAAAAGTTCATCCCCGTTTTGTTCTTTATTAACATTGAGTTTGTAGATTTAATGAAACGCTCCAGCTCGAAAACTTCATTCTGTTGCCTCTTTAAATTTCCCGGAATTAAAATTTCAAATCTCTATGGCTGTTATACATAATATTACATTACAAGCTTCAATTTTAAAATGATCAATAGATGAATCAGAACCGGAAATATTCTGAGTGTTTCCTCGTAATTATCAGGCGTTCTTCCAAATATTTCTTCAGAAAAGAAACAAATTTATTATTTTGTTGAACAATTTTCTGAAAATTATTTCATACATGTTTCAAAATTTATCATGATCAAAGAATTTTACCTGATTTATAAAAGATCACTTAATGAATGTTGGAATCCGGATTTATTACAGTGAAAATTCTGGGATTATGAGTATTCGTGTCTCTCATTCTTGTGACAATAGTTATGACATGCATCACGTAGTCAACGTTAAAATATTTCTTCTGAGTAGGTAATTGGTTTTGCTAACTTTTATTGCATCGATGCAAAAATTTTCTTGCTAAATGGCTGACTTTGGCTGACCATAAACAGAATTAAAATAAAAAAACCGCAAATAATTGGTAGCAGTGAGAGAGTAATAAAGAACAACCAGACTTATTATTCGCACTCGTATTATTACAACGTAATTGTTGATAACAATAACTATATTAGGTTGGTATGTAATAATCTGAAAAGTAAACTTAGGTACTGCCCTGACGGGTTAAACTAATTAGTTTTATTGGAAATTCGAAAAAATTCTATATCTGGTCGTAAAAGAAAGCTTAATGTACAAAATTTACAAGATGGCGATTCGAAGATTTGGCAGAAATTCCTATTAATATTAATTTATATTATATATTTATTTATTTATTTATTTATTTATTTATTGTTTATTCGTGCTACTGCAAGTGCTTACACACGTCAATATAAATTAAATTAACAGTATAAATTAACAATAACTGAGGTGACAATGAACATTAACAAAAGATAAACTTATATTATATTTTCGACATAATAATAATAATAATATTTAATTAATACACCCACAACTATAAGTAACTTGCCGACAGAAATAAAAGGGAAAAGAGATATCATTTGCAATTAACTACAAAATAAATATATAAAATTGTGAGACAGACATCTCACACTACCCGAAAAGTGCTGTTCTAATTCGCCAAAGTTGAAAGCAAAAGCACCTTGGGTCCTGCTTTGGGAGTCATTTTGTATATTATTTATTTTGTTAATACATTCTCATAATTCCGCAACGTCACCTCCGTTTTTAATATACTTCCTTATGCCGATTAATATGTACATTTCCCCACATTTTCAAACATTTAACATGTACCTTCTGAAGGATCTAAAATGATATAAATTGCACTGTCAAGTATTTTGATAGAAAAATAACAATTTAAAGATAATTTGAGTGCCTGTTCTATAAGATCTCATAGGGGATACGTCGACTTTTATTAGACATTCCTGAATTAAAGTAGGTACTTGACGCTATTCTAGAATTGTCGAGAAAATGTTAGAAATTAATGACTTGTAGCATACGGTCATTTTCTTGGTACGCGTTTCCACTTTGACGGACACGATTTCCCATCAGAGCATCCAAACATTGAACAAATTCCCTCTCATTGTGTTTGGGGGTTTACTTGACGAGGGTTGGTTATACTGTACAAAATAGAAAACATGGCGTGAAGGTGCTTTTCTTAAAAATAAAATAAGATTTGACATTTGTATTAGGTTTTATTGACATAAATTGACAATAAAATAGATTGAGGAGGGTAAAATACTAATATTGTTAAATTTTCGAAAATGTATGCACGTTTCGGGCAAACACTGCAACAATACGGTCTTATTAACGTAATCTAAAACGTTGTAATGCTTATTCAAAGGCGTTACAGTATCATGCGAAAATAAGGGATAAAGTAGGTTTTATGCAAAATAAAGGGGAAATGTGGCTTTTGGAGTTAAATAAATCTGAAAGGCGGCTTCCTGAAATCAACCACTACCCTTTACAATAAAGGACATATTAACCCCGGACTTGCTATGTGAATGGAAATTTGATTAAGAAATAATACGTTTCACGTTGTAATCCTTCCTGCATTGGAATGGATACATTATTATTTGTATTACACACACTTTCGTACATAACGCGGTTACTATTATCTTGACGATAATTTGTTACCCAATAACTCATTTCCGATAAAATATTTTCTAAATTTTTCCAATTTCTGCTTATATTATTGGAACTCGGTTTCAGCCACTTCATTTTAAGTCATGTTTGCTTTTTATGCATGCTTTTTACTGAATTTTCAAAATATCAACCAAATTTTAATGCGACTTTGTAATATAGGTGAAGAAAGGCCACCGGAGGCCTTGGGTGAAGGCGCAATATAGATTAATTGCATGTGATTTACACCCATTGAACTCTATAGAGTTCAATATTTGCACCCATATTGCACGAACGTGTGATATTTCACCACTTAACTTCTTCACATTATAATTGGACAGTAGTCAATAATCAAAAAAATGTTTCGCACGGTCAATTGACAATTAGGTACAGCGACCACTTGTTTTTGGAATAAAAAGCTATAGCATCCGTTGAAAGAATCCAAAGCCAAACATGATTATTTAGAAAAACACATTCCTCTGCAAAACGATATAATATGCACAGAACTACTCTAAGGGGGGTGTCAGAAACCTTATGTAGGTTAAATAACCGAAAATTTCTCTTAAACTTGACAACAGTAGTAGCTATAGGTGCAGGCCCAGGGCTCTTCACGTGATAGGGGCCTTTTTTAAACTCATCGAAATTATTTTACAAGATAAACACTAAAATAAATCATATGAATATAAAGTAAGAAATTAATGTACAAGTAAATAATTAGCTAAATATTTTAAATAAACAAATACATTAATTTATTTCCTTTTACTAAAAATTTTTTTTAAAATGGAGACCCCCCTATCTAATGGGGCCCGGGGCTGTAGTCCACCCTAGCCCCCCGTTAATCAGGCCCTGTAAACATTAGTGAAATTACTTGTTTTTATTATTAAAATCCGTTTCATTCTGTATTCAACTTATTCTGTATAAGATGTGCATTATTTTGTACCTGAACTATATTTAAAAAAAATGCTTTTTTGAATGTTTAAGGTTTAGATATGTGATAGTATATTAATATTTTAATTCCGCTCCTATTTATGAAACCTACACATAAAATTCAAAAAGGGTAAAAGCATGTTTTAAAAATATGTTTCGTACAAAACTAAAGGCGCGTACCTCGATATCTTCGAAAAAGGGAATAGTATAGTGATTCTTGTTACCTTTTGTCCCATATAAACGTTTCCGTGCCCATACATTTTAGATTGTTATCGTTTAAGTAACACTGATCCAAAATTTCATTTTTTATTTAGAGAACCTGCTACACTAATGGAGACTGTCACTCAAGTGAATTAAATTATAGCTTCTCGGCATCTCTTATAACTTTATAAGGATTTCGCCATTATCATTATTCTATCTGCTAATGCAAACTTTTATTTTAAATCCGTATGAAGTTGGTATGTAAGTAGAATTTGACTTTTGATTGACAGATAAAAATAAAATAAAATAAAATCATGCGCAAATTGCATTCAAACCTACGCAAGAATCTGAAGAACGATTGTCCTGCTTGTGAAGTAAATAAATAGGTACGTTTTTTGTGAATTGCATGGACGCGACTTATAACTTTATATTAGCTTATGGTTAAACAGCACTTTATTTGTGAATTTGTCGTTTCAAAGCACAAAATTGCGATATTAAATACGTTATTATATAGCTTTGATGTTCCTATATTGCCATCACTCCGCTGCTGTTTGCGAATTTATATGATTTCCAACCGGCTAAAGGAATAAATTATGAAAGCACAGGAACACTTATAACGCGAATTCCAACTATGTAATAATGGACGCAACTTAAAACCTACCTAATATTGTTTTTGATATGGAAGGTAACATTTTAGAGGTAGACATTAACAGCATAGGTATTAACGTATAATTACCCACCATGAAAAGGGGTATCGTTTTATATCATATTCTATTCGCCAATAATTTCTCTTTTACTCTTATTCGGCTATTTATTCGGTTCGTCGTTTTACTATAATTAATTTTATCTAAACTTATTGTGAAATGTCACAAGCAATTATAATAATAACAAGTAGTTCCACTCAAATCTTTATTTTAAATATAACCGAGCGCGTTTCAATATATCATAATCAAGGGTAACAGATTGTAACAGATGCAAATTAAATAAGTTGTCAAGTTAGAACGTGAAACCTTTGGTATTTTATTCTCACCAACAATGTAAAAACAATACAAAAGGATCAGATATTTTACAATTTATTGTTTTCTTAGTCCGCGACTTACATACCGGGCGTTTAAAAATTAAATGCTTGTAAAATAATGGGGGTGTTGCGTAGATGAAGACCAACAGAAAAGTAGGTTGGACCTTTGTTACATACATGGACCATCGTCTTACATTTAGGTCTCTTATTATTACTATTCTCCCTGTGATGTTCATTACGTAATTCTTACAATTGCTGTTTTGTATTGCTGTAAGTTTATATCGATTTTGATTACTTCATCTCATAAAAATTAATACTTTTTTCCATTTTTTCTTTACTAAGACGGACACCTAACTCTTTGCTTGTTGATGTTTCGGTACTCCGCTGCAAATACGGTAATTACTGTCAATTTCTTCTGCATTTGTTCTCTTCTTTTTAGTCTCAGTGAGGGTATTAACATCAGCCTTTAGTTTTTCTATTTCTACAACAACTTCTTTTCCTCGTCATTGTGATTAATTACTTAAGCGAATTTTGCCTGGATTGTTGTACCTAGTTTTAAAATTCACTGGCATCTTGAAAACGTTCGGCTGAAAGTTTTTCCGTGGATAGGATAACTGGCCCAATTTCACAATCCTTCTCCTTTATCCGGGACTGCGACCAACAACGGCAGCTTCTGGACAACTTAATCCACCCTTACACTGTCACAGGCGGAGTAGGTTCATATTTTTATAAAAGAAAATTTATTTAACATATGTACCTACGTAGGATTTTGAAAATGCTGTTTCCAGCATTTTGATGCATGTTGGAGCTAGATGTAAGACGTAACTTAATCGTTAAATGAATGTTTTGCTGATATGGAGATAGAAAGATTGAATAGCGTACTTAGTCCCTCGATATTCTGAAACAATTAAGCTTTTTGAGAATAAAAATTTAATATGCTCTACACTGCTTTATAGCTGTGATGTTGGGCGTTTTCGAGAAACAGAAAATATTACGAAAAAATTAATCTTATTTATAACGTCAATAATAAAAAGATTTTTTTCTTTTTGTAACCCCAACTCGAGGACAAATTTATGTAAATGTGAAAAAGAGTTCGTTTAAAAGACGATGTTGTTACTACAAAAACCTTTCTATTGGCTGAATTGTTACAATTTATAATATTGTCAATACAAAGTGCTGATAAAAAATAGATAGAATAAATACTATTTATTTAAGAACATTTTACTTTTGTTTAGATTTGTCAAGATATTGCGGTGCTCTAGAAATATCTATATGATCGTTACATAATTCATTAACTAAACAATTGTAAATCAGCGAATTGTTTTAGAATTGATATTTCGTTGACTTTTATACGATTAACAATTACAACCTAAAGATAGGGCTAAGGTCTATGAAGTTTTCAGTATTATTATTGTAAGCTTATACTGTTGTCTGTAGTCGGTTTCTTTTCAATCCATTTTTTAATTTCTTTCCATTCTATTATCACAATTAATTAATTATACATGTCCACATTAACTTTACTTTATTAATTACATTTCGATAGTTTTTACAACACATACATAATTAATATAGTTACATTTTATTTAACACTAATATATTACAGCGAATCAAATTACTGAATTGTTCTGTGTACACTAATCGCCGTAAATCCTTTAAAGTAAATACGTAATAACTGAAAAATGATTCGAACTCGAAAGCTTTCTTACAAATCACACGAAAGAGGATTCAGTAGCTGAACTACTAGCGATTAGCATAAATCAGGTTACTCTCAGCTTTGAATATAAAGCGTTTACTGATGATGATAGCTTTGCTATAGAAACTTTTTACTGCTCCAATGTACTGTTGAAAGAGTTACTCATTCGCTGATTTCTGTAAATCTCTACTAAACTTTATCTTCGGAAAGACTAGACCACCAATCATTTCCACTCGATTAACTGCAATCTTTTGTATTACACAATAGTCCCAATAGAGGTTGCAGAATCGCGATTTGCTATTTTTTGATAATAAATATTAACATCTCAATCCTTTTGAGACACATTAAAACGTCAGAAAATGAAGCAATAACTTACTGAAGTTTAAACACTTGTATTTTTAGTTAAATTTATTGTTTTCTATTTGTCAACACTTAAAAAGAAGCAGATTTCAAAATAAGGAAAATAAACGCACATCTTTCAGGGATCTTATTTAAATCAATTCTCATCACTCATCGAGGATTTCGACAACTTAAAATCTTTTCCCAGACGTATTGAATAACACAGTTTTTACTTGATCATTAAAACCTTGACAAAATAGATCGCAAACGATATTATGCTCATATTAGTATCGATTATTTAAAAAAAAGTTAAAAAAAACCCAGAAAGTGTCGAAGACATAAAAGAATAAGAGCCGAAGATAACGTCTAACTACCCAATTGAGAAGACGTGCAAAATGTTTATATGCACGCCGAAACTTTACATTACCTTATTTGCGATTTTATTTTTCATATGATTGTAATTGTTGAACAAATAAGTGAAAATTGGATTTTCTTCGAACTGAAAATCATTCGTTTCGGACTAAATATCATAACCGATTTAAATGTCTTTTCAAACAGCAGAAAAGGACAATTTACATTAAATTTATGCTCGCACAATAGTACAACAATAGTATCTGTAAGAAATCAATAGAATGACACAAAACGATGTTTACGTCCCTTATAAATATATAACTTAAATTTGCCGTCAGAAGTGTGTTATGTAAATTTCGCTTTACTTTGTTCGGAATACCGATGTGTTTTTGGTATTAGTTTTGATTGACATGTAAATTAACTAATTAGCCAAATTCAGTCTTACACTCTGTCTTGTCTTTGTTATATTTCGACTTTGAATATAAAACACTGATTTAATAAACATTTGAAATTTGATTACCTTATGCTTTGTTAAAAGTTAACCTCTCGGAAAGAATGATTAATGGGCGCAAAATGAGGAAAATTTCTTGAAAATAATTGAATTATTTATTGATAGTATTTATGACGCCGACACTCAATTGTACACGTCATGACTTTGAGTCACACTCGGGTGAAAATACGTATTTATAATAAAATAAAATGCGTGTTTTTGTAACAAAGTTTACTTGCTCTGCCCTTAAAACTAAGTACCTATCAACTTACTTATATAAAAAGAAGGTACTGTTACCGTAGAAAAGAAGGGTGACTACGCTCGTTTTAACAGATAGGAACTGTAAGTAATTCACATTTTGTCATTTATCATAACATTTAAAGCAAATGATTTTGTTTCATTTTGATATCTAAAATATTAAAAATATTTGCACCAAGGTAGGTAATTTATATCCTAGCAGTTGCTATAAATTCTTGAAAATTTTTATAATACTCATCTTCTGAATTCCACCTACCAATTTCAGAAGCACTGCAATATTGTTTTGGTGCAGAAGAAAATATGTTTTTCTAATTTCTGAAATAGGGAAAATCTATTTTACCATTCCTAATCCTTTTTTATCTATAATCAGGTGGTTATGCAAAGCTCATACTGTCCAGATTAGGGGGAAGTTTTTTTAAAATCTTTATTACATAAGTCGTTTTAAAATTACAGTTATTAAAGAAAGGCAACTTTGATATAAATCATCCTCTACAAACTTCGCGATACAACTGAAAATATTTTAGATTTGTAGCCTTACCAAATCCCATGAACGAAATGTTCGTTAATAAACCCATCGTCTTCCATCTACACACTATTGGCCCACTCTGTGTACATACAATACTTTGCACTATAAATAAATATCATTAATCCCAAATATTCTCCACTAAAATAAAATTAAATTAATACCGTAATACCGGTATTTACGTATGAATACCGCTTTTAAATACTGCATCAATTTTGTCCGGGATCCCGGTTTTCGAAATTCCGGTATTGTAAGCTCTACCCGTTTCTCTTTAAACTGTATCAGTAGATTGAGGGAGTTTATTCTTATTTTTTGATGATTACACATGCTCGTACCGTAATTTGCAATCATTGAATCATAAAAGGATACCAGGAAAATTACAAATAAAACTGTTAGATCATAAGTAGGATTGCTAATTTTATTACTTAAAACAAGGACATGGGAGGTACGATAGAAAAATAAATGAAACTGGCGCGACTGCGAGCCATCGAGCGACTCTATGTTGGGGAATCCGTTAAGTGTGACATTTCAAAATTGAAACATGGTAAACATCCGTTATTCAAATTCAAAGTTTTTCGCTGGCACAAATCACTTTTGAATGATTGAGAACTGGTATGAGCCCCGCTGAGGGTGAACTTCAACTTCAAAAAAACCATTGAAAACGACGAACGTGTGAGGGCTCTTGTGACTTCACACCGTCGTTTAACAATAATCAATGATGAGTTTAACCGTGTCTTAAACTTTAACTCAAAATTTGTACCTGCAGCCATCTCCATCATGCAATTTTTGACCGTAAAAGGCATCTCTGTAGTTCTTCACCCCCTCTATTCGCTGTAAACTCAGTCTTTGCCCCCCCCCCCTCTTCTAAAATATCTTAAAAGAAGTTGTTTTATGACTGTAGAGAACATTGCTACCAAGAATGGGAACAACGATTCCACCGATGCGCAGCTGTCGGTTCCGGTCGGTTTGGTCCCCAATATTTAAACGATCCATATTTTTTATTATCTTCGATATGTAAGAAGTAATATTTTCGCTACACTATTATTATTCACGCATTAAATGTTTTTTTAAATCGGCCAGAAAGTAGTACTTTCCGGTTTATTTTTAGGTCAGAAAATCTCATTTTGTCGGACCGAGCCAGAAAGTTATTGTGATAGTCCGGTAAAAGGTTTTACCGGACTCATTTTACTTTCCGGCCTAGAACGGTCAATTGTTCTGCCCGTTAAAAAAAAATATTGTACGTAATACGTCCCAAAAGTGCTTTTTACTGGACTCGCAGGCTTGCAGGACTCGCCTGTGGCTCGCCCTGTAATTTTGCCTATTTGTCCAGTAAAGATCACTTCGGGACTTGTTACGTAAACTACTATTTTTAAAATCGGGCCAGAAAGTAGTACTTTCCGGTTTATTTTTAGGTCAGAAAATCTCATTTTGTCGGACCGAGCCAGAAAGTTATTGTGATAGTCCGGTAAAAGGTTTTACCGGACTCATTTTTACTTTCCGGCCTAGAACGGTCAATTGTTCTGCCCGTTTTAAAAAAAATATTGTACGTAATACGTCCCAAAAGTGCTTTTACTGGACAAATAGGCAAATTACAGGGCGAGCCACAGGCGAGTCCTGCAAGCCTGCGAGTCCAAAAAAATACTACCAAAATTAATTGTCTACGGTATCGATTCCAGTGATATGCCGGCAAATGATAAGGACCTTGAAACTCACATCATCGTAAACAATAATATTGATAAATCAGTTAATAATTTTTCATTGTCGATTGTGAGAAAAATTAATCAAATGAATAGTAATCCTAACTCAGAAGTTAATATAATACCAGCTGTAGATTCTACTACTAGAAATTCAATCTTAAAAAATGGCTAAGTATCTATTCATTGGTTGGAAAAGGTGTACTGTAAAAGATTCGTTTCATATTAAAAGATGCTACAACTGTGCCTGTTTTGGTCATATTCGAAATTTTAGCAAAGAAAATTTTCACTTATTAGTTTCATATCTAAAAAATGAAAACTGGAGCACTGTATTGAAATCAAAAAATTTCAACGAAGCTTGTGAAATATTTATCGACACACTAAAATATTATACTGCTTTAAGTTTTCCCTATAGGAAGAAATCTAAAATGTCAAGAAATGCTTCAAAGTCTTGGCTCACAAACGGGCTAAAGATCTCGTCAAAAAAACTTAAAGAACTCTATTACGCAATGCGAAATTTTGATGAACAAAGAGTTACATTGTACAAACAATATAAGAAAATTTACAAACAACTCTTGAAGAAAGCTAAAGCTATGCATTACAATCGCTTTTATCAGTATTCATCAAATAAAACGAAAATCGCATGGAAAATAATAATTAATAGTAACAGTAATGCTAATAAACAGTTTTCCACTATGAACAAAATTAAATATGA